>MNCI01005851.1:20301-57080 GCA_015680685.1 Gnetum montanum
GGAAAGAAGCAGAACGGGAATTGCGGAGTCGTCTCGCCCAGTTAGCAGGTTCTATCGTTCAAAAGATCGATAGACTTCAGAGCTTGACCATTCCTGCACCTAAGCTTTGGGCCTACAAGGTAGATCAGACTTCTGTCCACACAGTTTTCTTGTTGTTTTGTGCTCATTTTGTATCCAGTTGTTGGGGGGTTTTTCTCCCATTGTAACGTAATATATACACAAGCATACATCCGATCCAGCATTGAAACATAGATCTTTGATCTTTGCGACGTACACGTTTTTTTTTCTCTCCCGATTAGCATCTTTTCGACATTTTGGCGTTATCTTCGTAGCGATCCATCTACGTCGTTGTCTTCCCGTTTTACGATCTCTCGTACCAAATCATGGCATGCAAAAATCCATAATCATCATTGCTTTTACCGACCTGTAAGTCCCTGTCTGATCGACAAGACCGTTCAGGGCACCGCGGATTCATTTTTCCAGCTTAGCCCTCGTGCGGATCCGTGGTTAAAGCTGTGTACACGGAATTTCGGACGGTATTTCCAGCTGCCGACGTTTTCCGTCGTTACAACTAGCTTCAGGTGCATGTGGTGGTTGTGGTTGTTCTGTGGCTGTTGAAACTTCTAGAGGTAACTAGAAAGCTTCCAACATAGCAATCATTTTTTCTTCTTTATTTTTGGGATCATTCACAGTCCAAGCAGCTTTGCCAATGTGTGTCGGAATAGGAACATCCCATGGACATGGAGGCGTATGGAAGAGATCTTTTAAGTTGATGAACCAGGCTACAAATTGTTTTTGTTCGATGTCAAATGCTCGGACTGATGGTTGCAACCATTGGTAGTCATTCATCCATTGGGCCAGGTTCTCTACAACATAGCATTATCCTTCAAAGTGGGTGCAAAGAACTTTGAGTTATGCATTTGCAGTTTCTAGCTTTTCCTTTTTCTCCGTATGTGCCTTGAACTCACTCTCATATGATGAATACGAGGTGGCCACCTGCTTCTCAAGGTCTGACTATGGCCTCCCAGCTATGAGCATGGTTAGGTTTGCATAACAAAGGTTGGCTAGTTCCATGTATTCCATCATTTTTTCAATCTATAGCTCCTTGGGATGAATCTCAACCTAGCTGTAGGCGTTTAACCCATCAAAGATGGGTTGCCATACCTCATCTCCTTCCTTGAGTTATTGGAGGGCTTGATCCATCTTAGCCTTTGCAACTTGGATTTTTTATGTTAATTTCTTTTTACATCCCCACTTGGTCCCTATAGTGGTTTCTCACCCATTCAAACTTGAGGGCCTCATTCCTCCAAGTGACGATCTCAATGGCTATCTTCTATCACAAGGCTCGGACTTCCTCCATTGAAAAATTATGATTCTTAGTAGCCAATCTCCTTACATTGGTGTTTACCCTAGCTAGCTCCTCCTACTGTTAGTGGATAAAATCCTTCATGTCTTGATTTTCGAGACAAACATTGCATAGGCAATGAACTTCAGTGATTAATCCAACATTTTCTTGGTAAACCTCTATCAAGTTCTTGTTTAAATAATAAGAACGGGCTTCCACTGATGACTTGTTGAAGATCACCAACTCTCGCTCATACTCAATCATTTGAAGCTTAGTTTGAAGCTATTGAAAAGCTTCATCTTTGGTGAGGTCACAATTACATATAGTCAGGTTGGCTAGTTAAGCTCTCAATTAAGCAACCTCTATAGCCAAGAATTGGTTGTTTGCCTGAGCTACTCCAAGTTTTCCCTCTATGATGAGGCACTTACCCTTTGCTAAGAGTAGCTTCGACTAGGTTACAGTGATGTTGTCTAGAAGGTCAAAGACATTTGGAAGCGATTGCCCAGTTCCCACCAGTCGGTCCAAAAATTCTTCGTGCTATGCTATACTAAGTCTACCACTTTGAGTCCCTGTAGACATCTGCACATCTCTAAGCCCATGTATGTCTAGTACAAGTGTTGTAGATGCATTTAGAGCCATGGTGATTATATCAGCAATTACTTCTGCTACGACTTCCTATCCTTGGTGCTATATTACTAGGATAGTTACCCCTTCACCCTACTCTAAGCGCATCAATAAGGTAGCAGCATTCCCTAAAATTTCTAGGAACAATTTTTGAGTCATCGACACAGTTACTTCCTAGGTGTTAGGGTCTACTCTTGCAGGCACTTGTGTCCACATGGCTGAAAGCATTGGCCCTACCCTCTCCAGTAGGCTCACAGATTGAGCCACTTGCTCTAGATGGCTCAAGGTAGGGTAGTACATTAAAGGGTCTCAAAAATTACTAGTTCCTGCTTGTTTCTCCTGTTGGCGTAGGTGCGTGAGCCTGACCCTATTGCTTGTGTGAATGGTGGAGGTGGTGGTTGCTCTTCCTCTATTCTTATTGTGGTGGGTGTTTTCTCTTTCATCATCTCACACAATAAGGTAATTAGAAAATGATGGAGTGTGTCATTATCATATCAGGGTATCCTTGCCCGTTTGCATAGTTTTCTGATTAGGTAGGGAAAGGGTAGAGCTTTCCTTCCATGTTCATTTTCTGTAAACCGTTTCTCAATTTCCAGGAAGAGTAATTGTGGAAGCTTGATGGGAAATTTCCCACTTAAGGTGGCACATGCATGAGCAAAGAAGGTAGTGACTTTGCTGGGTCTTATCATTGGATTTAAGTAGTAAGATGTAATTTTGGAGTAGATGCGTTCTACGGTGGTCAATGCACCAAACTCTTTGTGGTCCACCCCATAACATCTCCTAGTCCACTCTACTTTCACTTCGGGGTTTGCTTGTTTGGAAGTTTTTTCCACATTAGCCTTGGTCTTAGGCAACCCAAGGGCTTGCACAATTGCCTCTGTGGAGTAAGATACATGAATATATTTGATTCTTACTTGAGACCTTGGTTGCCAAGTTATCTAGAAGAGATAAGTTTCCCCCAAGTACCACTCACCACTGGACATGATGATTGGCCACATGAAAGAATCCTATAGCTGAGTTTTGACTTCCTCTGGTGCACTTTCTAGGAACAATTTGAAGTTCAACTCTTGAAGGACTATTTGTTGTAGCTCTTTTGGGTTGATAGTGTCTAGGCGGGCGCTAGTCAAGGTGACCTCAAGCCTTGGCACTCTTGCTGGAGTCTTGTCCCCATGTGACTGTTTTGTGGGGATCTCTTCTTTAGGAATCTGATGAACAAATTCCACGTCAGGTTTCTCGTAGAGAGGGCCAATTGCATGTGAGCCCTCTACATGCTCCTGAGGTTGCATGTCTTGTCCCCATCCAATTCTAGGTTGCTTCTCCCAAGGTTGTGATGGTTCTTCCTCCCTCAGATGTGTTGGATTTAGTGCCATCTACAATCACAACATAACCACGAATTAAAATGTGTGCATGTTTTCCCAAAATGGCAATAATATACCTTCTCATGATGGCTTAGCTATGATAGTGACACGTACATGTTGTTTGATCTAAGGTGGTCATTTAATTAACCCTAAGGTGCGTTAAGTTTTGATTAATTTTAATTAACCCTAGGGTGCATTAAGTTTTGATTAATTTTGATTAACCCTAGGGTGCATTAAGTTTTGTGTTTTTGATTAACCCTAGGGTGCGTTAAATTTTGATTAATTTTGACTAACCGTAGGGTGTGTTAAGTTTTGATGTTTTTTTATTAACCCTAGGGTGTGTTAAGTTTTGATGTTTTTTTCGTTTAACCCTAGGATGCATTAAGTTTTGATTAATTTTGATTAATTCTGATGCAAGATGAAGGTGAAGTTGGGTATATACTCATCCAGATGAGTATATATTACTTGACATTCATAGGATACTTGTGGGTTGGATTCGTCTTACCTATGAGAAGAAGACATATTAGTGGTAAACAATAAATTAATGATTGCAGTTATCGCTGTGCTAGGGATAAGTCAAGACCTAAGTCACTTGCAGTGGATAGTGTTTGGACTTCTACCTAAATTGGGAGTGTTGGTAGTTTTTCATACACCAACTCATAAGGGGAGTAGTCAATAGGAAGTTTCTAGGTTGAGCGGTAGGCCCAGAGGGCATCGTTAAGTTTTGTGCTCCACATATGGGTTAGGATTTGTCTTCACCATTATAATCGAGAAGTTCCCCTTGTAGTTATTGACACAGATCACCAAGAAATCAGTAGGGTTAGACCACCCACAAACAGTGGTCACAATATATTCCACCAATCCCAAGGGAACAGTGATGGATTGGTTTGCCAACTCGAGCTGAATGTTGCTCTTCTTCAATAGAGGTAGGTTCTAAGTCTTGTACATATAATGTGAAATCAGGTTAACATCTGACCCCAAATATAGAAGATCTTTGCATGGCTAATTTTCTGCCACCTAAAGGTATATGAGAGGGCTTCCTAAATCAGTAAATTTCCTAGGGAGATGACTTGCCTTGATCCAGTCCATTACAACATGTGTTAGCATGATGGTTTGCATGTTGGAAGGTGTTTGCTTTGAAGGTTGCTCGAAGTATTGAGTATCAGAGGCAGTTGGAGATGTAGGGGCACTAACCGTAGATGAGTGTGAGGGTGTGTTTAGGTTATTGAGCTAGAAGAAAGAACATTTTCATGGCTTTGGTTCTGACCTGCTTGGCTGAGAAGCTGGTTGTAGATAGATGACCCTCGTGGCATTATGCTATTGTGGCTATGGAGGTATTTCTCCTTGCATGGGTGGAGCAGGAGGTAGCTGAGTTGAGGGCTGATGGATAGGTATGATCGAAGGAGGTGATGGAGGATAGTGTAGATGTGGGTTTCTCCCCTTGGGTGATGGAGATGGGGCCCAAAAGTATTCTTGAGGGTAGTAATGATTTTGAAAGGTTGCATGACTAGAAGAGTCCCATGGGGAGATTGGTTATTGAACATAGTATCCATAAGGATCTGGCTATTGGTAAGGGCACTGCTGCCTTGGGGTGGCATCGCACATGACTATGGGTGTTGCCATTACTGGTAGTTCTCATATGGTTGTGATGGAGCACCACTTGGATAATATCCCTAATGTTGCTGGAACTACTTGGAATTGCCATGGGGATAGGGTAATCTCCAAGGTGTTTGCCTTTTTGCTAAACGAGGGTTTAGAGTGTACACCCCAGACTCCAAATGAAATACTATGGGGCAACATCCCTTAGGATGTTTGTATTAGCATATGTCACATCCATCATCCTCCTCAGTGTTCAAGTCTACAACTAGTTCTACCAAAGTAACCTTTCCCTTACCCTTGTGGTAGCCACCTCTTTTCTCCTTCGTTGATCTCGATTAGTACTTTATTCTTTGGATTTTGCTATGATTTTTAGAAGACTTTGGAATTTTTCATCCAAAGAATCCCACATCTTGTCCACCTTGGCCAAAATTTCAGAAGTGAACTTTTGTATGGGTAAAGTATTCCTATTCATTGCTACATCCAAATATGACTTCTCTTCATCTTCACAGAATTAGATCTTCCTCTTCTGGATGGAAGGGTCCCGATTATATTCCTTTGCACTTTCACATTTCCATAATTCTTCCTCTTCCTTGGATACCTACTTAATTAATCATTGAAGCTGATGAGCCCTTAACTCAGATAGTTTCCCTTGAGCATAAATGCCAAGGGTCCTTCTTTTTTTGAAGTGGAACCCATTTATAACATGGCGGAGCTATTCCTGTTGAGAGTAACCATGACCAAGGCATCAGTGCAACAGTGAGTAATATCTACTCATGGCTACATCCAGGGGCTTATGGCTACCTTGTTTTCATCCCTGAATCTGTCATCTTAGATTAAACACTCTGGAGTAGGTTTGGTATTTGTCATTAAAGAGCTCCAGCATCGTAATCCATTGCTTGATTGATTGTGGTTCCAAAGATCGATACCAACTTTTTGCTTTTTTGGTGAGTGTTCAGGGGAACAACTTGAGTTTCTTCCATTCATTTTTGATATTCTACAAGGTGCAGGAATCATGAAAGGCTTGCAGGTAAGTCTGTAGATCATAGTTATATCCCCCTTCAAACCTAGAAATATTGTTCATATTAAGGTGTTTGATCTGGCTATCTTGAAAATGCCTAGTAGGTATGTGAACTGCCTCTACTATGTTGAGCATGCTTCAAGTGGCAAGTAGTGGTTCATCATGATCATGCTCCCGATGATAGCCATGGTGTTCATGATAGTCCCTATTTCCTCTCCTCTCATGATGGTGATCCTCTCGTGACTGCTCACTTCCTCAGTCACACCATCCCCATTGGCTCCCTCGATCATCATCATCACAGTTCCTCCTATGAAGGTTGCAGTCATATTCAAAACCTAATGAAGCCAAGGTGGAAAGTGGGGAATGATGATGGCCTCGACCATCACGTCCATCTTCACCTTTGCCATGATCTTCTCTAGGAGATCCCTTAGCATCTTGGAACTCCCGGTCACTTGAACCTCTATTCTGTATGATGGATTAGATGTTTTGATGTGGGGGTGGAGATGTAGAAGAACATGGACTATGAGGAACAGGTTCCTCATCATCGTGGTGGGTTTACAGGGACAAAGGATTACTGGATTATTTGCCCTTTTCTCGTTCATGGTGTTTGACCTACTGTAAGTCTCACCTACGCTATGCCTCATTTGGATGATAGTCTTGATAATCGTGATCCTCCATCTTGTACTTCTTCACTCGGTCCTGGATACCTAATCTAGTGAGAATTTAGAGTAGCATTTTGGGAGTCTATCGATCAGGAGGCAATATGACATTTCCCTCCATGTCCCACCATCGCATCTGCTCATCTTGATGCAAGATGAAGGTGAAGTTGGGTATATACTCATTCGGATAAGTATATATTACTCAACATTCTTGGGGCACTTATGGGTTGGATTTGTCTTGCCTGTGAGAAGAAGACATATTAGTGGTAAACAATAAATAACTAAGTGTGCCGTACTATTACCTAAGTCATTTAGTGTGAGTAGCTTTCGATGTTCTAGGTTTGTTCTAATGAAGTGAGTGATGATCATGCTAAGGCTAGACCATGCAAAGAAGACTAACATTCCTCAGTAACGATGCCAATGATGAGCGGCAAGGTACCCATATGCCTAACCATACGAATCATGAGTGTTCACGTGTGACCTAATCGAGTTTTGAAGACTATAGGCACTTATGTACATGGAATTCTAGCCAGCAAAACCTTAGCTTAGAATAGTTAGTTTCCTCTCAACCTCACTTGTAACATTCTTGCATGATGGTTAAGTGGGACTGAGGCATATGATTTTTATGTGTTTTCTTCTTATCTTTAAAGTCTAGTTTTTCTAGTGGAGGAAATGAGAGGCCATATAATGTTACGATTACTCTACTCTACCACCTAACTATCCCTAGCATAAATAATCGATCTCATCCTCTATGCACATCTTGAGCATGTCCAAACCACTACTGGGTTACCAGACATTAGGCATCACTGGGTTGCCAAGTGTCAAATATATGTTCAAGATGGTCATGCTTATGGTTCTCATAAACTATAGCAAGGACTAGAATTGTAAAGTGTAAATCATAATAAAAGCTTCTAAAATTATTAAAATATTAAAACATTTTAACGCTTAAGTATTTTAATCCAAATGTTGCAAGGAATGTTCAAAAAGCTTGTCTTTATTACTAGTCACACCAATGGCTCAAGTACATTAGCACTTGAATAAAGAGCCCTACACTCTTCAAACTCATACTACATGCACTTGGGAAATATTCTAACTTTCACGGAGGTAAATTGCAAGAGCTTTACTACAATTTGAATAAGATATGCCATAAATGTGGTGGGTGCATGCATATTTATAGTAGGAAATGGACTCTGTGTCAACAAGGCCATGTCAATGCTTGAAGAGATACGTCGACAAGGTCACGTTGACATAGCTATGTTAATGTCATCGATGTGGCCTAGTCGACATAGCGATTGAATGCTTCATCATACCACCACGACTAAGTAAAAACTCATCCTCGAGTTTGTTACAATTTTGAAGGTATGAAGTGATGAGAAATACATATAGCAAAACATCTCAAGATACCTATTGATGCTAATAATACACCAAGTGCCCAAGTGTATAGAAGAAATTACAAAAATGTGGTGTGTTCATGGACAACAAAATTGAACACCTTGACAACAATGGATGCACAACCCTACCAAGTTGTTGAAGCTCCTGAACAAGATCATATAGTGCCTCGTAGTGGTGGTTTTGACTGGCCCTCACTAGCTTTAGGTGCATGTGGTGGTTAAGGTGGAGGTTGTGGCTATCCTATGGCTATTGCAACTTCTGGAGGTAATTCGAAAGCTTTCAACAGAGCCCTCATTTTTTTCTTTACTTTTGGGGTCATTCACAGTCCAAGTGGCTTCGCTAATGTGTGCTAGAATAGGAACATCCCATAGACATGGAAGCGTAGGGAAGAGCTCTTTTAAGTTGACAAACAAGGCTACAAATGTTTTTCATTCGATGTCAAACACTCAGACTGATGCTTGTAGATGTTGGTAGTCATCTATCCAATAGGCCAAGTTCTCTGCAACAAAGCATTTCCCTTAAAAGTGGGTGTGAAGAACTTTAAGTTCTGTGATTATGATTTCCAACTATTGCTTTGTCTCCTTATATGCATTGAACTTGCCCTCATATAAAGAATACGAGGTGGCCACCTATTTCTCGAGGTTTGGCTATGGCTTCCCAGCTGTGAGCATGGCTAGGTTTGCATAATAGAGGTTGGCTAGTTCCATGTATTCTATCATTTCTTCAATCTATAGCTCCTTGAGACAAATCTCAACCTAGTTGTAGGTGTTTAACCAATTAAAGATGGGTTGCCACACCTCACCTCCTTCCTTGAGCTATTGGAGGGGCTTGATTCATCTTAGCCTTTGCAACTTGGATTTCTTTTTCGTTAATCTATTTTTACAGCCCCAGTTGGTCCCTGTAGTGGTTTTTCATCCTTTCAAACATGAGGGCCTCATTCTTCCAAGCGATGATCTTAATGGATGTCTTTTGTCGCAAGGCTCAAAATTCCTCTATTTACAAATTGTGATTCCTATTAGCCAATCTCCTTACATTGGTGTTTACCCTAGCCAGCTCCTCCTGATGTTGGTGGATAAAATATTTCATGTGTTGATTTTTGAGACCAACATTGCATAGGCGATGAACTTCAATGGTGAACCCAACATTTTCTTGGAAAACCTCTATCAAGTCCTTGTTTAAATAATAAGAAGAAGCTTCCATTGAGGACTTGTCGAGGATCACCAACTCTCGCTTGTACTCAACCATTTGAAGCTTGGTTTGAAGCTGTTGAAAAGCTTCATCTTTGGTGATGTTATGGTTAAGTATAGTTGGGTCAGCTAGTTGGGCTCTTAATTAAGCAACCTTTGTAGCCAAGTGTTGGTTTTCTACCTGAGTTACTTCAAGTTGCCCCTATATTATGAGGCACTTACCCCTTGCCGAGAGAAGCTTTGACTAGGTTGCAGTGATGTTGTTCGAAAGGTCAAAGACATATGGAAGAAGTTGCCCAGTTCCCACCAGTTGGTCCAACAATTTTTCATGCTATGCTACACTGAGTCTACCATTCTTATTCCTTGCAGACGTCTACACATCTTTGAGCCCATGTACATCCGGTATAGGTGCCATAGGTGCATTGAGAGCCATGGTGATTATATCAACAACTACTTCTACCGTGGCTTCCTGTCCTTGGTGCTGCATTACCATGACAGTTGCCCCTTCACCCTCCTCTAAGTGCACTAAGAAGGTAACAACATTCATTGAAATTTTTGGGAAAAATTGTTGAGTCATTAACACAGTTACTTCCTAGGCATTAGGGTCTACTCTCGCAGGCACTTGTGTCCGCATGGCTAAAAGCATTGGTCCTACCCTCTCTAGTAGGCTCATAGATCGAGCCACTTACTCTAGATGGCTCAAGAAAGGGTAGTACATCAAAGGGTATCTACCACCATTGGTTCCCGCCTATTGCTCCTATTGATCCAGAAGCGATTGTTGGATCTCGAGTATGTGCTCTGCAATCATGCACGAGCCTGACCTTGTTGCTTGTGTGGACCATGGAGGTGGTGGCTACTCTTCCTCTATTCTTATTGTGGAAGGTGTTTTCTCTTTCATCATCTCATGCCACAAGGCAATTGGAGCATGATGGAGTGTGTTCTTAGCATATTGGGCTATCCTTGCCTATTTGCACAGTTTTCTGATTAGGCAGGGAAAGTGTAGAGCTCACCTTCCACGTTTGTTTCCCATGAACCATTTCTCAATTTCCAGGAAGAGTAATTGTGGAAGGTTGATGGAAAAATTTCCACTTAAGGAGACACATGCATGAGTAGAGAAGGCAATGACTTTGTTGGGTCTTACCATTGGATTTAAGTGGTAAGATACAATTTTGGAGGAGACGCATTCTATGGTGGTCAATGCATCAAACTCTTTGCGGTCCATCCCATAACATTGCCTGGTCCACTCTACTTTTACTTTGAGGTCTTCTTGTTTGAAAATTTCTACCACATCAGCCCCAGTCTCATGCAACCCAAGGGCTTGTGGAATTGCCTCTATGGAGTAAGATACATGAATATCTTTGATTCTTGCCTATAACCTCAGCTGCTGATTTGTCTAGAAGAGATAAGTTTCCCCCAAGTACTACTCACCATTGGACGTGATGATTGGCCACATGGGAGAATTTTGTAGATGAGTTTTGACTTCCTCTAGTGCACTTTCTAGGAACGGTCCAAAGTTCAACTCTTGAAGGATTGTTCATTGTAGCTCTTTTGGCTGGATAGTGTCCAAGCAGGCCCTGGTCAAGGTGACCTCAAGCCTTAGCACTCTTGCTAGAGTCTTGTCCCCATATGACTGTTCTGTGGGGACCTTTTCTTCAAGAATCTGACGAACAAGTTCCACGTCAGGTTCCTCATGGAGAGGGCCAATTTCATGTGAGTCCTCTGCATGCTCCTAAGGTTGTGTGCCTCATCCCCATCTAGTTCTAGGTTGCTTCTCCCGAGGTTGTGATGGTCCTTCCTCCCTCGAACATCTTGGTTTCAGTGCCATCTGCAATTACAAAATAACCACGAATTAAAATGTATGCGTGTTTCCCCAGAATGGCAATAAGATACATTCTCATGGTGGATTGGCTATGACACTGACACATACATGTTGTTTGATCTAAGGTGGTGGTTTGATTAACCCTAGGAAGCATTAAGTTTTGATTAATTTTAATTAACCCTAGGGTGTGTTAAGTTTTGATTAATTTTGATTAACCATAGGGTGCATTAAGTTTTGATGTTTTTGATTAATCCTAGGGTGTGTTAAGTTTTGATTAATTTTGATTAACCCTAGGGTGCATTAAGTTTTGATGTTTTTGATTAACCCTAGGGTGCGTTAAGTTTTGATTAATCCTAGGGTGCATTAAGTTTTGATGTTTTTTTATTAACCCTAGGCCCCCACGACATAGAGCATACCTCTGGTAGCAAAAGAGTGGAGGAACAGGTAGCTATGGATAAGAGGTAGGACGGTAATGTGCTCGGGAAGGATATTTGACATAGAAAACTTGAAAAACTTCCCTAGCATTATGAGCAAATGGACAACATTCTAAGGTACAACATGTGTATATATAGGGCTCTAGGCACTATGTCCATGGGGCCACGTGAAGGAGGCTACATCAATGTAGGTAGTTGCGTATACGAGGTCGCATCGACACAGCTATTCAGCTACGTTGACCACCATTGACTGAGGAGTTAAAGGCCCAAATCTATGAGTTTTGGCACAAGACTAGAGTTAGGTAAAAGCTGAGAGACTCAAGAATATGATGGAACCACAAGGAAGGGATGTTAGTATCCAAAGAAGAGTCAGAGTGAGGAGAATGTCATAATAGGGAACTTAGTGGATGAAGAGCCGCATGATGGGCAACATAAAAAATGGTCAACTACCTAGATCAATAGTGTAGGAGATTAACAACCAAGACCAAAGGATGTGCAAGTGAGTCCTCCCTAAAGTAGGCTTCAACCTTGTATGCCCTTGCACATCATCAACATAGGAGTCCATGGGCCCCATAGTGAAATAACAGCCAGTGGAAGTTAATAATCACACCCATAAGAACCAATCGAAGGATTTACGAGTTATAGAAAACCAAGGTAAGTAATCAAAACATAAAATGGAAAGTGAGGTAAATAACAGAGAGCAATTAAGGAAGGGAATGGAAGGTGTGAAATGGAATTCTAAATCATGGTCACATGAAATCCCTTGTGAAGTTCATGATTAAGTGACCTGGTAGGATCCATTCTCAATCCAAACCAAACAAAACCACATTCAATGACTTCACATCAACGTTCTAAGACTAGTCTATCCCTTGAAACACGAGTGTTGTCACAAAACAACCACCATTCCAACACGGGTGAGACATAGGAAGTGAGAAAGGGCTTGAGTGAGAGGGGACAAGACAAGTCCCATCCCTAGTGCTTGTACCCTTTATAGATGGTCTAAGGGGTGTGCTTTGAATTCCCATGTTGGTTTTTTTTTGACTAGGAACCACACCATGCAAAGACCCAAGTGTTTGCACATTGATTTTGTCCAAGGGATGTGCTTTGAATCCTCATCGTTTGTTGGTTTTCTTTTGTTTGAATGATGAGGACCACACCATGCGAGGAGAGCTTGCTATTTAGCTTCCAGTGTGAGGGGATATGGAATGGTAAGAAGTCCATGAGAACATGTTCACATGCAAGGGAACAAAGAAGTATAGAGAATACTGCATTCCCTTGAAATCACACCATGTTCAACCCGTTGGATGCTTCTCAAGTCAGGAAACTATCCAAGCCATAAGTTAATTAAAGTTGTGTTGAATGAAAGAGGGATTGCATGTTTCCATAATAGGAAAAACGATAGTGTGTGGATGGGTGGATGATGTGGACTCACTACCGATTAAATGAAGTGAAAGTATAACTTAGCTTCCTAAAACCAAGATGTTAAGGTGAGAACTTAGATATAGTCAACAACCCATCATAAGCATGCCCCCGTTGGGCGCAACCATCTCACCATCACATCATGTGGCAATAAGATAGCTTTATTAGTGAAAATAAATAGAGAGAAATAACTAACATAAAAAAGAATAGAAGACCAAGAGAGAAAGAGTAGGTAAGAAATGTGAAACGTACAAATGATGGTGTAAAAAAAATGTGTAAAAAAAAATAAAGAAAAGACTTGAGAGGCTCAGACAACTATTTTAGTATGGGTAGCGATCTCCCCCACGACTAAGCTCGAAGGAGGAGATTCGAAAGATGAAACATGGCTGATCATTCAACGAAATGGTAGTGACACTGGGTTGGTATAGTTCATGGAAGGGTTTTAATTGTTGCATGTTAACCAACTATGTTTTTATTGGGTCTTTAGGTTTGTGTATGAGTATAGCCCTAGATGAAAAGATCTAGAAAACAACATAAGGTCCATCCCACAATGTTTGAAACTTGTTCTATTTTGGCACATGTGTGGGGTTCCAATAGAGAACCTTATCTCCATGTTGAAATGTTATCTTCTAAATTCTAAGGTCATGAAGTTGTTTGTTATATGCCTTATGTACCTCATTAGATGATAGGTCTACTAATCAATTCTCATCTAGCACATTTAAGTTGATGAGTCATTCTCATTCTGCTAGGGATAAGTCAAGACCTAAGTCACTTGTAGTCGATAGTGTTCAGAGTTCTGCTTGAATTAGCAACATTGGTAGTTTTCTGTACACCAACCTGTGAGGGGAGTAGTTGATAGGAAGTTTCTAGGTTGAGCGGTAGGCCTAGAGGACGTCGTTAAGTTTTGTGCTCCAATCCCTCCTATATTTGTTAATCGTCCTAGTTAGGATTCTTGTAATCTCCTGGTTTGTGACTTTAGCTTGCCTATTGGCTTGGGGGTGATAGGGTGTTATTAGTTTATGTTCTACTCAAAAACATTGCATGAGTTTATGAAAAGTAGCACCCATGAAGCGAGTGCCATTATTTGAAATGAGTGCATGAGGCACCCCAAACCTGTTCACGATTTGTTGTTGAACAAACCATGTGGCTGTGGTTGAGGAACAATCAATGGCGGTTTCCACCTCTGCCCACTTGATGTAGTAGTCCATTGTAACAATGATATATGCCTTCCCATTTGACATGGGCACGATGGGGCCCATGAAGTCGATGCCCCAAATGTCAAAGGGTTTGAGTGGCTGAATCCATTATTGAGTTCCCTCCATTCTCATCGTCATTCGACCATCTCTTTGACATCGATCACAAGAGCAGACAAACCATTGAGAATCTCTGAAGAGTGTAGGCCAGTAGTATCCTACAAGTAGGATCTTAATAGCTATACACCATCCTACATAATGGCTCCCACAAGGGCCCTCATGGGCATCCTAGAGGATGTGTAGTTGATCTTCATCAGGGATGTACCATCAAACCAAGCCATCTGCACACACCTTATAGAGGTGTCCATTGATTTCCATGAACTGCTTGGCTCTATGAAGAAACCATTGTTTCTTTCGATGGTACAACTCCTTTGGTACCTCTTGTGTAAGGAGATAGGTAAGGATGTCATGAAACCAATTTGATTTCGTGGGGACCGCCTTCAAAATTACTCCAGCAAAGATGAGTTCATCTGGAAACTAGTCAGAGAGTGGACCCTCCTCCTCCATGTTGTCTCATTGTAACCGAGACAAGTGATTAGCAATCATGTTCTTAGTTTCCTTTTTGTCCACCATAGTAAGATCAAATCATTGAAGAATCACAAGCCACTGTATGACACGAGGGCTCACCATTGGTTTGTTCATAAGGAAATAGATGGGACTATGGTCTATATGCACAAACACCTTGTATCTGAGCACATAGTGGTGGAAATTTTCTAAGGTGAACACCACCACCATTAAATTCTTTTTGGTGGTCATGTAATTTAGCTGAGCACCCACAATACTTTGGCTTGCACAGTGGATGTAATATGGATGCTTTTGGTCATCCAATTATGTGAGCATGGCTCCCAACACATAGTTAGATGCATCCATCATGATGTGGAATGGTCTAGATCAATTAGGAGCTCATAGAATTGGATTCTCTATGAGTTTTTTCTTTAGCATTTGGAATGTAAATTCACATTCCATAGTCTAGAAAAATGGGGCATCTTTCTTGGTTAGCTCTACCAATGGCTTGGCGATGTTTGAAAAATTCTCGATGAAGTGTTGATAGTAACTAATGTGTCCAACAAACGACCAGACATCCCTTACGGTTCCCAGTTGACTAGAAATTCCTTGGATTACCCTAATTTTTTCAAGATCTACCCCAATTGCTTCTTGTGAGATTTGATGCCCAAAATCAATGCCTTCTTATATCATGATATGGCTCTTCTGCCAGTTAAGTTGTAAGTTAGTTTCTACACATCACTTCAAAACTTGCTCAAGGCCGTCCAAGGCTTGCTCGAATGTTGTACCATAGGTGGAGAAGTCATCCATGAAAACTTCTACACCATTGCCAGTTTGCTACTGGAAGATGCTAAGGACAAGACATTGGAAGGTTGTGAGCATGTTACATAGGCCAAAGGGCACTTTCCTGTATGCGAAAGTCCCCTAAGGACTCATAAACGTTGTCTTGGTTTGGTCCTCTGGCACAATCTGGATTTGGTTATAGCCATTGTAACCATCCAGGAAGGTGTAGTAACAATGCCCCGAAATGGTATCCAACACCTGGTTCACAAATGGGAGTGGAAAATGATCCTTAAAGGTTTCCATATTATGTAATAGAAAATCAATATAGACCCTCCATTTACCACCCTTTTTTTGGTACAATAATGAGTGGGCTGATCCACTCACTATTCACAATGGGGTAGATGAATCTCGCCTTCAAAAATTGCTCAATTTCATCCTTGATGATCTGTTTTAGTTTGGGATTCAATTGTCTTTGTGGTTGTCATCATGGCTTCATGGAGGGATCGATATAGATTCAATGTTGGCATACCCTAAGATTAATCCCTATTCACTTAGGATATGACCATGTGAAGGAAATTAACCACTTGTTCACCATCCTTAACAACTTCTCCTTTTGCTTAGAAGCAAGAGTGACATTGATTATTAATGGCTTATGGTTTTTCAAGAATGCATATATCAGGTTGATTGATAAGGGATTTAGTTTTAGGGGCTCTTGTTTAAAGCTTTCAGGGATCTGCAGCTTTCCCCAATCGGTAGCATCATTAGTTGTGGAAAGTTGATGATGGACCTATTCCACTTCATCTATGCTCCCCATATAGGTACATACAAGGCTCTTAGAGGATTCCATGCATAGGGTGCCATTATTAGAATCAACAGTTAGCCACTGGGTGCCTTCCTGATTCATGGCTATTGCACACATACATCATTGGATTTGTGACTTGGAAGCACACCAACTGCATGCTCGAATTGATGTTTTCTTAACAGACTAGAGTTGTTGCATGCAGTTGCATTTGGAATCATTGTACACGATGCATGAGATGCACTTCTTCTTGATCTTCCCAAAAGGATTTTCCTTCAAAATTTCAAGAGAGAGATTTTAGAGTCCCAAATGTGCATCCACTATGTTGAGCCATGCCTTTCCCATTATAATTGGAAAGTTCCCCTTGCAGTTATCGACATGGATCACTAAGAAATCAGTAGGGTAGGACCATCCACAAATAGTGGTCATAATATATTCTACCAATCCCAAGGGAATAGTGATAGATTGGTTTGCCAACTCAAGCTGAATGTTGCTCTTCTTCAATGGAGGCAGGTTCCAAGTCTTGTACATATCATGTGAAATCAAGTTGAAACCTAACTCTGAATCTAGAAGAGATTTCCATGGTTGGTTTCCTACCACCTAAAGGTATATGAGAGGGCTTTCTAGATCAACCAATTTGCTAGGGAGATGACCTACCTTGATCCAGTCCATCACAACATATGTTAGCATGATGGTTTGCACGTTGCAAGGTGTTTGGTTCAAAGGTTGCTCGAAGGATTGAGTATCAGAGGTAGTTGGAGAGGCAAGGACACTAGCCACAAATGAGTGTGAGGGTGTGTTTAGGTTATTGAGCTGGAAGAAAGAAAATTTCTGTGGCTTTGGTTTTAACCTGCTTGGCTAAGAAGCTACTTGTAAATTGATGGCCCTCATGGCATTACACTTTTGTGGTTGTGGAGGTATTTCTCCCTACATGGGCGAAGTAGGAGGTAGTTGAGTTAAGGGCTGATGGATAGGTATGGTTGAAGAAGGTGGCAGAGGATAGTGTAGATGTGGGTTTTCCCCCTTGGGTGATAGAGATGGGGCTCGAAAGTATTCTAGAGGGTAGTAATGATTTTGAAAGGTTACGTGACTAAAAGAGTCTTGCAGGGAGATTGGTTGTTGAACATAGTATCCATAAGGATCTGACTGCTGGTAAGGGTACTGCTACCTTGGGGGTGGCATCCCCCCACAACTGTGCATGCTACCATTGTTGGTAGTGCTCATATGGTTGTGGTAGAGCTCCACTTGGATAATATCCCTGCTATTGGTGGAACTACCTAAAATTTCCTTGGGGATAGGGCAATCTTCAGGGTGTTTGTCTTTTTGCTAAGTGAGGGTTTAGAATGTACACCGCATACTCTTGCAAATGTGAAACTAGGGGGAAACATCCCTTAGGATGTTCATATTGGCATATGTCACATCCATCGTCCTCCTCTGTGTCTGAGTCTGCAACTAGTTCTACTATAGCAACCTTGCCCTTACCCTTGTGGTACACACGTTCAGCCTCTTTTCTCCTTCATTGATCTCGATCATTACTTTGTTCTTTGGATTATGCTGCAATTTTTAGAACACTTTAGAATTTTTCATCCAAAGAATCCTAGATCTTATCCACCTTGGCCAAAATTTTAGAAGTGAACTTTTGTATGGGAAAAGTCTTCCTATTCACTATTGCATCCAAAGATGACTCCTCCTCATCTTCATAAAATTGGACCTCCCTCTTCTGGATGGAAGGGTCTTGATTCTATTGCTTTGCACTTTCATGTTTCTGTAGTTCTCCCTCTTCCTTGGCTACCTACTTAATTAATCGTTGAAATGGAGGAGCCCTTAACTTGGATAGCTGCCCTTGAGCATAAATGCCAAGGGTTGTTCTTTTTTTGAAGCGGAGCCCATCTAGAACATGATGGAGCTATTCCCATTGAGAGTAACCATGACCAGGGCATCAGTGCAATAGGGAGTAATATTTGCTCATGGCTGCATCCAAGGGCTCATGGTTACCTTATTTTCACCCCTAAATATGTCCTATCATATTAGACACTCTAGAGTGATTTGGTATTTATAATTGAAGAGCTCTAGCATCGTACTCCATCGCCTGATTGATTCCATTTCCAAAGATCAGTATCAGCTTTTTGCTTCCTTGGTGAGTGTTCGGGGGAATAGCTTGAGTTTCTGCCATTCATTTTTGATATTTTGTAGGATGCAGGAATCATGAAAGGCTTTCAAGTGAGTATGTGGATCACAGTTATATTTCCCTTTGAACCTAGAAATGTTGTTCATATCAAGGCACTTGATTTGGCTATCTCACAAATGCCTGGTAGTTATGTGAATTTCCTTTACTATGTTGAGCATGCTTCGAGTGGCAAGTAGTGGTTCATTAGGATCCTGATGATAGCCATGGAATCCATGATGGTCCCTGCTGCCTCTCCTTTCATGATGGTGATCCTCCCATGACTGCTTATTCCCTTGGTCATGTCATCCTCATCAGCTCCCTCAATCATCATCATCACAGTCCCTCCTATGACGGTTGTAGTCAGATTCAAAACCTGATGAAGCCAAGGTGGAAAGAGAGGAATGATGATGGCCTCAACCATCACATCCATCTTCACATTCACCATGATTTCCTTTTGGAGATCCCTCAGCATCTTGGAACTCCTGGTCACTTGAACCTCTATTTTGTATGATGGATCAAATGTTCTGATGTGGGCAAGGAGATGTAGAAGAATGTGGACTATGAGGAATAGGTTCATCATCATCATGGTGGATCTATAGGGACAAAGGGTTACTGGACTATTTGTTCTTTGCTCGTTCATGGTGTTTTACCTGCTGCAGGTCCTGCCTATGCTATGTCTCATTTGGACGATAGTCCCAATAATCATGATCCTTCATCCTGTACTCCTCCACTTGGTCTTCGATGCCCAATCTAGTGAGTGTTTGGAGTAGCATTCCAAGAACCAATCGATCAGGGGGCAATATGACATTGCCCTCCATGTCTTGCCATTGCATCTGCTCATCCTAATGCAAGATGAATGTGAAGTTGGCTATATACCCACTTGGATGAGTATATATTACCTCACATTCCTAGGGCACTTGTGGGTTGGATTCGTCACATATCAGTGGTAAACAATAAATAACTAAGTATGTCGTACTGTTACTTAAGTCATTTAGTGTGAGTAGATTTTGATGTTCCGGGTGTGTTCCAACGAAGTGAGTGATGATTATGCTAAGGCTAGACCATGCATGGAAGACTAACAGTCCTTAGCAATGGCACCAATGATGAGTGGTGAAGTAACCCTATGCCCAACCATATGAATCTCAAGCATTCATGTGCGACTCGATTGAGTTCCAAAGACTGTAGGCACTTACATATAGGGAATTCTAGCCAGCAAAACCTCAGTTTAGAATAGTTGTTGTCCTCTCAACCTCACTTATGAAATTCTTACATGATGGTTAAGTGAGACTGAGGCATATGATTTTTATGTGTTTTCTTCTTATCTTTAATGTCTAATTCTTCTAGTGTAGGGAATGGAAGACTACCAAATTTTACAATTTCTCTACTCTACCGCTTAACTATCCCTAGCATAAACAACCAATCCCATCCTTTGTGCACATCTTGATCATGTCCAAACCACTACTGGGTTTCCAAACATTAGGCGTCATTGGGTTGCCAAGTGTCAGATATATGTTCGAGATGGTCATGCTTATGGTTCTCATAAACTATAGCAAGGATTGGAACTTTAAAGTGATAATCATAATAAAAGCTTCTAAAATTATTAAAATATTAAAAAAATTTAATGCTTAAGTAGTTTAACCCAAATGCTGCAAGGAATGTTCAAAAATATCATCTTTATTTTTGGTCATGCCAATGGCTTAAGTACATTAGTGCTCGAATAAAGAGCTGTACACTCTTCAAACTCCTACTGCGGGCACTTGGAAAATATTCTAACTTTCACAAAGGTAAATTGCAAGAGCTTTGCTACAATTTGAACAAGAGATGTCATGAATTCGATGGGTGCACACATATTTATAGCAGGAAATGAACCTTGCATCAACGAGGCCACGTCAATGCTTGAAAAGATACATTGACAGGGTCATGTCGACATGGCCGCATTAATGAGGCTTCATCAATGCAGCCTAGTTGACATAGTGATTGAATGCTTCATCATACCCCCACGATTGAGTAAAAAATCATCCTCAAGTTTGTTACAATTTAGAAGGTATGAGGTGATGAGTGACACACATAGCAAAACATCTCAAGATACCTACTAATGCTAACAATACACCAAGTTCTTGAGTGTATGGAAGGAATTACAAAACTGTGGTGTTCATGGACAAAAAAATTAAACACCTTGACAATAATGGATGCACAGCCCTACTAAGTTGCTAAAGCTGCTGAAGAAGGTCATACAGTGCCTGGTAGCGGTGGTTTTGATGGGCCCTCACTAGCTTTAGGTGCATGTGGTGGTTGTGGCTATCCTGTAGCTATTGCAACTTCTGGAGGCAATTGGAAAGCTTCCAACAGAGCCCTCATTTTTTATTCTTTACTTTTGGGATCGTTCATGGTCTAAGCAGCTTCACGAATGTGTGCCAGAATAGGAACATCCCACAGACATGAAAGCATAGGGAAGAGCTCTTTTAAGTTGATGAACTAGGCCACAAATTATTTTTTTTTGATGTCGAATGCTAAAAATGATGCTTGCAGCTGTTGGTAGTCATCCATCCATTACACCAAGTTCTTTACAATAGAGCATTATCCTTCAAAGCGGGTGTGAAGAACTTTTAGTTTTGCATTTGTAGTTTTTAGCTTTTGCTTTATCTCCTTATATGCCTTGAACTTGCCCTTGTATAACGAATACGAGGTAGCGACCTGTTTCTTGAGGTTTGACCGTGGCCTCCTACCTATGAGCATGGCTAGGTTTGCATAATGAAGGTTTGCTAGTTCCATGTGTTTTGTCATTTCTTCAATCTGTAGCTCCTTGAGATGAATCTTAGCCTAGTTGTAGGCATTTAGCCCATTAAATGTGGGTTTCCACACCTCACCTCCTTCCTTGAGCTATTGGAGGGCTTGATTCATCTCAGCCTTTGCAACTTGGATTTCTTTTTATAGCCCCAGTTTCTCCCTATAGTGGGTTTTCACATGTTCAAACTTGAGGGCCTCATTCTTCTAAGTGGCAATCTCAATGGCTATCTTTTGTTGTAAGGCTTGAACTTCCTCCATTGACAGATTACGATTCTTAGTAGCTAATCTCCTTAGATCAGTGTTTACCCTAGCTAGCTCCTCCTACTATTGGAAGATAAAATCCTTCATGTGTTGATTTTTAAGATCAACATTGCATAGGTGATGAACTTTAGCAGTCAACCCAACATTTTCTTAGCGAACCTCTATCAATTTCTTATTTAAATAATAAGCATGATCTTCCACTGAGGACTTGTTGAAGATTGTCGACTCTTGCTCGTACTCAACTGTTTGAAGCTTGGTTTGAATTTGTTGAAACGCTTCATCTTTGGTAAGGCCATGGTTAAGTATAGTTAGGTAAGCTAGTTGGGCTCTTAGTTGAGCAACCTCAATAGCCAAATGTTGGTTGTCTACTTGAGCTACTTCAATTTGCCCCTCTATGATGAGGCAGTTACCCTTTGCTAAGAGCAGCTTCAATTGGATTGCAGTGATGTTGTTCGGAAGGTCAAAGACATCCGGAAGTAGTTGTCTAGTTCCCACCAGTCGATCCAATAATTCTTCATGCTGTGCTGCACTAAGTTTGCCACTCTGAGTCCCTGCAAACATATGCACATCTTTGAGCCCATGTACATCTGGTACAGGTGCCATAGATGCATTAAGAGCCATGGCAATTATATCAGCAACTACTTTTGCTGTGACTTCCTATCCTTGGTGTTGCATTATCAGGAAATTTTCTCCTTTACCCTCCTCTAAGTGCACCAAGAAGGTAGTAGCATTCCTTGAAATTTTTGGAAACAATTGTTGAGTCATTGACAAAGTTACTTCCTAGGTGTTAGGGTCTGCTCTCTCAAGCACTTGTGTCCGCACAGCTAAAAGCATTGGCCCTGGCCTCTCCAGTAGGCTCACAGATCGAGCCACTTGCTCTAGATGGCTCAAGGTAGGATAGTATAGTAAAGGGTCTCTACCACCACTGGTTCCTGCTTGTTGCTCTTGTTGGTGCAGGAGTGACTGTCAAATCTCATGTATGTGCTCTACGATCGTGCACGAGCCCAACCCTATTGCTTGTGTGGACCATGGAGGTGGTGGCTACTCTTCCTCCATTCTTGTTGTGGTGGGTGTTTTCTCTTTCATCATCTCATGCCATAAGGCAATTGGAGCATGATGGAGTGTGTCATTAGCATATCAGGCTATCCCTACCTATTTGTACAATTTTCTAATTAGGAAGGGAAAGGGTAGAGCTCACCTTCCACGTTTATTTTTTTGTGAACTGTTTCTCAATTTCCAAGAAGAGTAACTATGGAAGGTTGATGGGAAATTTCCCACTTAAGGTAGCACATGTGCAAGAAAATAAGTTGGTGACTTTGCTAGGTCTTACCGTTGGATTTAAGTGGTAAGATGAAATTTTGGGGTAGATGTGTTTTGCAGTGGTCAATGCACCAAACTCTTTGTGGTCCACCCCATAACATTGCCTGGTACACTCTGCTTTCACTTCGGGGTTTGCTTGTTTGGAAATTTCTACCACATCAGCCTTGGTCTCAGGTAATCCAAGGGCTTGCGCAACTACCTCTGTAGAGTAAGATACATGAATATCTTTGATTATTACCTACAACATCAACTGGAAATTTGTCTAGAAGAGATAAGTTTCCCCCAAGTACCACTCACCACTGGACGTGATGATTGGTCACATGGGAGAATTCTATAGCTGAGTTTTGACTTCCTCTAGTGCACTTTCTAGAAACAGTCTAAAGTTCAACTCATGAAGGACCATTCATTGCAACTTTTTTGGCTTAATAGTATCCAGGCGAGCCCTGGTCAAGGTGACCTTAAGCCTTAGCATTCTTGTTGGAGTCTCGTCCCTGTGTGACTATTCTGTGGGGGACCTCTTCTTCAGGAATTTGATGAATAGATTCCACATCAAGTTCCTCACAGAGAGGGCCAGTTGCATGTGAGCCCTCTACGTGCTCCTAAGGTTGCATGTCTCATCCCCATCTAGTTCTAGGTTGCTTCTCCTGAGGTTGTGATGGTCCTTCCTCCCTCGAACGTCTTGGTTTTAGTGCCATCTACAATCACAACATAACCATGAATTAAAATGTATGCATGTTTCCCTAGAATGGTAATAAGATACCTTCTCATGGTGGCTTGGCTATGACACTGACACATATATGTTGTTTGATCTAAGGTGGTAGTTTGATTAAGCCTAGGGTGCATTATGTTTTGATTAATTTTGATTAACCCTAGGGTGTGTTAAGTTTTGATTAATTTTGATTAACCCTTGGGTGCATTAAGTTTTGATGTTTTTGATTAACCCTAGGGTGTGTTAAGTTTTGATTAACCCTAGGATGCATTAAGTTTTGATTAATTTTGATTAACCCTAGGGTGCGTTAAGTTTTGATGTTTTTGATTAACCCTAGGGTCTATTAAGTTTTGATTAATTTTGATTAACCCTTGGGTGTGTAAGTTTTGATGTTTTTTTTATTAACCTTAGTCCCCCATGATGTAGAGCATACCTTTGGTAGTAAAAGAGTGAAGGAACAGGTTGTTGTGGATAAGCAGTAGGATGGTAATATGCTCAAGAAGGAGATTGGACACAGAAAACTTGAAAAACTCCCCTAGTGTTATGAGAAAATGGACAACATTCTAAGGCACAACACATGTATATATAGGGGTCTAGGCATTGCATCCATGGGGCCACGTAAATGGGGTTGCATCAACGCAGGCAGTTGCATATATGGGGCTACATCGATGCAGCTATTCAGCTATGTTGACCATAGTTGACTGAGGAGTTAAAGGCCCAAATCTATAATTTTTGGCACAAGACTGGAGTCAGGAGAAAGCTAAGAGACTCAAGAATGTGATGGAACCACAAGGAATGGATGTCAGTGTCCAAAGAAGAGTTAGAGAGAGGAGAATGTCATAATAGGGGACTTGGTGGATGAAGAGCCACACAATGGGCAACATCAAAATGGTCGACCAACTATATCAACGGGGTAGGAGATTAAAAAATGGGACCAAAGGATATGCAAGTGAATTGTCCCCAAAGCAGGTTTCAACATTGTGTGCCCTTACACATCATCAACATAGGAGTCCATGCGCCCCATAGTGAATTAATGGCTAGCGAAAGATAATACTCACACCCACTAGAACCAATTAAAGGATTTATGAGTTTTAGCAAACCAAGTCAAACGATCAAAACATAAAATAGGTAGTGAGGTGAATATCAAAGAGTAATTGAGGAAGGGAATAGAACATGTGAAATGGAATTCTGAATCATGGTCAGATGAAATCCCTTGTTAAGTTCATGATTAAGTGACCCGGTAGGATTCATCCTCAATCCAAACCAAAACCAAGCACATTTAATGACTTCACATCAACATTCTAAGACTAGTCTATCCCTTGAAACATGAGAGTGTTGTTACAAACCAACCACCATTCCAACATGGGTGAGACATAGGAAGTGAGAAAGGGCTTGAGTGAGAGGGGACAAGACAAGTCCCATCCCTAGTGCTTGTACCCTTTATAGATGGTCTAAGGGGTGTGCTTTGAATTCCCATGTTGGTTTTTTTTACTGAGAAGCACACCATGCAAATACCCAAGCATTTGCACATTGATTTTTTCCAAGGTATGTGCGTTTAATCCTCATAGTTTGTTGGTTTTTTTTGTTTGAATGATGAGGACCACACCATGCAAGGATAGCTTGCTATTTAGCTTCCGGTATGAGGGGATATGGAGTGGTAAGAAGTCCATGAGAACATGTGTGCATACAAGGGAATAGAGAAGTACCAAGAATGTTGCATTCCCCTTGAAATCACACCCTGTTCAACCTGTTGGATCCTTCTCAAGTCGGGAACCTACACAAGCCATAAATTAATTAAAGTTGTGTTGAATGAAAGATGGATTGCATGTTTCTACAACAAAGAAAACCATAGAGTGTGTGGATAGGTGGATGACGTGGACTCACTACCTATTAAATGAAGTGAAAGTATAACTTAGCCTCCTAAAACTAAAATGCTAAGGTGAGAACTTAGATATAGTTGACAACCCATCATAAGCATGCCTCTGTTGGGCGCAACCATCTCACCATCGCATCTTTTGGAAATAAGATAAATTTATTAGTAGAAATAAATAGAGGGAAATAACTAACATAAAATAGAATAGAATGACAAGAGAGAAAGAGTAGGTAAGAAATGTCAAACGTATGAATGATGGTGTAAAAAAAATGTGTTAAACAAAAAATAAAGAAAAGACTTGAGAGGCCAGGATAATTATTTTAGTACGAGTCCCCCATGACTAAGCTTGGAGGAGGAGATTTGAAAGATGGAATGTGGCTGACCATTCGACGAAATGGTAGGGACACTAGGTTGATGTAGTTCATGGAAGGGTTTTAATTATTACATGTTGACCAACTATGTTTTCATTGGATCTTCAGGTTTGTGTATGAGTAGGGCCTCAGATGGAAGGTCCCTACCACAATGTTTGAAACTTGGTTCGTTGTGGCACATATGTGTGGTTCCAATAGAGAACCTTATCTCCACGTTGAAATGTTACCTTCCAAATTCTAGGGTCATGATATTGTTTGTTATATGCCTTATGTACCTCATTTGATGATAGGGCTACTAATCGATTCACATCTAGCACATTTAAGTTGATGAGCTATTGTCATTGTGCTAGGGATAAGTCAAACCTAGGTCACTTGTAGTTGATAGTATTTAGAGTTCTACTTGAATCGGGAGTGTTGGTAGTTTTCTATACACCAACTTGTAAGGGGAGTAGCCAATAGGAAGTTTTCAGGTTGAGCAGTAGGCCTAGAGGGCGTCATTAATTTTTATGCTCCAATCCCTCCTATATTTGGTAATCGTCCAAGTTAGGATTTTTGTAATCTCTCAATTTGTGACTTTAGCTAGCCCGTTGGCTTAGGGGTGATAGGGTGTTATTGGTTTATGTTCTACTTCCAAATGCTACATGAGTTTACAAAAAGTAGCACCTGTGAAGAGAGTGTCATTATCTGAAATGAGTGCATGAGGCACCCCAAACTTGTTCACGATTTGCTATTGAACAAACCGTGTAGTTCTGGTTGAGGAACAATCAGTGACAACTGCCACCTTCGGCCACTTAGTGAAGTAGTCCACTATAACAATGATATACGCCTTCCCATTTGACATGGGTGTGATGGGGTCCATGAAGTCAATGCTCCAAATGTCAAAGGATTTGTGTGGTTGAATCCACTGTTGAGGTCCCTCCATTCTTGTCATCATCTGACCATCTCTTTGACATGGATCACAAGAGTGGATGAACCATTGAGCATCTCTAAAGAGTGTAGGCTAGTAGTATCCTGTGAGTAGTATCTTAATGGTCATGCACTATCCTACATAATGGCCCCCACAAGGGCCCTCATAGGCATCCTGGAGGATGCGCAGTTAATCTGCATCAAGGATGCATCATCAAACAAAGCCATCTGCATACACCTTGTATATGTGTCCATTGATTTCCATGAAGTTCTTGGCTCTATGAAGATACTGTTGTTTCCTTTGATGGTCAAACTCCTTGGGTAGCTCTTGTGTAAGAAGATAGGTAAGGATGTCATGAAACCAATTTGATTTCATTGCGATCTCCTTCGCGATTGCTCTAGCAAAGAGGAGTTCATCTGGAAATTGGTCAGAGAGTGGGCCCTCCTCCTCCATGATGTCTCATCATAATTGAAACAAGTGATTAGCAACCACGTTCTCAGTTCCCTTTTTGTCCACCATAGTAAGATCAAATTCTTGAAGGATCACGAGCCACCATATGACACAGGGGCTCACTATTGGTTTGTTCATAAGGAACCAGATGGCACTATGGTCTGTTTGCACAAACACCTTGTATCTAAGCACATAGTGGCAAAACTTTTCTAAGGAAAACACCACCACCATTAGCTCCTTTTTGGTGGTGGTGTAATTTATTTGAGCACCCACAATACTTTGGCTACATAGTGGATGTAATATGAATTATTTTGGTCATCCAATTATGTGAGCATGGCTCCCAACGCATAGTTGGATGCATTTGTCATGATGTGGAATGGTCTGGATCAATTAGGAGCTCATATAATTGGAGTCTCTATGAGTTTTTACTTTAGAATTTGGAATGCAGATTCACATTCCCCAGTCTAGAAAAATGGGATGTCTTTCTTAGTTAGCTTCACCAACGGCTTGGCAATCTTTGAAAAAATCTCAATGAAGCACCGATAGTAACTAGTGTGTCCAAGGAACGACCAGACATCCCTTACAGTTCCCGACTAACTAGTAATAACTTGGATAATGCTAATTTTCTTAGGATCCACCCTGATCCCTTGTTGTAAGATTGGTACCCCAAACCAATGCCTTCTTAGACCATAAGATGGCTCTTCTGCTAGTTGAGATGTAAGTTAGTTTCTACACATCATTTCAAAACCTTCTTAAGGCAGTCCAAGGCTTGCTTGAATGTTGCCCCATAGGTGGAGAAGTCATCCATGAAAACTTCTACACCATTGTCGATTTGCTACTGGAAGATGCTGAGGACAAGGAGTTGGAAGGTTTTGGGTGTGTTACACAAGCCAAAGGGAATCTTCTTGTATGCAAAAGTCCCCCAAGGACTCGTAAACATTGTCTTGGCCTGGTCCTCTGGTGTGATCTGGATTTGGTTATAACCACTATAACCATCCAAGAAGGTGTAGTAACAATGCCCTAAAATGGTATCCAACACCTAGTTCACAAATGAGAGTGGAAAATGATCCTTAAAGGTTGCCATGTTTAGTAATCGAAAATTGATATAGACCCTCCATTTACCACCCTTTTTTGGTATAATAACGAATGGATTGACCCACTCGCTATCTGCAATGGGGTAGATGAATCCCACCTTTAGTAATTGCTCAATTTCATCCTAGCTGATTTGTTTTAGTTTAGGATTCAATTGTCTTTTCGGCTGTCATCATGGCTTCATGGAGGGATCGATATAGATTTAATGTTAGCATACCCTAGGATCAATCCCTGTTAATTCAAGATATGACCATGCGAAGGTAGTCAACCACTTATTTACCATCCTTAGCAACTTCTCCTTTTGCTCAAGAGAAAGTGTAGCATTGATTATTACCAGCTTATCATTTTGCAAGAATGCATATTCTAGGTTAATTGGTAAGGGCTTTAGTTCTAGGGGCTCTTGTTTAAAGCTTTCAGGGATCTGCAACTTTCCCCAATCAGTAGCATCATTAGTAGTGGAAAGTTGCTGATGGACCTATTCTAGTTCATCTATGCTCCCCATATAGGTACATACAAGGCTCTCAAAGGGTTCCATGCATAGGGTGCCATTATCAAAATTAGCAGTTAGCCACTAGGTGCCTTCTTGATTTGTGGCTACTGCATTCAGGAATTTTTGGATTTGTGACTTGGTGGCACACTGACTGCATGCTTGAATGGATGTCCACTCAACAAACTAGAGTTGTTACACAAAGTTGCATCCAGAATTTCTATATGCAATGCATGGGATGTGCTTCTTCTTAATCTTTCCAAGAGGATTTTCCTTGAAAATTTCAAGGGAGAGATCTTAGAGTCCCAAACATGCATCCACTGTGCTGAGCCATGTCCTTCCCATTATAATCGGGAAGTCCTCCTTGTAGTTATCGACACAGATCACCAAAAAATCAATAGGGTAGGACCACGTACAAATGGTGGTCACAATATCTTTTACCAATCCCAAGGAAATAGTGATGGATTGGTCTACCAACTTGAGCTAAATTTTTCTCTTCTTCCACGGAGGTAGGTTCAAATTCTTGTACATATCATGTAAAATCAAGTTGATACCTGACCCCGAATCTAGGAGAGCTTTGCATGGCTAGTTTCCTACCACCTGAAGGTATATGAGAGGGCTTCCTAGATTAATCAATTTCCTAGGGAGATGAACTATCTTGATCCAGTCTTTCACAACATGTGTTAGCATGACGGTTTGCATGTTGGAAGGCATTCAGTTCAAAGGTTTCTTGAAGGATTAAGTATCATAGGTAGTTGGAGATGCATGGGCACTGGCCGCAGATGAGTGTGAGGGTGTGTTTAGGTTATTGAGTTGGAAAAAAAAACATTTCTATGGCTTTGGTTCTAACTCGCTTAGCTAAGAAGCTGATTTTAAATTGATGGCACTCATGGTATTACGCTGCTGTGGTTGTGGAGGTATTTCTCCCTGCATGGGCGAAGCAAGAGGTAGCTGACTTGAGGGCTGATGGATAGGTATGGTTGAAGGAGGTGGTAGAGGATAGTGTAGATGTGGGTTTTCCCCCTTGGGTGATGGAGATGGGGCCCAAAAGTATTCTGGAGGATAGTAATGATTTTGAAAGGTTGCATGACTAGAAGAGTCTTATGGGGAGATTGGTTGTTGAACATATGCCCATAAGGATCTAACTACCAGTAAGGGTGTTGTTGCCTTAGGGGTGGCATTCCCCACAACTATGGGTGCTACCATTGTTGGTAGTGCTCATACAGTTATGGTAGAGCTCCACTTGGATAATATCCCTACTGTTGATGGAACTACTTAGAATTGCCTTGGGGATAGGGAAATCTCCAGGGTATTTGCCTTTTTGCTAAGCAAGGGTTTAGAGTGTACACCCCATACTCTTGCAAATGTAACACTATGAGGTAACATCCCTTAGGATGTTTGTATTGGCATATTTCACATCCATCCTCCTCCTTGATGTCCAAGTCTACAACTAGTTCTACCGCAGCAACCTTACCCTTACCCTTGTGGTAAACACGTTCAACCTCTTTCCTCCTTTGTTGATCCCAATCATTACTTTGCTCTTTGGATTCTGCTACAATTTTTAGAACACTTTGAAATTTTTCATCCAAAGAATCCCACATCTTTTCCACCTTGGCCAAAATTTCAGAAGTGAACTTTTGTATGGGTAAAGTCTTCCTGTTCACGCCTACATCCAAAGATGACTCCTTGTCATCATCATAGAATTGGACCTCCCTCTTCTGGATGGAAGAATCCTGATTATATTGCTCTGCACTTTCACGTTTCTATAGTTCTTCCTCTTCCTTGGCTACCTACTCAATTAATCATTGAAGCTAATGAGCCCTTAAATCAAATAGCCACCCTTGAGCATAAACACCAAGGGTCCTTCTTGTTTCAAAGTAGAGCCCATTGATAACATGGAGGAGTTATTCCCACTAAGAGCAATCATGACCATGGCATTGGTGCAACATGAAGTTATATTTGCTCATGGCTACATCCAAGGGCTCATGGCTACCTTGTTTCCACCCTTGAATTTGTTATCTCAGATTAGACACTCTGGAGTAGGTTTGATATTTTTCATTGAAGAGCTCTAGCATCGTACTCCATCGCCTGATTAATTTTGGTTCCAAAGACTAGTACTAGCTTTCTACTTCCTTGGTTAGTGTTTGGGGGAATAGCTTGAGTCTTTTCCATTTATTTTTGATATTCTACAGGGTGCAGGCATCATGAAAGACTTGCAGGTGAGTTTGTGGATCACAATTATATCCCCCTTCAAACCTGGAAATCTTGTTCATATCAAGGTGCTGGATCTGGCTATATCGCAAAAGCCTAGTAGGTATGTGAACTGCCTTTGCTATGTTAAGCATGCTTCGAGTGGCAAGTAGTGGTTCATTAGGATCATGGTCCTGATGATAGCCATGGTGTCCATGACAATCCCTACTACCTCTCCTTTCATGACTGTGATCCTCTCGTGATTGCTCACACCCTTGGTCACGTTGTCCTCATCGACTCCCTTGATCATCATCATCATGGTCCCTCCTACAATGGTTGTAATCAAATTTAGAACCTGATGAAGCCAAGGTGGAAAGAGGAAAATGATGATGGCCTCAATCATCATGTCCATCTTCACCTTTGCCATGATCTCCTCTGGGAGATCCCTCAATATCTTGGAACTCCTAATCACTTGAACCTCTATTCTGTATGATGGATCAAATGTTCTGACATGGGGGTAGAGATGCAAAAGAATGTGGACTATGAGGAATAGGTTCCTCATCATCATGATGGATCTGCAGGGATAAAGGGTTACTGGACCATTTTCCCTTTGCTTGTTCATGGTGTTTGACATACTGTAGGTCCCGCCAATGCTATGTCTCATTTAGACGATAGTCTCGATAATCATGATCCTCCATCCTGTACTCCTCCACTAGGTCTTGGATGTCGAATCTGGCAAGAGGTTGGAGTAGCATCCTAGGAGCTGATTGATTAGGGGGCAATATGACATTGCCCTCTATGTCCTTCCATTACATCTACTCATCTTGATGCAAGATGAAGGTGAAGTTGTGTATATACTCATCCAGATGAGTATATATTACCCGACATTCCTGGGGCACTTGTGGATTGGATTTGTCTTGCCTGTGAGAAGAAGACATATTAATGGTAAACAATAAATAACTAAGTGTGCCATACTGTTATCTAAGTCGTTTAGTATGAGTAGATTTTGATGTTCTGGGTCTGTTCCAATGGAGTGATGATTGTGCTAAGGCTAGACTACCCACGAAAGACTAATAGTCCTTGGCAATGATGCTAATGATGAGCAGTGAGGTACCCCTATGCCCAACCATACAAATCACGAGCATTCAAGCATGACCTAGTCGAGTTCTGAAGACTATAGGCACTTACATACACAGAATTCTAGCTAGCAAAACCTTAGTTTAGAACAGTCGTTGTCCTCTCAACCTCACTTGTGACATTCTCACATGATGGTTAAGTGAGACTAAGGCATATGATTTTTGTGAGTTTTCTTCTTATCTTTAATGTCTAATTCTTCTAGTGTAGGGAATGAAAGAATACCTAATTTTACGATTTCTCTACTCTACTACTTAACTATCCCTAGCATAAACAACCAATCCCATCCTTTGTGCACATCTTCATCATGTCCAAACCACTACTGGGTTGCTAGATGTTAGGCATCACTAGGTTGCCAAGTGTTAGATTTATGTTCAAGATGGTCATGCTTATGGTTCTCATAAACTATAACAAGGACTAGAACTATAAAGTGATAATCATAATAAAAGCTTCTAAAATTATCAAAATATTAAAACATTTTAATGCTTAAGTAGTTGAATCCAAATGCTACAAGGAATGTTCAAAAAGCTTGTCTTTATTGCCAGCCATGCCAATGGCTTAGTTACATTAGTGCTTGAATAAAGAGCTATACACTCTTCAAACGCCTATTATAGGCACTTGGAAAATATTCTAACTTTCATGGAGGCAAACTGCAAGAGATTGACTACAATTTGAACAAGAGATGCCATAAATGCAGTGGGTGCACGCATATTTATAGTAGGAAATGGACTCTGCATCAACGAGGCCATGTCAATGCTTGAAAAGATGTGTCAACAGGGTCATGTTGATGTGGCCACATTAACGAGGCTTCGTTGATGTAGCCTGGTCGATGTAGCAACTAAATGCTTCATCACTATTGAACTCCTTCTCCACATGACAGAAGGGATGCCACCTCTTATACTTATCCTCCTCTTGTTCCTACACACACTCCTCCTCTAATTGTAGAGTTACTACCTGCTCCTTCTATGTAGGGTGAACTACCTACTCAACCATAATAATGCAATGCTATGAGGGCTATTAATTTGCAACCCAATCATCAATTGGAGGGGTTGAATGTTTGATCAAAGAAAATACCTTTCTTTCAACATAGTAGTCCAACTAAGCCTTCACCTACGGTTGCGGTTGACAACCCTACTCTTGCCTCTTTTTCCATATCAAATTCTTTTGGGCCTTCTTCAAACTAAACTTTGGTATGGATCCATGCTATAATGCTAACTAACATTATGTTTGATTAGATCTATGCAGGAAACCTTCCTAGGAAATTAGTTGATCCTGAAAGTCCTCTAATTTATTTGCAAATTACTGGGAATGAACCGTGCAAGGCTATTCTCGATTTAGGTTCTAGTGTTAATATGATTTCTCATGAGATATACACTAAATAGAACTTTCCTTCTCTCAAGAAGAGCAACATCAAATTAGAATTAGCAGACCAGTCCATCATTGTCCATTGGAATTGGTAGAAGACATTGTGACCACTATCTATGGGTGGTCTTATCCTGCTAACTTCGTAATAATCAAAGTGGAGAACTACAAAAGGGAATTTCTAATCATCATGTAAAGATCATGGCTAAGCACCATCGATGTAAGAATGGACATTAGAGATCTTTCCCTAGAGATATCTAAAGAAAATGCATTTGGAAAGATCGAGAAGAAGAGAGTTCTATGCATTGTGTATAACGATAGTGGGTGCAATTGTGTGCAAAAAATTTGGGCCATAAAGCAAGCATCTATCTCAGCATGCATGCAGTGTGCATCGATAACAAAAATTCAAAGGTGTTTGTATGCAGCAACCACAAAACAAGAGGGTACCAAGTGGCTGATCGTCGATTTAGAAAGTAGCACACTTTGCATGGAACCAACTGAGAGTTTGACATGTGAATATGTCATAAGCATGGATAAACTTAAGCAACTTTATCATCAACTCTCTGATGATACAAATGATGATACCTACTAGGGAGAGTTGGAAATTCCTAAGAACTTCAAGTAATATTCCCTCAAATTGAAAATGTTACCAGTCAGAATGGAATATATATTTTTGAAAAATCAGAAGCTAATTATCATCAATGCAAGACTTGCTCTAGAATAAAAATAGATACTGTTAAGGGTAGTTAAAAGATGGTCAATGCATAGGAAAGGTTTTGACCCTGGATTTATCCAAATGTGTGTGCATCTCCAGTCCTCTGCCAGGTTCTCTTTTGACATGGGGGGGCGGCTCTGGGGCTTCTCCTCCCCTGGTCGAGGTCTGAGGCAGGGCGACCCCCTGTCTCCTTTGCTTTTCATCATTGCCATGGACCTCTTGCAGTCCTACTGTCGCACCTTGGGGGTGGAGGGCCTTGAAATTGCGGGGGTGGCTTGCCGCGTTGGGCACTACGTGGACGATACCATGCTTCTTAGCCGGGTGACGGTCCCACAGGCCCAGTGTATCAACCTGGCTCTGTCCCGATTGGCCGCCGAGTTAGGCTTAGAAATCAACTGCACCAAGTCAGTGGTGCACTTCATTAATGTGGACCCGCAGGTGCAGCACCGGGTTACACAAACTCTGAACGTGCAACCTGGGAAGAACACCGATACCTACCTGGGTATCCCGCTGTTCTAGTGGTGGCGGAACAATTCTTGGACCCCCCTCTTGGCCAAGCTTGAGCACCGTATCAATCACTGGGCAAACCGATTCCTTACATGCAAAGGCCGCCTCCTCATGGCCACTGGGATCCTTGCGGCCACCTCGCGCTTTGTGGCGGCGGTCGCCGTGCCCCCCGTGGCCATCATCCACCAGATCAACACCTGAATCCGCGGTTTCCTGTGGCGGGGGGGCAAAGGGGGGAGCAAACTCCATCTTGTCAATTGGCATTGCGCGGCCCGTCCTCGTACAGTGGGGGGGCTAGGGGTCACCGTGTTCGAGGATGAGTGTGCGATGGGGCAGCAGCGGCTGGTCCGTCAGCTCACTCGTGCTCGGGGGAGTGCAGTCAGTGGGGTCGTATCGTTCACCGAAAGTACACGCCCTAGATGTCTGCTTCGCATGTCTCAAGGCCTTGGATGACTCTCTGCCAGCACGTGTGGCAGATGTTGAATTTGAACTAGCTCCACCTCGAGCCGCGCATCCTTTTGACCCATAAATACCCCCCTGAGGACAGTTGGATGGCAGTTTGGCGCAGGCGGCTCCCTAAGAAAGTAAAACTCTTTCTCTGGCTGCTCAAATCTGCTGCGCTCCCCGTTTGTGTGTTCCTACAACAGCGTAGTGTCTTGCAGGACCCCACGTGTCTGCGTTGTGGCCATGACCCCGAGACCCTTAACCACTTCATTTATGACTGCCCCTGCATGTGCGCCACTTGACGCGCATGCAGAAGACCACCCCCCCCCCCGCGGTAATTTGATGACGATTCCTGGTCGACGCTTTTACTTTGGCACGCCTGGAAGGCGCGGAATCACACAGTTTTCACTCAGGCGGCTACCCCCCCTCCCCAGCAACTTATCCAGCAGACTCGCCGGTCGTGGCGTGAGATTGTGGCCGCTATGGGGCAGACGCTGACGTACGATCCTGGCTGCGTGGACTTCCAGGCAGATGAGGAGCTGTGGCGGATGGTTTGCCAATGCGGATGGGATGCCCTGCTGCAGCGGCTGGTCGGGAACCCTGACTTGTCTAACAACTCTTTCTTTACCAACTGGCGCGGTGATCAGACCTTCTTCCATGGCCGTGTAATTCGCCTGACAGAGGATGCTCTGGCCAACTACCTGGGGATCCCGGCTGCTGGGGAGATCATCCTGCCAACCTCCCGTGGCCTCCATAACTCGACGACCTTTTTCGAGGGGCTTTCCCCGAGAACGCAGAGCCGTCAGGTCCCTCGGACGTCCCTTCCACGCCTTTGGGCTCATGCGGCCATCTTGGTCGAGCGCTTCTTTGTGCAGTCGGGGAATGTGTCCAAACTCAAGGGGCTGCATTTCACCTTCCTGCGGTGCTTAAGGGAGGGTACTCGGGTAAACCTGCCGCGCTTCTTCCTTGAGGCCCTCCGCCTTCAGCGGCGGGGTCACCGTTCGGGACTTATTTTGGCCCTGTGGAGGGGGGCGGGACGGCAGGGGGCACCGGGCCCTTCCTCTGCCCCCACTAGGGGCCGTTGCGCTGCCCCACCTCCTGCTTCCCCCCTTCCTCCACTCCGTGATGACGGGCCACTCTCCACCTTTCCTGGGGCCGCCGCTCCCACCGCAACCCTGCCCTCTCGCCCGCCCCCCAGTGTCCCCCGCACTGGGAGGTGTAGCTTCAACAAGCTGTTGCTATAGCTCGGGAGGCCGGGCAACGACCCTCGGAGAGTCGGTGGACCGAGGCCCTGGCCAAGTGGCATGTCGACCATGATGCCCAGCTCCAGGAACAAGCCCAGTAGCTGAACAGGCAGCATACGCTCGTAATGGAGACCTTGCGTGCCCAGCTCACGGATGAGCTCCGGGACCGGATTAGGGAGGAGCTGCGCCAGGAGGAGGTGGACCGACAGGCCCAGGAGGTGGCGGCCCAGGAGGAGCAGGAACGTCTGCAGGAGGAAGAGGTGCAACGGCAACGGCAACTCGACCGGGCGCATCAGGACAGCGCCCGCCAGTGGCTCAGGGGGGGGGCCGCTGCCCGTATAGCATCCTTGGAATTAGCTGTGAGAGCTCCTGGGGGGAGCTTAGATGGCGCATCCGGCGCATGTCCGCTAGATTCCACCCGTATGTGGGGGATTCTTCGCCGGATCGGCGTAGGCGCAAGGCTCTTCTGCAGGGGTTTCAACAGGCCACGAACCTCAGTGTGCCTGCCACCAGCTTCCGACCCACCCCTAGCCCCTTCCCCCCCCCCCCCCCCCCCCCCTCGCTTG
>MNCI01005853.1:0-10270 GCA_015680685.1 Gnetum montanum
CTAGAAGGAGCAACCAAATATGCATGGAACGAACTGAGGCACTAAACCATGCCAACAACGAAGGCATAGACACATTGGAATATGAGCATCGCCAACTTCCACCCCTTAATCTAAGATCATCAATTGGGAGAAGTTGGACACTTCTTAGAAATTCAAATAGGTGCTCATTATTTCAAATCTCTCCCTTTCCACTCAATCATGGGGGAGATGGCCACCTATGTTAACCATATGGGGCCCTCAGTTATTTTAAGTTTTTATTTTATAATGTTTTTGTTTTACATGTTTTTGTTTCACAAGTTTTTGTTTTACGCATTTTTGTTTTACAATGTTTTTATTTTACACATTTTTGTTTTACAACGTTTTTTTCTTACACTTTTTTGTTGTACAATTTCTTTAACTTTTCTAGTTTTTGTTTTACAACTTTCTTTAACTTTTCTTATTTTTTGTTTTACAACATCATTATACTTTTTCATTTTTTCTGTGTGTGTGTGTGAATCCACCCTGTAAGTTTGTCACCTAATAAGTGTTCAGATTGATGGTACGAACTATTTTCATATTGATTGCTAATGTTTGGTGTTTACCTTTAAGTCATAATGTTGATACTAAGATATGTTTTGTTTGATATGGCAAGCAATGAGTTCACTTCATCCATCCATCCATCAAGTTCCATGGTCTCTCTCGGCTTGAAAATGTACAGTCCCCTTCTAATAAGAACTTTAACGAATCGGTGACTAGGCATTTCTCAAACTAAGGAAGGACTCAAGAACTAAAATGAGTGTGACTTCAAGGGAAATTGATGCTTTTGTGCTGACCGTTCTCTTGGGTGCTTGGATGTTTTTTTTTGATTTTTCTTATCGTTCCGATGTTACCCCAACTATCGGAAGCTGAGACCATAAAAATAAAAAGTCTTTGCATGGTGTGGTTCTCACGCATAAAAACACAAAACATAAAAAAGAAGAAGAAAAAAAAACTAAGTTTGAATTCAAAGCATACCCCTTAGATGAAATAAACTTGGGATACAAGCACTAGTTATGGAACCAAAAGTGTTCCCTCTAACTAAGGCCCTTCTCGCTTTCCATTCTCTTCTTTGTTTCATCGGAATGGTGGTGACTCTTGGGGAAGGCATCCTTGTTATCCAAGTGGATGGTTTAGTAGAATGCATTGATGCGAAGTCACTGGATGTGGTTGGTTTGAGGCTAGACTTGGAATGGGATTTGCTAGGTCACATTAATCATGAACTACACAAGGGGTTGTACACCACCTTGTTCTTGAGATTTCGTTCCATTCTATTCTCTCCATTGTTCATCTCATTGCTAGTTGTATCATTAGTGTATATATTTTGGTTGATGCATTATTTTCTTTTTGATAAATTCTTGTGTTTAAGACTTTAAATCTTATTCCAAATGACATTCCCAGAGTCTACAGACTCTTTGAATGTGGGTTTGTTAGGGCATTAAAGGGCATGAGCCTGCTTTGGGGAGGACCCACTGACATTCCTATTTGGTGCACCAGTTAACTTATTTTTCCTAACATTTTTGCAATTAATTTTATTTTTTTCATTACCATCTTGACATCCATTCCATCAATGCTATAGTTGTCCCTTTTTATCTATCTTTCGTACTCCTTTCCTTTCTCTTTTCTAATGCTACTGGAGGTTCACAATTAGTCATGGGGGTATGGGGCCCAATTTTTTCAATTTTCTCCTAGCCCTAAATTTTTTGATTTTCTTCCTAACCCCTACACCTTCAGTAGTCATCATTACTATATTTCCCAATCCATATTAGCCATACCACAACCTAGCCAATGAACTTACACCGAAGCAAGGTATCAATTACATGATGATTCATTTACCCTTGCTAATATAAGATTATGTTGTATGTGCAGATGGCAATCATGCAATAACAGACCTGATCTGGAGGGAACACATGGAATGGAGCAGTGCTATAACAGCTATGCAAGGAAAAAGATCGGTGGTGTGCTTACCGATGAATAACGGAAGGCGCAATCTTGGCATTGGCAACAACAACACTTCTTTCTCTCTCTCTCTTTCTTTCTTAGCTTCCAACTAAGGCCTGATGTCATTGTAATAAGGTGTTCACCCTTGTTATCATGAACACCAGTTTTGTCAAGTCTTGTAATGATGATCCGTTCACATGTCATCCCATTAGTTCCATTCCCCTCAATAATCCCATACCTTTCCAATATTTTGTAAGGAACTCGAGGATGATTTTTCATTCATTCATGGGGGTATGATGAGACGCGATATCGCATAGGCCGCGATATCGTGTATGCGATATCGTGGTCCGTCACCAAGTCTATAAATAAGAGGCAGCTCTCCCTTGTTTCCTCATCCTGGGCTAGAAGTAGGGAAACACTGGCAGTTTGATCACTCTAGAGATAGAATATTTTCCATGTGCCTGCAGTAGGAGTCCTAAAGTGAACGGATCTTTATTCGAGCAACATTGTACTTGAAAAAAAGTTGTGTACGAAAATAAAGAAGATCTTCTTAGATAAACCTTGCAGTGCATGGAATAGGATTTTATTTTAATGTTATTTATTGCTTTCTCTCTCTCACCCTTAAACTCCTAGAATGTGGAATGAGTATGACTTGATTACGAGCATCTAAGGATGTGTACGGATAGTCAAGGAATCGGCTGCTCATCGCAACATGATATGAGTACGACTTGATTACGAGCATCTAGTGTGACTACTTGGTAACCTAGTGGCATATTTAGGATATGCGCTTGGTAATCCCAATGGTAGTCATGCACAAAGATGTGTACGGTTAGTCAAGGAATCGGCTGCTCATCGCACTTAGGCTAGATTAGATTCTCTCAACCCTTTCCTCCTATTTAAGTACCTCAGTACGACCACTTCGAGCACGTGTGTTATGTGTGGTGATCCCAGTAATGATTAGCATTTGGTAGCCATGGTTGCATTGGTTCAGGGTGTGTACGGTAAGTGGGAACGGATGTTGATGCTAGGTTAATTTAGATTTAGTCATTAGTTAGAATTAGTACTTAGTTTCTTCAATCCTTCACCTCAATAGCATAGGAGATAAAACATAAAAAGATATAAAAATCATATACCTCAGACTTACTTAACCATACATCGTGACAACTACAAGTAAGTCTAGGAAGACAACGAATGATTAACCCCATGTGTTCCATGGGGCATGTAGGCACTTAGTCTACGGAGTTTGACTGGATCACATGTGCTACGCTCATTTCATATGGTTGAGTGTAGGGGCACCTTTCCACTCATCAAATGTGTAGTTTATTAGTATTAGGAACACATCAATGAACTAGGCCATTAGTGCACATCTTGTAAAGGTGTCCATTAATCTCTATGAAGTGTTTGACCCGATGAAGAAACTCCTCTTTCTTCTTATTGTTCAAGTCTTGTGACATGTCTTGAGCAAGAAAATAAGTGAGGATACTATAATATCATGTAGGTTCATTGGGCACTTATTCATTCAGTGCATCATTAAAGAGGAGTTCATTAGGAAATTGATTAGAAAGTAGGCTCTGCTTCTCTTTGTTGTCCCATTGTAACTAAGATAAGTAATCAGTGACCACATTCTTAGTTCCTTTTTGATCCACCATTGTAACAGTGAACTCTTGTAAGATCACTAACCACTGTATGACACGGGAGCTCACCATTGACTTGTTTATGAAAAAGTGAATGGCACTATGGTCAGTGTGCACAAATAGCTTGTATCCAAGCACATAGTGCTAGAACTTCTCCTAGGCATACACTACTACCATCAGCTCTTTCTTCATTGTGGTGTAGTTAAGCTATGCACTCATAATGATTTGGCTTACAAAATGGATATAATAAGGATGTTTCTAATTATCCAACTATATAAGAATAACTCCCAAGGCATAGTTTGATGCATCCATCATGATGTGAAATGGTTGGGACTAGTTAAGTGCTTGTAGAAGTAGAGTTTTCATGAGCTTCTCCTTGAGGCTATGGAATGTATTTTTATATTTCTCAATCCATTGGAAACGAAGCACCTTTATTCTTTATCTTGACCAATAGTTTAGAAATCTTAGAGAAATTCTCTATGAATTTTTGGTAATAGCTAGTGTGTCTAAGAAATGACTAGACATCTTTAATGATTTATAGTTGGTAGGTTATTTCTTGTATGATCCTAATATTTTCACTATCCATGTTAATCCCTACATATTATTTTATTCCCCAATACAATGTCCTACATCATACGATGACTCTTTTGCTAATTAAAGTAAATATTGTTTTCAACACATCTTTTTAGCACTTACTTAAGGAGTTCTAGGGCTTGCTAAAATGTAGTCCCATAGGTGGAAACTTCATCCATGAAGACTTTCATTGCACTACAAATATACTACTAGAAAATTCTAAGGATAAGGCATTAGAAGGTTGTAGGAGCATTGCATAGACCAAATGGCATCTTTTGATCTAGAAAAGTACCCCAAGGAATTGTGAATGTAGTTTTGTCTTGATCCTCTAGTATGATCTAAATTGGTTATAGCCACTATAACCATCCAAAAAGCTATAATAACCATACTTAGAAATAGTATCCAACACCTAGTCTACAAATGTCAAGAGAAAATGATCTTTGAATTTTGTCATGTTCAATAGCCTAAAGTCAGTACACATCCTCCACTTGCCACCTTTCTTTAGTACAATCACAAGTGCGCTAACCCACTCACTATCTACAATTAGATAGATGAACCTTGCCTTAAGGAGTTGTTCAATTTTCTCTTTGATAATATACTTTAGCTTGGCATTCAACCATCATTGTAGCTACCTCTTTGGCTTGATGGATAGATCAGTATAGATACGATGCTAGCATATCTAAGGATCAATCCCTATGAGTTTAGGGTATGACAAAGCAAAGGCTATTGGCCATTCATTAACCACATTGAGCAACATCTTTTTCTTCTTAGGAACAATATTGACATTGATTATCACTAGATTGCTAATTTGTAGAAATACATGCTCCATGCTATTATGTAGCATATTTAACTCTAAGGGCTCATGTTTAAAATTTTTAGGGATTTTCAGGTTTCCTTAATAAGTATCATTAGGTTCATCATTGGAGATTTGGTGATGAACTTGCTCCAATTCATCCATATCCTCAACATAGGCACATGTTAGGCCCTCAGTTGGCTCAATGCAAAGTGTGTTACATTCAAGATTAGCTATCAGCCACTAGGTATCCTTTTATTTTTTGGCTACTACATATAGGCACTTTTGAATTTTAGAGTCATTTGCATACTATCTACATGCTTTGATTGATATGATTTTGATAGATCATAATTTCTATACATAGTTACACCCTATATTATTATACGTGATTCATGGAACTCTCTTCTTCTCTATATTTTTGAATGCATTTTCTTGAAATTTTCTAGGGAAAAATCTTTGATTCATATTCGTGCATCAATAGTACTCAATGAAGCCATTTATATAATGATTGGAAAGTCTGCTTTGTAGTTATCAACCTTGATTACTAGGAAATTGGTAAGATAGGATTACCCATAGATAGTGGTCACAATATCCTCCACTAGTTCCAAGGGAATAGTAATGGACCAATATACCAATTCTAAATGAATGTTGCTCTTCTTGAGAGGAGGTAGGTTTCAAGCTTTGTATATTTTGTGAGAAATTAGATTGCCACCAGAACCTAAATCAAGAAGATCCTTGCATGGATCATTTCTAGTTATTTGGAGTAGATGAGGGGACTCTTAAGATTAACTATTTTTATGGGTGCTTGCTAGCCTTGATTCAATCAGATATAACATGGGTTAACATGATTGTGTGGATCTTGGGAGGTGTTTGGTTTGAAGAATTCTTCAAAGGAATAAATGCAAAGGGTGAGAGAGACACAAGGAGACAAGGCACATGAGTCAATGAGGGATTTGTAGGACTATTGGTTTAGAAGAATGATCATTTATAGGATTTGGTTTACAGACCACTTGGTTGTAGAATTGACTATAAGTTAACAGCCACAGTAGCATTACATTGCTATAGTTATGCAAGAATCTTGCCTTGGATGGATGGAGCATATAGTAATTAGATTGAGGGAGGAGGAGCATGTGTAGAAGGATGAGGAGGGTACTAATGAAATGGGGACTTTCCTCTAGAAGATGGAGAATGAGTTCTATAGTACTCTAGAGGGTAGTAGTAATGTTGAAAAGAAGCATGATTGGAAGAGTCACATGGAGACATTGGTTATTAAAAATAGTACCCATATGGATCTAGCTACCTGTAAGGGTACTATTGCCTTGGTGGTGGCATCCATCATGACTGTGGATGCTATCACTAATGATACTAGTCATATGGATGTGGTGAAGCCCTGCTTAGATAATAAGCTTATTGTTGATGGAACTACCTTTGGTTTCCTTAAGGATAAGATAACCTTCTAGGTTCTTGCATTCTTGCCAACTTAGGATTCAGAGCATACATCCTAGACTCCTATAAGTGTGAAACAATAGGGTAACATCCCTTAGGATGTTCATATTGGTAGATGTCACATCCACCATCATAATCTAATTTTAACTCCACAACCTCTTATACTATAGCAACTTTTCCCTTACCCCTTTGATAGGCTTGTTTAGCTTCCTTGCTTCTCTTGTGATCATGATCACTACCTTACTCTTTGGATTCCTCTATAAATTTCAAAGTAGTTTGAAGTTTTTAATCCTAAGATTCAAACATTTTGTTCACCTTAGCCAAAATTTTAGAAATAAAGTTTTGGATTGGTAAGTTTTTTTTCTGCACCACTTTATCAAATAGTGCCTTCCCCTCACTATCACAAAATCAAACCTTCTTTTTCTAATGAAAGGGTCCCAATTAGATTCTTTAGCACTTTTCCTCTTTCATAGTTCTTCTTCTTTTACAATATATCTAATTAGCCTTTGGATCTAATGGGCTCTAAGTTTTGATAGTCTCCCTTAGGCATAGACCCCAAGAGTTCTTCTTGTTTTTGATTGGAGCCTATCTATGATATGGCAAAGCTACTCCCATTAAGAATAACCATGGCTAGGACATTTGTGCAAAAGGGAATAATACCTACCCATGGATGCATCCAAGGGTTCATGTGTTCCTTCTTCTTTGCCTTGGATTTTCTTTCTCAAGTTGTACACTTGAGAGTACATTTGATATTTGTCATTGAATAGCTTAAGCATCACACTCCATCTTTGGATTAATTTTGGCTCCAAGGAGTGGACCAAATTTTAGCTTCTTTTATAAGTGTCTTGGAAAATAAATTAAGTATTTGCCAAACATTTTCAATGTTTTGTAAGGCACAAGCATTGTAAAATACTTGAAGATGGGTTTTTGGATTTGAGTTATACCCCCCTTAAATATAGGGATATTATTCATATCCAACCTCTTAATTCTACTATCTTTCACATGCTAGGTTGGAAGTTTGACTTCTTCTATGATGTTTATCATGATTCAAGTAACCAAGAAAAGGTTCATTATCATCATGATTTTTATGACACCTATGATGTTCTTTGCTGCCCCTTCATTCATGGTGGGGCCTATGATCATTGTTATCCCGCCATTCACCTCCATCATAGTTTCACCCTATGTGGTTTTGGTTAGATTTAGAGGAGGAGGAAGAAGATGTTGATGAAGATGATAAATAAGGAGGAGGACTACCATCACCATGGTGTCAACCACCTCCTCTCCACTTGTCATAGTCATTATCATCAAATTTATTGTCATCATGATCCTTGCTCGAGCCTCTAGCTTGACTTACACTTTAGCCTAAACCAAGATTATTGAGAGTGGATTATAAGTTCAAGTTCAAGCCCCATTCACTAGAGTCAAGGGGTGGATAATCTTCATGTTGAGAACCCCCAGATTAAGGATCCTCATTATCTTTTTGATTTAGTAGGAATAAGGAATTAGTGAAATGTTTCCCCTGTGTAGCTTCATGGAACTTCTCTTGGTGCCAATCTCCTTTGCATTGTGTTTTAATAGAATGGAGGTCTTGATAGTCATGGTCCTACACAATTTATTCTTCATGAAGATCCTAGATGCCCAACCTCTTAAGAGTTTGGAGCATCATCCCAAGAATAAATTGGTCAGGTGGCAACACAACATTATCCTCCATGTCTCTCCATCGTAGTTGTTCATCTTGGTGCAAGATAAAGGTGAAATTAGGCACAAAATCATCTAGATGAGTATACATCACTTTAAATTCTTAGGAAAATTGTGGTTTTAATTCATCATACCTATGAGAAGAAGAAATTTTCACTTAGAAGAAAAATAACAGTATGATTTAATTATAATTATAATTATTATGCAAATGATTGTGACTTGAGGATTTATTCTAATGATCTTAATTAATTTTCACTAAATCCTAGGTAGCACATGTAGAAAACTACAAATCCTCAGCAATGTCATCAATGATGAGCAATGAGTAGGCCCTACGTCCAACCATACAAATCATAAGTGTTTGCACATAATTTGGTCAAATTCTAAAGACTTCTAGCCTTCTAAGTACATTGGTTCTAGAAGATTAATAAATTGTTGCAATCGTTGTCTTCCTAGTTATACTTGTGAGTTAAAGGGTATGGTTAAGTATAATTGAGATATTTTTATCATTTTTTTATCTTTTTATGTTTAATTTACTTATGAATAAGAATAAAGAACTAAATATCAATTAATATAATAATCTAGCTAATATTTAGCTAATCCTAACATAAGAATTTATTCCCACTTGCCATACACATCCTGAACACATTTAATGCTACTAGGTTACCAAGTGTTAAGCATTGCTAGGATTACCAACCATCAAACGTATGCTCAAAGTGGTCATACTTATGTGCTTAATTAATCACTATTTAATCTCTCTTACTTAATGGCTTAATTCCTTAATTACTTAAAAACATTAAAAGAAATTATTTAAAATTTCTAATGCTAAAATGTTTAAAGGAAATATTAAGCTATTTCAAGTGTTGCAAGGTTTATGAAGAATGCTTGTCTTTATTACTGATCACATTGAAGTGCTTAGGTATATCATTGTTTAAACAAAGATCGTACACCTTCTCTCCTACTGTGGACACTTAGAAAAATATTCTAACTATTAGGAAGAAAAACTACAAGAGCTCCACTACAATCTAACTTATGAATGCCATAAATGTAGCTAGTTCATGCATTTATAGAAGTAACAATAGACAATGCATCAACATGTATGCATCAATGTGTTAGAACATGCATCGATGAGATTACGTTGAAGGGATCATGTCAACAAGATCACATCGATGCAACCAAAAAAGACACACTTCATTAGAGATAAATCCCCTGATAAAAAACCTTGATCTATTGAAGGACTTGAGAGCTACAATTGTTGTAGGCTTTATTTGCTCTATCAAGCCCAAGCATTGAATGATGGTGTAGGGGATGAAGTTTGTTCTACTCCATCATCAACATGAACTCGATTCATCTTAAATTTTCCCATTTGAATTGTGATGAGAAGAAAAGCCCTAGTTACTTTGCCATTTTGGGAATTATCTTTAATTTCGCTATCATGAAACACCAATGATGTTTCTTTTCCTTCACTCAGTGAGGAATGAAGCATTATTGGATGGATAGGTTTATCGTTAGTGGGGATGTCCTTACTAACAGGGATGGAAGTCAACATTTTGACTAGTGCCTCATGATGTATGGTGAAATTCATCATCAGGTCATACAAACTCAAAGTTGTATTCTTTTACTTGAGAGATTATTTGACATAATCCATCATACTTGTTCTATCATTAGCTATGAGCTTGGCACCCAACTTGTTCTTTACTTCCTCCATGCACCCAAAATTGTAGACTTAAGCCTTAAGTTTTTGGGGCCTCTCCTCATTTTCTAGTTTTTGATTTTGGGGTCTTCCTATGGCTTGTTGTTTGAAGTAGGATAGGCAAAGGAGGTCATGGATATTGATGAGATAGGAGTGGGCTTCTGTTAATCCACTTTCTTTCATGACTCCATATGCTTATCGCCCTTATTACTAGGCTTTTACTTATGCTTCTTCCTTTGCTTGGTTGAAGTCTTTTGGTTGTTAATTATTGGTTGTGAGGAAGAGGTAGTAGAATTGGCCACCACAGGAGGTAGTTATGTGGTCATGTTAGTTGGTTTGGCTATGGCTAGTGAGGTTTTGTTAGGTTGGGATACCCTAATAACAAAAGGTTCTCTTGGAGGCATCTACAATGGTACTCTTACAACAAAAGGGGATCTTAAGCTTGTGGAAGCTAAAGAGGCCATTTCATCGCAAAGGCGG
>MNCI01005853.1:10303-30165 GCA_015680685.1 Gnetum montanum
GTGTACCTAGATTACAAATAGTTCCCTCGTTGATATCTAATTGTCATCTATATTAAATGTTAAAATAACATAAAGGCTATTATTAGTAATCAGTAGGTCCTTATACACTTGCATCAACTAATTTTGTGGTTGTATCAAGTTGGAAGAATCCAAGACTAGCTCTTTCCTATCTATCATTTTTTGCAAGTCATCCTTCATTACAAGGTAGAAGTCTATGTCATGATTAAGTAGTCAGTGACAGTAGCAAAAGAAGTCTAGTTTTAAGTACCTAAGACACCTAAGAGTCATCCTTTTTTACTTGAGTGGGATCCTTGGCTATTTCGCATATCTTGTCATGCTTCTTTCAAAAAAATTCAATTATTTGCTTGTATTACAAGCACCCACTCTTCAACAGTTGATCTAGAAACTTGGATGACTTCCAAGGTTTGGTAGTGTACTTGCTGTAGTGATTGAAAATTTTGGTGGCTAGAATGGGAACATTGAGAGGTTCATAGAAGCATAGTTTTGACCTAGTGTCTACATGAGGGCCTGCTAGAGGTAGAGATGGGGTGTTCAAATTGGTCTTGTCAACCAAATGGGGGCTTATAGGATGCAATTCCATAATGTTGTTAAGTACTTGCATGATGTTTGCAGCATCAATGATGTCAATGGGGGTGAGCGTTATCAAGAGTTTCCTTGAAAAAAAGAGGTGTCAATGAGTAGTTACATGCAAAAATAGAGAAAAATGCAAGTAAATGCTAGAATGTGAATAAAAATGCTAAAACATATGTGGGGAGAGAGTAAGAGAGAAAGTGGCACCACCCCAAACAAGGAGAGTGTAGTTAACTACAAGAAGGGTGAGGAGGTACACGATGTACAAACAAGTGTAGTAGGTAGTGTAGCCAAAGTATTAGTATGCATGGGCTATGAAAATTGACATCTTCCATGAGGTCTATGCTTGCAGTATTGGCTACTATGGTGTCCCATGGGCTACAGTGGTTTGCAATGGATTAGGTGGTATGCAAAGATATCTGTATGTGCTCTACCTTGAACTTGGTCTTGCATGATGCTCCAGTGAGTTTGCCAACCAAAATGCTTAAAATGCTCAAATGTAAATCCCTAAAACATAGAAAACTAGGGTATTTATAGGGTTGGAGTTGCTATGAATTGTGGATTGGGCACCATGTGGTAGTGGGGTAGTTGGGACTATGCTGCACCCAACTATGCTCTCCACTGAAGCAAATGGTGTTCTCCTCTAGTGTGCTTCAATGGACCTCATGAGACTACCAAACTACGACTACACTACCCAAATGCATGTGTGAGTGCCAAGAAGACTACAATGTACCTAAAAAATGTAAAATAGTGCAAGTTTGGAGACAACTCTGGGACTATGCTATCCACTTTCTCAAGTGGTGTCAAGTGTAGGTACAATTTTGGTACAAATGGGAGGTGCAAAAGAAATGAAATTTGCTTATCCTACTTGCTAGAGGCATGTAAGAGTTAAGATGAAGTGTGATGCTATATTCTGGAGGCTTCTAAAGGTTTTTCTACATGACTACACTTGACTATGTTTTGGAGCATAGCCTTAATAATTAGACAAATTTTGCAAAACTAAGATTTAGTGTTGACTACACTGACTATGCTATAGAGTGTAGTTCCAGTAGTGGTAAGCATAGTCCCAATAGTGGCTAGTGTAGTCCTAGCACTTTGAAAAACCTATAGAAATTGATGTCTTGGTGTTGACTACACTCTCAAGCATAGTCCTTGTAGTGGAGAGTGTATTCTTGGCACATAGAAGAATTTGTAGAAACTAATGTCTTAGTGTTGACTATGATAACTATGCTCTAGAGTGTAGTCCTAGCAGTGGAGAGTGTAGTCTTGGCACATAGAAGAATTTACCAAACTATTTCTTCCATCCCAACCACACTCTATAGCCATTAGCTTCACACCTAGGAAAATTTGCAAAACTAGCCATTTGTGTTATGAATACAGAGACTATGATTTGGAGCATAGTAGAGAGAATAGTATTGACACTAAGAAAATTTGTAGCTGCTATGGACAATTAGAAAAATCTTGGAAATCTGAAATTGTGTTGTAGACTATGCTGATTATGCTCTAGAGCGTAGTCCTAGCAGTCAAGAGTGTAGGCCCAACACTTAGAAAAAATTTACCTTGTGTTGACACTTAGAAGAATTTGTAGTAGAGACATGGTGGATCAAATTTTGAGGTGTTTCAATGAACCCTCTTTGTTGATGTTTGGAGGAGTGGCTTGAGAGACATTGACAAAGAATGACAAAACAACATAGTAGGCTTGCCACCAACATCACTCGTCAATGCCTAATTGGATGTTACTGCATCATGCTCAAGAGTGTCAAGGGGTATAGTATGATGGAGGTGAAGGATGTAGGTGATAAACTAAGGATTATAGGGGAGGTAAAATGCAAATAGGATTTCATGCTGCAAGATGCAGAGTTAGCAATAGTAATGGTGACCATGGCATCGGGGTGGCTCACTACCAAAATGGTGACCTATCATTGGAATGCTCATGAAATAGTCAGTGTCCATAGCACTAGAATATCTTACCCCTAAAATTCTAACCTCTCGTTGGAGTGCTTATGAGAGAGTTAGTGTGGATTTAGGGTTGGACTAGTTGTGAAATTATAGCTCTACTAATTTTCTTAGGGACATGCTTTTTCCCCTTTGCTCTTTATTTTTTATTTTTTTTTGTATTTTCTTTTCTGCTAATATGAGGTGAACCTACTTTGGGTTTTTCACATTACTAAATGCTAATTGTAAGATGCTTTCTGTCAGGTGGACTATGTGCCACCTAATAGGCTTTACCTTGATGAAAGTACATCACATTTGTAGGATAGGTGTTTCCTCCCAAGGATGACTTGTGTTACATCCACTTGAGCTTTGACTAGCCCACAGTGGCTCCCTATAGGACAACTTGTATTACATCCACCTTAGGTTCTATGGTTGACTTAAAGAGGGTGCCATGTGCATTGGAGAGGTTTGCAAGCTTAGTAATGTAGGGAAAGGTGGGGGAATGCAAGGTAAAAAGAGGTAAATGCAAGTAGGCTATAGCAGAGGTAATAGGGATGCACACTCTTGAGTGGCTTGGCTAGTCCAATCATGCACATCAGAGCAATGTGATGACTTGCCACTGTGATGAGATGCATCTTTGCACGATGACTTGGGACTTCATCTAACAAACACAACTTAGAGAAGACAAGAAAATAACCACACAACATTAGATGCAAGTAAATTTCTAGATGCAAGGGTGCTACAAATGCTGAGCTAGTTGTAAGTGTTTTTGAAGCTAGTAAAGGTGCTAAGGGTAAGAATGCTGCAAATGCTCCAAAGGCTACACCAATGATAAGTGTCTAGAAAGACCTACAAAATGATGGGGGATAATGATGATGTTGGTGCTTGAGAGCTTGCACCAATGATAGGAACCCATATAAATTGCAAAATGGTGGGGGGCCCATAATGCTGCAAGTGCTCCCAAGCTTGAGCAATGGTAAGAGGCCAAACAGAATTAGTGTTGGCGACCATTTGGGATGTGACCATCAACAAGTGTCCTCGAATAGGATTTAGGTGCTTGCTGGTCTCTATCAATACCAAGGCCTAGATACCTCCAAATAGACTCAGTACCTAATGTGAGTATGTGTGTGTGCTGTTGCGGTGTGCGGTTGTGAAATATGAAACAATTGCATTGTGTGTAAACTACAAATGATTTATCTTAAAGAGATTTAGCCAACTTTGCCAAGTACTGTGAGTTGTTGAGAGTTCCTATTTTGTTCAATTGCCTAGTCTACGTGGTCCTTATAATACCTACTTGTAACAAATAAAATTTTGCAAAAACATTTGAGCACAACTCTACGAATCTACTTCTAATTTTCCACAGAGAAAGAGATAGTTCCACAAGAAAACTAGAAATAGAGCAAGATTCAATGTAAATAGACAAAAAAGAAAGCAGATTTGTATTGACCTCAAATATTTAAACAAGGTAAAATGACACAAGTAAACACTTCGCAATAAAGCTATCCAAAATATAATAACTACGAATTGTTCAAACTTCCAAGGCTCAAATAAGCAATTTCTTCAAGAAAATCCTACTATGCTACCAAAAAATTGCTATGTAAACTACCACATACGAGACTTCATTTTGGCTAGATAATGGACATCAACAATTGCATTCAATAGAACCTTCAAAAGACCTGAAAATTTCTGATTGAAATACCATGGAGATTCACTTTAAAGATAAAAAGAAGCTATTCTGGTCCCATAAAAATACCAAAGATTTTTTGAACCCTCTTAACTATTGAATCGTTCAACGGCATGACTAAAAGCATAGGCTCTCTTACAACGATCTTAATACCAGTTCTTATACGTTGCGCAATAATAAAATTTACTACTAAAATGCTCTTAAGGCTTTTAACACAAGCGATTCTATGGAAAAATTTTAACAGAAAATTTCTATCAGGCAACAAGAATAATAAGAGCAATCTAAAAATCCCAAAATTACGTGCCAAGGATGATACTATCTAAACCACTAGCTAGATAATTTAAACAAAATAAAAATAAAACATAACTCATAGGACTATGACAAAGAGGCTGAAATCTTTTCTTTAGCAAGTCATCTTACAAGCAATCTTTCACACTTTCTTCTTTACAAATGCTCTTCCCAGGACCCAAAGTGTGTCTCCAAGTGAGAGCCCAAGAATTCCCCAAGTGTGGTATCAATGTCTTCTTCTTGTCCAAAAGTGTGATCCCTTCTTCTTACCCTTGAAGCCTTTTTATAGGGTTTAAAGGTAGGTAGGTAAGATACAAAATATCTTGGGTGGTTATAACCACCATAGAGAGAAAAAAGCTGTGGGTGAAAAGTGTCCTATTTAGTTGCCAAGTGTCTTCATCTAGTTGCCAAGTGTCTTCATTCAGTTGCCAAGTGGTCACCATGGAGACAAAAAAGCTATAGTTGCAAGTGGCCTTGGTGGTGGTTATAACCACCATTTCAATTGACAAGTGTTCAATTCACATGGGACTTTGAACAATTGTTGCACAAATTCCATTTTTAAAGCATAAAATATTTTATTGTTATTTAAATCATAGTAGTAGAGATAGTAACCATGGAGTTGTTGCATACATGGATGGGTTAATATATAAATATGTATGTACGTATGTAATATTTATCCATCTATCTTATGCTTGGGACCCATGGTTTACATCTTGCCTGCCATTAGCCTCCTCTGTCTATCCAAATCATCTACGAGTTGAAGGATTTGAACCTACAAAATGCATTAAACCAAAACACTATGTCATGGTAGTTATATCCGATAACAATTCCGACATAAACGGTGGGACCTCCACATATTGATTCAAAAATTTTTCTGAAATAATTCCTGCCAAAAACGTGGTGAATCCTAGCTTATATTTTTTTGTTTTTACCGTAATCCATGGATAGACGTTCAGAAAGAAAGGATGCAAGACCAGATCCATTTCCTCCATGCACAACTTTGAAAACCAAGAAACCCTAAAGACTGGTGTAGTTGTCAAGTTCTCAACTGTAGACATCGACAGAGTCCCCTGTACCCATTTTCGTGACTACCACGGCCACACATTTAGACAACGCCGTGCTGGTGCCTCTGCCGTCCTCTCCATCAGCACCTACCTTGGGATTCCTGATCACGAAGTACACATTCTACGAAAATGTATTCCACCTTTCTGTACAGGCAATGTCACAATCGCCTTGTGAAACTGAAACTTTATTACTCTACAAGACTTAAAAGGCTAGGAGTTGCTGTTTCAAGATTGAAGACACCATCAATTTGAATTTCTTGGATCAGATCCTCAAAGCAGCAAAGGCACCTCAATTTGCTAGTTTTTCACTATAGAATGGTAGTCCTTACTGAATCTTCTGGGCAACTGCCACCACAAAACAAGTCCCTACCACACAAAATGCTCCATTTTTTTCTAACAGCACCATCCGTTAGTGTAAAACAAGATCCTGCCATGTTTTCATGCTTCTTCATCATAAATTTCTTTAGTATGAATTGTAGAGCATTTTTCCACACTTTCAGATTTTAGTCGATGGCCCAGAGATTGAAGATGATTCTGGATTATTTGGCAAATGAAGTCGTAGAGTTTCCTTGATCATGTAGTTCGAAACGTTTTCACACTCTTCACTTGGTTGAATACGAAAACAAATAATAGTGCCATTTTTTTGCGATTATTCCATTCCAATTCATGAATGCTCGGCCCCTCAAATTGGGCCCATGAAAACCCTCGACTTGGGACCGTGAAAATCTCCAGAAAATCTATCTCTGTTTATGATGGCGCAGGGCCAGATTCCTCTTGCCATTTTTTTCTTTACTTATAGGTAGATAGATAGATATATATGATCATAGGGAGACTATATTGGGGACTCATTCCCTTCTAAAGCCGTTGTATAAAAGAATTTATACAATGAGAACAAGGATAGTAATAGTTTCACAACACACTTATGTTCAGTGCTTTTGATATCCCAAGGTATTTCATTTCTGGAGTGATTCCATGTCAAATTTATTTGTGGAGCTTCTTCATGATGCCCAAATTTCTTACAATCTCACTCGTCACCCACTCCAGAGCTAAACTCAACCATGCCACCAAGAGCATCATTTTTTTATCAAAACCTCTTGTTGCAGCACCTTGAAAGAATTCTCAAAAGTATCAAATGTCCATGGCTTCCCAATAAGAACTCTCGTGTCCTTGTTGCATATGAAGTAACCAGGGCTACCCCACCATAAGCTAGTGAAATATTTGCAATTGACACACCATTTGCTTTTGACTCTAGATAAACCCTCATGCTAGCATTCACAATTGCAATGTCATCATCCCTTGATTTTCAAAACATTCAATTCAGCAACATGGGAAGCTGCAATAAGAACATTATACTACATCCTCTTGAATTTCATTTTTATTCCAACTTCATGGTTAGTTAATTGTTGTAGAATTCTTCACAACAAAGAGCATAATCCTCCTTGAACAGTTTCAGTTCATTAGGATTTTGTACCTCACTATTTGTAAATAAGTCCACCTGTCCCATAAAATGGCCAAAATGTGCCAACAATTAGCAAAATGGTAGATGCCATAATGCTACAAGTGCTCCAAAGGGTGTCTCGATGATAGGAGCTTAAAGCACCAGCAAAATTCCCAAAGGTGGTAGTGCTGCAAGTGCTGCTTAAATGTGAACTGCTACAAGTGCCACCCATAGGTGTTAGTGCTACAAGTGTTGCTCAAAGGATGCATTGATGATAGGAGCTCTGGGAGGTTAGCAAAATGCCATGGGGTAGTAATGGTGTAAATGTTCCAGAGGCCTCTCTCAATGATAAGAGCTCCATTCTAGGACTATAGTGTCCTCACCTCACCCATGAAATGTAGACAAATGTATTCTTGCTTGCTTGCTCACAAAAATATATGTGGTGGACCATGAACCTAGTTTAAGATCTTGGTAGACCATGTGCTTTGCTAGTTTAATGTCCTAAAAAACCATGAGCCTAGTTTAAGGTCTTGGTAGAACATGGTGTGTTAGTTTATAGTCCCAGCAGATTGTTGTCTGCTTGTTTAATGTTGTAGTGGATGTGCTACTATGTTAGTTTAACATCATGACCCAAGGATGAGCTATGCCAGTTTAATGTCATGGAGGATAGTCATTGCTAGTTTAACATTGTAGTAGATGATTGTGTTAGTTTATAGTCATAGTCGACTGCTGTGCTAGTTTATAGTCATAGTGGGCTTTTTGTGCTAGTTTATAGTCATAGTAGACTTCTTGTGCTAGTTTATTATCATAGAGGATTTCTATGTCATCATCTAGCTTTTAGAAAAACAGAGAGGTGATGAACATGTGAGAAGTAGCAAGGTAGATGTAAAAGGGTTTATCTCCTCATGGAGGATGAACCATTGGAAGTTGAGCTAGCTCCTGTTTAAGGTTTTCAAATGCCTATTGAAATTGAGCTATCCACTCAAAGTGGACTCCTTTTTTGAGTAGATGTTGCATTGACTATAACTTATTAGTCAACTATGCAATAAACCTATGTATGAATTGCAATATACCTTGTAACCCTTGTAGCTCCTTAAGGTTATTTAGTGGTGCTAAGTTGACTATGGCCTTAGCCTTATCGAGGTCTACACATATGCCTACTTTAGATATTACAAAACAGAGCATCTAGCCTACTTTGATGTTGATAACACATTTCTTGGGATTTAACCTAAGATCGTGTTTTAGACAACATTTAAGTACTAGGTCTAAGTGATCTGCATGATTTTGTGCTACTTTGGACTTAACTACGATGTCATCTACATAATGATTGAGCAAACCTAATATGTAATCACTAAAGATGTAAGTCATTGCATGCTGATATGTTGCTCTTGCATTCCTAAGTTTGAAAGGCATCATGGTGTAACAAAATGTACCCCAAGGGGTCATAAAGGTTGTGCTAAGCTAGTGCTCTAGGTTGATGTAAATCTAGTTGTAGCACAAAAACCCATCCATGAAGGATAACAAGGCATGAAAAGTCTTATTTTGACCAATTTATCAATACTAGGTAGAGGGAAATCATCTTTAATGGTTGCCTTGTTTAGGTACTAAAATTCTATGCAAATGCATATACTTCCATTTTTCTTAGGCATAACCACAATGTTGGAGACCTAGTCTACATAGTCAATGACCTAGATAAAACCAACTTTGTAGAGCTTGGTGATTTCATCACAGACTACCAATGCCACAGGCCTAACCATACATGCTTTCTACTTGAATGGCTTAATCCTGGGATTGAGGATAATGTTATGTTGGACTACATGAGGGTTTAGGCCTAGCATATCTTCCTAATACCATGTGAATGCCTTAATGTTATCATGAAACACTTTGGAAATATTCTAGGCATGTTGAGGCTCTAACAAAGAACTAAGTTTGAATGCCTTTGCCTCACCACTAGGTGTTGCTACAGGGATTTGAACAAGGGAATCCTTAGTGACATCACCTACCTCTAAATCAAGAGCCTTAACTAGATGGTCAAGCTAATATAGTGGTGTCTCTATGGAAGTTATGTATTTATCATAGGCTCTTGACTCAATTTCTATGCATTGTGGATTGATGCATTGCTTGAGACCACTGTGGGGCCTAGTGAGGACTAGAGGTGAGTGAAGATGCTCGTATGTAGTCATGTTGTATTCCTATGAAACTATTGCAAAAACCACCAGAAAAAAGTCAAGCCACACCTATTTTAATGAATTTAATATGCACAAATATAAGGAAAGCAATGCCATAAAATTTTTCCTAAGTATGCACATGTAAAGAAACTAAGCATGTTTGTGTTGATTTTAGGCCTTGGTAGGACATGAGTATGCCAATTTAAGATCTTAGCATATTGTGGCATGCTAGTTTAAGGTCTTAGTGGACTATAAATGTGCTAGATGTGTCATTTATGATAAGGATTGGCACATTGGAGAAGTGACATTAGCCTGGGTGTTCACTAGGTAGTCATAAAAATCAAAAATTTTGCTAAGTCACTAGACTGTAAGAAAAAATTAAAAAATTTTCGAAGTCTAGGTGACTATGCTCTTCACTGTGCAAACAATGTTGAGTGTAGTACTAGGGTTGGTAAATCATTAAGTGGTCTTGGGGGTTATAAAAGTGTGTTTTTCCATGGGTAAGTTTGACATTTTCAAAATTACAAAATGTAAAGTTTAGAGCATAGACTTGTTGTTGGTGTAGTGCGCTGCTAGTATAGAGTGTAGTTGCTATCAAGATTATGCACTAAAGTGGATTACTACATCCTAGATTGGTGAATGTGGACAAGGGAGAATAAGGACTGGGCCACTTGCTGCAGGGACATATGGAGGAGAGGAGGACACCACCATCTACCAGGTACATAATTATGCTATTCCTCTTGCCATTTTTTCATCTTTTATTGTTGCTTGCACTTGAGGATTTTTGGAAAAGTATGTTGGCAATGCCCTACTATGGTAAGGGCCACCACTGTCATGGTTGTTTCAACCACCATAGCTGAGAGAGAGGGTGTGCATGATTGCAAAGGGGTTTTTTAGCAATGAGGGTTTTGCCTTGGTTGTGTGGATGAGGTGCATGAGTTGTGAGGGTTTTAGAGGTTTGTAGCTATGGCGACTACTAGTGAAACCACCAATGAAGAAGCCATGGGCTACCATTAGGGCAACACATGGGGTTGTTGGTTTGTATGGTTTTCTTGACATGGGAGCTTTGCTGGAGCACGAAGGGTTACTACAATTTTTTTTCTTTTTTTTTGCTATATTGTTTTTTGCTAATGAAGTTGGGAGTAGGGTAGGGGGCCATGACGTGTCAAGGGCTATAGGGAGCTATGGCGTTGTAGTTGTAGAATCAAGGGCTTCACACAAGAGGTGTGTCATAGTGCAGTTGAGTGGCTAGGGTTGCTATAGTGGTTTTGGCAGTGGTGGGAGGGGGGCTAGAAGGGTTCTATAAATTTATTATTTTAGCTTATTTTTCATGTAGGGTAAGGATGATGGTGCTAATGGAAACTAAGGATAGCTTGCCATAGGGTAGAGATGACAAGGGGTTGTAGAGGCATTGTGCCCTGTGGCATGGTTGCAGGGATTACAAGGGTGCACAATTTTGGACCATGTTTTTTGCCCCTTCTTTTTTTCATCTTATGAGAAAAAATATTTTAAAAATTTGGTAGGGCTGGTGCAAGGCATGGTGCAAGGATTGTGAATGGTTACATCCACAAGGACCATGGCTATGATGAGTGCCTAGTGCATGCTTCTTCCTGTGATGGTGGGAGATGCAAGCAACATGGGATGTGGTGGGGCAAAATGTGCACAACATTGTGGTAGGGCACAATGCATGGAGAGAGAATTCAAGCAGTAGCCGAGACCTTGCTCCTTGTAGGCCACAACTAGGACTATGCTCCCTATCATAGAGCTGTAGTTGATGCCAAGTGTTCATCGAAATGTTGCTTGTCTAATACTTAGTTTTTATTGTGACTACACTCTATGGAGAGCATAGTTAGGAGTTAGAAGTTTTTCCAACTTGGGACTACGCTCTCCAATTTTCTAGAGCATAGTCAGGGTGAACCAGAGATAGAAAAAATTATACTATTTTTTGACTACACTCTCCACCAAGGCAATTTAGAGTTAGAAAAAAATTTTCTACTTCTAGACTACGTTGCTTAGAGTTACAAGGATTTTGAAAATTTTTTGTAAATTATACTCAAAGCTAAACTTGCAAAATGTGATAATGTGAAGAATGCTAAACTTGTAACCTATGGATTGTGATAATGGAAAATTGCCAAAACATACAAACTATAATGATGCTAACAATGCTAACTATGTTAACCGTAATGATGCTAAAACTATGAAGATTACAAACTATATTGATGCTAAACATGTGAATCGATGTAAAATAAGATGCTAATCTTATGCAAAACATGGTGTACCCCAATGATTACTAGGCACATCAAATGTATTTGTTGACATACTATACTCATGGGGTCTAGGGGGTTCTTAAGATATATACATATATACATATATATTTGCTAATCTATGCTATGTTATGCTAATTTTGCTAAGCTTAACTTAATATATTTAATCAACGTTTACATCGAATGTATGTATACTAACACTTCATTTGTTGCTTTGTGGTTGCCAGGTGCTACTGAAGCCCATCCTAGTTTTTGTGGAGCTTGTGGGCATTCTATGTTGCATGAGTGAGCCTATTCCTAACACACTTGCACTAGATATGCATGTGGACCATCAGGTAGTGTGGTTTTATTTAGGGGTACATGAGTTCCTAGCATTCATGCTATAGCACTTTAGTATCATAATGTGGTCACACTTAGTAGTGGAGGCTGCCAACACCATCATAGAGATATTGTTTCCTAGGGCTAACCAAGACATCTTGAGGTTTATGTTTGATGAGCCCACTACTAGTGATGATGGAGTAAGTAGTTTACTAAGAGGCCCTAGGGATGCTCTTCCCTTATCCAAGATTTGGTAGATGATAGGGTTTAGTTGCTACAATAAGAGAAACATCCTCTTTGTTGCTCTGTGCTTGCACACCTTATTTCAAAATCCACCTCGAATGGTATATTATGATGAAGGATAAGTGCTCTTATAGCTTTTGCAATTTATTTTTACTATTGGCCCATACTAAGTTTACTAACTACTCATGCTTGTTACCAGATTCAAAGTTGATGAGTGGGGCCTAGATGATGAGATGGATGCTCTAGCATTGACTCGGACTACCTTAGAAGTATTCTTGTCGAGTGCAAATGTCTAAGTTATGCTTGAGCAAGTGGGATATGATCTAGGGGCCTACCCCACCTAGTACCCAAGGGCATACAAGTAGTGCAAGATCCAATGCTGGCTAGATAAGGAGTTGACTACTAGTGAGCTCAACATGGATACCACGACCTCCATCCCATACTCTATTTGTACCACATAAGCATTTACTATTTGGCTCTTATACTTTTTGATGCGTTTGTTGATTTTACTTTGCATAGTATTAATGTTGTTTTATCTTGTTTGCAGTGATAGTTACCTTGGCTGAGGTGATGATTGTCACCACAGACCATACTGAAGCCACCCTCATCATGAAATATGATGATATAGAGGATGCTTAGCATTAGTTTCCTGACCAGGCCTCAGATGAACTAACCACTAGGCTCATGCATGCTAGTTTGATGGACCTATTCTTGGCCCTTAGCCAAAGCATTTTAGAGGTTGAAATGATCATGATCATTGACTCCTTTAGTAGTGATGTCAAGTATTTTGTTACTCAGGTATGCAGTGTGAGGGTAGTGGTAGAACTCAGCGAGGCCTTCTTTGTTGAACTCTTTGGAATCCATATTGATGGCCCATTGGTCATTAATAAGGCCAATAGGGAGGTAGACTATAGAGGAAGATTGAGGACTAGTTGGGGGCCACTTGATCTCACAAGGGCATACCCATCAAGGACATGTTGGTGCTTGAGGTCCAAGAGCTCTGCCCTCTCTTTCATCCCTATGCCTTTCCAAAGTTGCTCTCCCAAGGAAAAAACCTTGCGGTGGAGTAAGCACAAGTGATGAAAGAAGTGCTACAAGAAGGCACAAGATCTAACTGGGCTACCTACAATGCCACAGGCTTGCATGTAGAGATTATCAGGTTGTGGTTCAACCTCCAGGCAAGGTCTCACGTTCATTTCATGTTCTTTGCAAGATAGTTGTTGTAGCGATTAAAAATGTCAATGGATGGAACACTGAGAGGTCACCAAGCATACAACCTAACTCCAGATCTATGTGAGGGCTATGCTAGAGTAAACAAAAGTGGGGTTCCTTGAATAGTCTGGTTGATTAGATAGGGACTTAATCGATGTACAATAACCTTTCATAAATTTTTGTTTTAAATACGTTGTGTATAAGTTAAGTGATAAGCGACAAATGTAAACTGATTGAGAATAATGCAAAATATGAAAATATAAAAACAAAATGAAACAAGATTGAGTGAGAAGGTGCACTGTCCCAAGATCAGGAAATCTAATCTTTGTTTGGTTGAAGGTGTACAATTGATGCATAGTGTGGACAGGCATAACTTACAATGACGCAGTATGGTCACAGATCCTTGAACTACTGTCAAAAACTTGCTAATAGGAACCTTCTTCTTGCTAGTCTCTTTGCCAAAGCTAATCACCAGAAAGCTAAAATGCAAAAATGCCAAATGCTAATCTTCAAAGCCAACTACCAGAAAGGTGATTCTCCAAAAGCAAACCTTTTGAACATTGTTCGCCAGGGTATTTATAGGGGGAGGAGTGGCAGAAAAATTTGGTTTGGATGCCACATGTCCTGGGTCCCACAGAATGCAAATGTGACTATGCTATGCTACTGTGTAATGCTGAATGTAAAGCCTACTATGCTATGACCATAACATTGAAACTGCATGTGCCAGAATCTAGTGAATTGCCATGTTTGTTACAAGGAATGCCAATATTGAATGCAAAGTGGACCCTGTGCTCTAGGACTATGTCTTCCCTAGTTTGGCAAGAAAGGTCAAGTGTATGAACAACTTTGGTGATAGTCAGGGGGTTAAAAACAAAGAAAACTTGCTAATTTTTTCCATTGAAGAGATGTCTGGATGAGAGTAACCATTGCAAACAAATTCTAGAGCTAGCCAAAGATGTCTTGGGGCTTCCATGCGAGTGTTATGTTGCTTACGCTGCCCAACATATTGGCATAGCATAAACATCTACACGCTATGCTTTGCTATGCTGCGTAGCATATCCACTAGTTTTGAAAGAAGTCTTGCATGAAAGATAAGAAAACCTGTATGAGGCCTAGCAAGGTAAGTAGTTGCTACAATTGACAACCCTATCTTCCATGTTCAAGGGTCCTGGGACCTGCTGAGTTCATTCTTGAGATGCTTTGGTGCTTTGTGCCCTTGCTACACTGTGCTATGCTATGTAGTGTAGCACAACGTAGCAGCCATTGTGACATGAATTCTTGTATGATTTGTCCAGAAACTTTACTTGGGGCATGAGGAAAAAGTAGGACAGTCAGTCTTGGAGGCCGAAGTATGGCCAAGTGCAATTCTCTTACTGGAACTACTTGGCAGAGGACCTTCGTGCATTCTATCCCAGCTATGTTGTGCTACACTGCGTATCATAGCACAATGTAGCACCCTGTGTTGCTTGGATTCTAACTCATTTTAGTGTAGCACAATGTAGCATCCTATGTTTCTTGGATTCTAACACATTTTGCAAACATTTTATCACAATGTGATGATCATGTCCTAGCATGATGGCAAAACAAGCATGCTTGATGGGTAGGGTAGGGTCAAACACATTCACTTTGCCAAAATTAGTCTGTGCGGAAGCATTGTGATAATAGAACCCTGCTATGCTGTGCTACCCTGTGTAGTGTAGCACAACATAGCACTCAAATGAAGAATAATTTTGGCAAGATTTGTCACATTTTTTATACATCATGTTTTTCATGCATCAAGGATGAAGTGAGGCAGATGTCCTAGAAGGTTGAGTTGTTGTCAATATGCATCTTTGGTGCTCGATCAGTCTTCTCAAGGCCTGCTATGCTGTGCAGTGTAGTAGGTCTCATAGTTTGAAAACTTGCCAAACTATTTCACTCATCCTGAAGATCTTCAACAACCCATAGCATGGTCCCTGGGTAGACCGTCAGCCAAGTCAAGTGTCAGGCTAGGCAAGCTAGAGGGTGTAGCAAGCCTGTCAGCATGGGAGATAGAAAATTTGCCAAACTACACGGTCTACCTCTAGTGAATCTTTCATGCAAACCAGCCTTGTGGCTGGGTGCTATGTTAACTGTGTTGCAGAGGATGGAAGGTAGGCTCGAAAATGGCTTTGTAGGCATTAGGAATTCTAAGGTTCCATATTGTTTACATGGTCCAATGTGACACCATGCTTGTAGAGATCCTTGCCCAAATTTTGGGATTGCTGAATCATGAGAGTCCCAAAATTTATGGTGTTTTAATGGCCCCTCTTTGTTGATGTTTGGAGAATTTTCCTGAGAGACGTTGACAAAGAATATGAAACACCATGAAGAACTAGATACCAACATCACTCTTCAGTGCCTTCATTGACCACGCTTCACTACGTTTGAGAGTGCCTGGAGGGCGATGTAGGATAAGGGAGGTAAGGAATGGATTTAAGGAAATAGGTTCGGGGAAGGAAAAAATGCAACACCTTGAAAAACTGTTGCCATAGTGTGATCCCTCATCAAAGTGCTTATGAGTGAGTTAGCAAGCATGGGTGTCTTGCTTTGTTGGCCTTTGACCTCTCACCGGAGTGCTTAGAGATGGTCGAAGCGATTGTAAAGAAGTTGGTGTGCCATTCATTTTAGGAACTTGTCTTTTTTTTTTTGAGATTTTCGACTCCTTTTACATTTTTGTGCTTTTCCTTTGCTATATGTAGCGATTGAAAATGTCAATGGCTAGAAAACACCGAGAGGTCATCGGTCATGACAGTATTAACCTTGGATCTGCGCAAGGGCCATGCTAGATAAAGCAGAACCGGGGTGCCCTAAACAGTCTGGTCGATCATATAGGGACTTAGTCAGTGTTAATATAACCTTTCATAAATAGATAATTTGAAAATGATATTTCTAGCATAAAATGATAACTTTAAATGCAAAAGGGATAGAAAACAATGTAAAAATGCAATGATAAGCAAGAAAACAAAGTAAAATGCAGTTAGGAAAATGCACCGCTTCAAGATTATGACTTCACTCTGTCAAGATAAATACATTTGGTTGCGTGACGTTGGGGGGCGCAGAGATCCCAAAGGTAACTAGGATGTCCAGAGCAAGAAAAATGTATGCTTGAACATGAACTTAGTATTCAACAATGAAAAATGCTATGAGGATATCAGGAAAGAGAAAAACAAAATTCCAAACAAGAATGCCAGCTATTCACAGTGTCAAACAAGATGTTTACAATGCTTAGGAATGCAATGCTAAAGTTTTGCTTGCTTGCCAACCAATTCACTTGCCAGCCATCCAACCGAAAAGATTGAAAAAAGGATCCTCATGAGCATTGCTCATTGGGGTATTTATAGGACCAAGGGCACATGAAAGATGCAATTTGGATGCCATGTGCCCTAGGCCTATGTTGACTTGTCTATGCTACATGGGCATGCGTGACCATTGGATGTGCATGTCCATTGGAAGAGCTTGCCATGCTGTAATTTTTGAACCTGCCACACTATAATTGCACCATCAGAGTTTGGAGATGTGTGCCAATGGTGCAATTAGGTGAAGTGCATTGATGTGGCATAACAGTCTGCTATGTCATGCCATGCTTTGTAGGGTAGCTTGTGGGTGTAGCGTGGCAACTTGTTACACCATGCTATGCTATGCAACGTAGCTTAGTGTAGCCATCAGTTCAAAGCAAAAACTTGTGTTGTGTCTTGCTGCATGTGTCGGAAAATTTTGAAGCATGCTAACTATTTATTGCATATTTGCTATGCTATGCTACACTACACTACGTAGCATAGCGTAGCAGCTAGCCTTAGTCACAAAAACTATCGCCAATCTGCAAACTTTACCTTTTGCACTATGAAACTTGCGAGCTTGCTGATCCCACCCTTTGAGATGCCTTTTGTTGCTCCAGTATAGTTGCTACGCTATGCTATGCTACGTAGCGTAGCAACCAACATGACCTACTTATTGCTAAGTTTTCTATTTTCTGGTGAAGGATCCATTGCTAAAGAACTTAGAGTTGAGCGAAGCAACTATTTTCGAAGGTTAGAGGTGGTAACTTAGTGCAATTGAAAATTACTAAGTAGGTTGAGCCTTCCTGCCTTACTCTTGCTACGCTAGGCCACACTGCATAGCATAACACCTTGTCTTGCAATAATTTATGGTTGACTACTTGAACAACTTTCTCCCAAAGCTTGCTACGCTATATAGCATTGCATAGCGTAGCAAAATCCTTGACTAGAAAACTTGCCAAATTGTTTTGCACATTTTGAGTGCTCCTGACAACTCTCCACATCACTTCTGTGTAGGTTGTTAACTGGAAGAATTACCTAGCTATAAAATTTGCCAAACTATATAGCCTAAGGCCCAAACATCCATCTCCTGATGAATTACCGTGAAACCACCTAAATTGCAATGGCCTAGTGAAGCAAGGACACCCTGAAAAGTTGAGATGTTTCATTGGCCCCTCTTTGTTGACGTCTAGAGGATGGGCCTGAGAGACGTTGACAAAGAATAAAAAACACCAAGAAAGACAAAACACTAACATTGTTATTTAGTGATCGTCAAGAAGTCGCTTAACTATGCTTGAGAGTGTTGCATTGGTTTTTGTGCAGGAAAAAGGCTAAGCAGGGAGGAAGGATGTTCATGAAAAGGGTAAAGATGAGGCTTAGTAGAGTCCCTCATCAGAGTGCTCGTGAGGGAGTTTTTCACATTTTCATCTTTACTTTTGCTGACCTTCGACCTCTTCATTGAAATGTTTGGAGAGGGTGATTACGAAACGACTTACGTACCATTTGTTTTAGGCACACTTTGTTTGTGTGCATTTGAGCTTTTTCTCTCTTACAATTTTGCCTCTTGCTATTTTTCCATTTATGTTTGTGAACAACCTTGTTGCAGGACAGGTGTTACTTTCCCAGGATGAGTTGTGTTACATCCGTATGGGGCTTTAACCTGCCTACACATGCTTCCCATGCTGCAAGTTGTGTTACGCATGTCATGGGTTTTGCGGTTGAGCAAACAAGAGGGCTTAATAGGCATTGGAAAATCTTGTAAAAGAGGGGAGCGAGTAGAATTTGTGGGTGTAAGAAGTAAGGTAAAGGGAAGGAGTTAAGAAAGTAGGAAAAGATGTACACTTTGAAGTAGCCAAGCTAGTCAAGAAAATCACTTTACAACACTGTAGCATTTACTACCGTGGCAAGACGCACCTTTGGTCGATGCCTTTGCAAACACGACAGAGAGCAAACCAAAAGACATAGCCATGATGCAAAATAAGGGCAAAGGTATTGCTTATTGCAGACATTTTTGAAGCTCTTGGACATCTTTTCTTATGTATGGTGTCCAAAGTAGGAAGGCCAGCAATGGCATTGGCAGCATCAGCGTGGAGGGGCTAGCGTCGAAGGAGCGGGGAGTTGCTGTGAGTGTGGATGCTCTAGAATCCCTACCAAAGGAATGCATTCTAATTTAGCTATGTGATCAGCTACCACATAGCTAAACGTCATTTGATCCCATACGCTAGCAGGGAGATGGATGGTAACAATATTGTGGCTGGGCCACAATAGTATCGGAACTCCAGCAGCAGGCACTAACCAAGGAACTATTGTCAGGGTGATGGGCTGTGGCGATGGTAGGTCCGAGGGGTCAGTGAGATGTCATACAACAACTCCGAGGGATCAGCAAGATGCCAGGAGTAGGGGCATTGCATATGTTCTAGATCATGTTCTCATTGCATCGTGAACTACATTTTAGAACTGCAACGTCCCACCCCACGTTAGAACTGTGCATGCTCGCTTGGTGTGTACTTGGTGCAGATGCGTGTTGGGGTATGTCGTGAACCTAGTTAAGTTCTTGTTAGACCATGTGCTAGTTTAAGGTCCCAGCAGACCACTGTGCTGGTTTAAGATCCCAGCAGACCGTATGCACTAGTTTAACGTCATAGTAGATGTGCTGTGCCGGTTTTACATCATAGCAGACAAAATGTGCCAGTTTTACATCGTAGCGGATGAGTTATACTAGTTTTACATCATAGCAGATGAGTTGTGCCAGTTTTACATCGTAGTGGATGTTGGTGAAGCTATGCCAGTTTAACATCGTAGTGGACATTTGCTTACCTTTTCCAGTTTTATGTCATAGCAGACATTTCTTATCGCCTTCATGCTTTAGATGTAGTACAACTTGAGGTATGAGTGATTCACCAAGTTTGTGAACTCATTACCATCCATGTCTGCCAGCTTGAAGGCTCCATTCCCAAAGGATTTAGTGACTATGTATGGGCCTTACCAGTTGGCTAAGAATTTGCTCACATGCTCATAGATAGCTTTGAGGATGACGTCTCCCTTTCATACTGGCCATTGATGCAAGTCTGCATGGTGCTTTTACTATTACTTTCTCTAGTAGTGCTCTATGTAGCTCATCGTCTATGCGTGCTCCTCCTCCATTAAGTCGAGGTCAATGATCTGCGACTCATTGTTCTAGGCTTCGCTCATGGCATCTGAGAGGATCATCCAAAGTGATGGTACTTTCAAGTCAAGAGAAAACACAACTTCATATCCATAAATGAGATTGTAAGGGGTCTTACTCGTCACGGTCCTGCATGTTGTTCTGTAGGCCCATAGAACGTAGAGGATTTGATCATGCCACCACCTCTTGCTGTTG
>MNCI01005856.1:1305-81993 GCA_015680685.1 Gnetum montanum
TGGTGATCCCAGCAACAATTAGCGTTTGGTAACCGTGGTTGCATCGGTTCAGGGTGTGTACGGTAAGTGGGAACAGATGCTGATGCTAGGTAATTTAGACTTAGTACATTAGTTAGAGTGAGTAATTAGTTTCTCAACCCTTCAACTCAATAGCATAGGAGATAAAACATAAAAACTATAAAAATCATATACCTCGAACTTACTTCACCATACACCGTGACAACTACAAGTAAGTCTGGGAAGACAACGAATGATTAACCCTAAGTGTTCCATGGGGCGTGTAGGCACTTAGTCTGCGGAGTTCGACAGGATCGCGTATGCTATGCTCGTATTTGTATGGTTGAGTGTAGGGGTATCTCGCCACTCATCAATGATAAAATCAATATGCAATTGTGAACAAAACCACCATAGATTTTTTCTTTTACTATTAAGAAAAGAATATGAAATAGTGTGTCCCAACAATCATTAGGTTGCAATCACCATGGATGCTAAAAAAAATCATAGGCCTATCTCAAAATAGCACATTTGCTATGGATTCAACCTTCAACATTAACAAATATGAAGTAAATAGAATTTTGGAATTATTCAGAAATCTTGTGTCAAAAAAATTGTACTACAATTAGCTCATTTTTAAAATATAAATAGTTTGTTTTAAACAACTCCATCTTTACATAGTCATGGCTTTTGATTAATACTATAATGAACTACCTCCAGCATGGGTGATCTCCTCTAGGTGTACAGAAAGTGATATTATAGCTTGGCTTTCTGAATTGATGAGAAGATGTAAGTCATGAGAGTTACAATGGATAGTAAATGCTTTCATGCTTGATAATTCAAAAGATGAAATGAATGTAGTATAGTAATGTTGATAACACTAAAATTTTTAATGCAAATTGAAAGTTGATTAGAAAACATGGAGACATTTGAATTGAATATGTAAAATTATGTTAAATCTCTAGGCCAGTAGTTGGTTGTTGTATTTTTCTATGCATTTGGCATGTCTTGAGGACATGGAGGAAGAACTTGGCAAAAAAAGTTAGAGATTCAACATTGAGAAAGGTAATGGTAGAACATATGAACTATATTACGAATGAATGCAAACTCCTATGGATGTTGTGGAAACTAACAAGTGTATCAATACATATAGATAGAACTTGGATTTCATCACTGTCCAAAGAGCCAAAGGATAAATGGAGATAAATATCATGGGTATATATTTAATTGATATTGTTATAACTATATTAATAAAAATAGATTGTATGTTCTATTTTTTTTTTTGTTACCATGGGCTAAAACATTCATTTCTTAGGCATGTGGACAAAAGTCTTTCATGATATTCAACATGCTTAGTAACACATAAACATTGTTGTATAGTCCCATCATAGATTTCTAAAATGGAAATTCTTGAGCAATATAAGCAATATGAAATATCTTTACATTGATTGGCTTATATTACTATATTACTAGAACAATGCAAAAGTTAAAGTTGTAGGATGTCTAGTAAATAAAATGGGTAAAGAAATCAATAAGAAGACATGAAAAAAGGCTATTCAAATCTATGATGATGATTGCATACAAGTCTTAGATAAAGAATATGAATATTTTGTGCAAAGTCAAAATTTTTTAAAATGGGACAGTTGGTATAGGGTGTCTTAAGTGTTCTATTTCAATTTTTTCTGTGAGTGTAGATGGTCTAGCCTCAGTTATTTTTGCAAGCATTCAATGAAATTTTTGATATTAGTGAAAGAACCTACCAATGTATATAAGTTCTTCTTCTAAGATGAGTTTTTTTATTCCAAAATCCCTTTTAAGCTAAATTCATTTATGCCTCATGAGTTTCCAAGTCATGAAGAAGCATCACAATTAGGGATGATACCAGAGATGTTCTAATCAACCAATTGAAAATCCAATAATAATGAAGTACACAACACTACAATATCATCCCAAGAGAACATAAAAAATGAGGTTCATAAATCAGATGAGTGATCAAAACCTTTTGAGAACAATGTAGATGCAAGTTGGGAAGATAAAATACCAACATTGAAAAAGGCATTTACAAATTTTGCAAAGATTATGCCCATAGATAGAGATAGTGTTCTAGAACTTGAAAGATATGCTCAATAGTTGGAATCAAAGTTTTTGTTCTTAGGAAATCCAAATGGTTTGGTAAGTGAAAAAAGATTATCTAGTTGGGACAACCCTACTAAAATTCATCAAGAAAAGCCTTTTACTCAAAAGTATGCTAGAAAACTATTTAGAAAAGGCAAGGATATAGTTCAATTCCAATGATTTGGTTTTGAAAACGCAAAGAATGATTGTTATGTTTAAGAAACTAATATTTCTTATGTTTTATTTACAAAATGGAATGAAGATAGCCAAGGATACAACTAAAACTCATCTGCTTCTCATTCGAATGTGATCTAGTAGAATGCTAAGGCTGTATGAAGAAGACATGTATTTGATTTTGGCAACCAATAGGCTTAATTGTAGTACATATTTCTCTCTATCTTAAAAGAAAAGGGAAGTCACCTAGGTTCTAATTTTAAACAATTATTCATTACTATAATGTTTCATAATTTGTCCACAATATTGTTATTTATGATGGTTGCCTTGTTTTGTTGGGCTGTATTTCCTTGAACCTTTGAATAGTTATTATAATAGCTTAAACTATTTCTGATAGTTTGGGGTAATATCTATAAAAGTTATGGTACTATTATTTACTATTGTGCCTAAATCAATGCATCTTTGGTTCAATTTAATGAAGTGTTCCTACATTACAAATAATTCATAATGTATATGAAAATTTGTGTGGACATTGTCCCACCTATGCTTTAAAAATAAAAACAATATCCTGCAGGTCCATGCTTCTCATAGTTTCATCTAATGCAAGAGTATGCGATTCAAAGTGCGATGTAGACAATTTCATCCTGGACTGCGACGCCCATTGCGACTAGTAGCAGAATGCAATTATTAAGACAACAAAGATCCTTGTAATTGAGACACTGCGAGTCGAAGTATACATGGATCTTACATGTGTATGTCATTGTGTGTCGCAAATATTAAAATTCCAGAAACAATATTTTGGCAGTGTGAATTCATGCCACTTGCATGATCTTCTTATAGACTACGAGTCGCATATTGCTATGTGGACTATATTTTTAAATGCCTGGACGACGAGTCTGGTGCGAGACGCACATTAAAATTGTCTTTTTGCAGACTAACGACGAGACGCACAAGCTCATGTCACACATTAAATAAGAAAAATAAAAACTTCGTTGCTGGAAAAATGACTCATTTCGACCATTTGTTTCACCTCAGCGAATTGTAGCAGAGCGAGGTGGACCATCACCATCAACGGCATTCAAGCTCACCACAGAGGAGAGGGAATTCCATTATTGAAAGCAGCAATGATAGACAAGGTGAGTAAAATGACACCCAATTTTAGAAATGTCTTCATGGTTAATGTCCAATAGGGTTTTCTGCGATTATTTGTGAGAAATTATTTCAAATTTGTGGGTTTAGGGGATGGAATGAAAATATTGTTCAATAAATAATTTTTCATTTATAAATTCTACTACATTCTATACAAATTTTTTTTTTTCATGTGGGAGGTGAGGAATATAGACAGAAATTTTAGGGTTTTTGTTTCACCCTTCTTTGTTACCACAAATTTAAGAGCCAAAAATTGAATGTTCTTGTTCTTAGCCTCCTTCACGTAGTGTTTTTGCAAGAAGATCTTCAAGTTTCAATGTTACGGTAGGCAAAATTATACGTTGCATACAATGTACATTTCTGCATCTACGTAAAGTTTTGTTCTTTCTCCATTCAATGTTGCGCGGAATTGTGCCGACGTGTAAGCTTTAGCGTTGTTGTGAAAAGCCTTTAATTTGGAAATAGGATTTGTTTCCTTTTAATGTCAACCTTTGTCAATTCCTTCTAGGACACCAACTTCCATTTCCTCGTTATTAACCAGTATTTTCCAACAAATAGTAACACAGAAATTATGTAAAAAACACAAAGTTCAAACTAAGTAGTACTCAGCTGAAAAAACAAGTACACTTTCTAATGGAGAGTAGAAATATATATGTTATCAGACTCATAACATCATTAAGAAAATTATAAGTATTCTAATAACTTTGGGAACAAATCAACAAGTTTCTTCTAACTTTTGGATCTTTTATAAGGAAGAAAGGCCACATACGAGTCGTTATTAGTATTCAACATCAATAATTCCTGGTCTTCTTTGTACCTTTGTTGTGCTCTATGTTGCTCATAGTAAAAATAAAAAATGATGAAAGTTCTCAATATAAATGTGATTATTGGAAAACAAAGAGGTTAAAAATATGTAAAATTTACTAGAATTCATAACAAGGAAAAAGCTAGTTCCAACTTGTAGGATTTTGGTGATATGGTGGCCAATAAGATAGTAAAGCGACAGTATGCTGTGTCAACAATCACTTTGTTTTGATTATTGGAAGCAACCTTTCATATTCACAATCTTAGAAATAGACAATGAGGATTTGTGGACTACCGACAACAATAAAAAAAAGCTTCATATGGAAAATTCCTTCATCAACCACAGTTTGAATCCATGCATACTAGTGTGTAAGTTGTCATTTAGAATCTCTAGATTGATGACAAACATGCAAACATCTATTCCATTGGTAGACACTACTATGCAGTACCTCACTAGTGATGAGCACACAACAATGCCTCAACCCACTACCTCTAGTCAAAAATCTATAGGTTCTAGATATATTTGTTGGTTCTAGTTAGTAATGTATAATGTTCTGAATAGTTTTCTTGCTTCCTTAATAACTCTTAGTCAATGAAATTAAAGCTTAAACATTTTAATTGAAACATACAGTCATCCATCCAATGACTTCTAGAAAAAATAACAAAACACAACATTCATATATTTGCACACAACAATGGTGAAGAAACAAAATATCTAGGTATAGAAAGAAAGGAAGAAAGATTTTCCCTTGAACAAATAATTACTTTTCTCAAACCCTTGTTACATAATCTTTAATCCAATCCACGTATTTACTTCAAATCCTCAAATACTTACATTGTGGCCAATAGAAAAATAAAGCATTTAGTAATGAAGTAGGCTACTTGTAGGAAAGCAAAAAAGTGTAAGATTCCATTTCTTCATAGAACCTAATTTTTTTGAAGTGTAAAAATAACAAAACAAAATTATTTTTCTAAAAATTATTATAATTGAAATAGTCATGAATGATGGTTCATAGCTATTTGTTTTGTAAGGAAACATTCAAAGTTGAAACTTAAATTTTAATGCAATAGTTAATGATTTTTAATGGTTTACTAATATCTTAATATTTATTTTATCTTTACAAAGATGTAGTGTACAAGGAAACATTAGAAGAAAGTCTAGCAAAGTGCAAGAGCAAGAGGTAAGGAGGTAGACATAGGTTCAATAATAGTTTGTGATGAGTCCCAATATTAGACCCCCGATATCAGATATGCAATATCGGGATTGACTAAGAAAAATTGGATACATGATGTCAGAGCCTGTCTCATTGGCTATAAATAAGAGATAGGGGTGCTTGGTTTTGAGTAGTTTTTTTCTTTCAGTCCTTAGCTGAACTCTTGCAGTTTTTTCCTTTCTAGAGTTAGAATTATTTCTTTTGAGTGCCCGCAGTAGAAGTCATAAAGTGAACAGATCTTTATTCGAGTAGTGTGTACTTGAGCACACCTTGTGTCCGGAAATAAAGACGAACTTTGTGAGAAACCTTGCAATATTCAGAATAGCTTAATTATTGCAATTAATTTTATTTATTGTTATTTGATGCTTTCATAGTTAATCAATGTTATTTTTATAGAATTATTAAGTATCAATGAATTAGCACACTCAACATGACCACTTCGAGCATATGTGGAACACTTGGTAACCCAATAACGACTAGCGTTTGGTAATCCCAATAGTGTTACACTGGTTCAAGATGTGTTTGGAGAGTGGTAACGGATGCTGGTGTTAGGACTAGTTAGAGAATAGTTAATTCGTTAAATCAAATTAGTTATTAATTTACTTCATTTCTCTATCTTAAGCATCAAGAATAAAAAACATAAAAATAATAAAAATCATAAACCTTGAGTTTACTTAACCATACAACTGTGCCTTACAAGTAAGCTTGGGAAGACAACAATTACATAACTCATCCTTGTTCTGTGTAGGTGCATAAGCACTTAATCCTTGGAGTTCAACCAGATTGTGTGTGAATGCTCGTATTCATATGGTTGGGCGTAGTGGTACCTTACTACTCGTCATTGGCCCTATTGCTAGGGATTTTGTTGTTTGTGCATTGATTAGAACTTCAGAAATATTTCCATCATTGGAACGAACCCTTAAAGTTAGGTATCCTACAATCATTGAAGAAAAAGCACTGCACACTAAGTAATTGATCATGTCTCCTTCTTCTTATGAAAGTGCTTCACCGACTTGGTCCAATACCATGAACAATCAGAGGCGGGGTGTACAAGATGATCCACCAGTGCCCCAATAGTTTTGTATGGTATTCGCTCATCCTGATGAGTACATACTAGAATTTATCTTTATCCTCCACCAAGATGAACAACTGCGATGGCGTGATTTAGAAGGTAACATAGTGTTACCTCCCGATCGCTCAATTCTAGGCATGCTTCTTCATGCTTTCACACGAATTGGTATGCAACACTTACAATCAGAGTAAGTTGTGCATGAACAAGATTTGAGAGATTATCGATCCATGGAGGCACAACGTCAAAGGGATCTACAACAAGAGAGACATTACAAATCCGTGAAGGGGAAGTGGTCTCGGGATGTTCCATATGTTCTAAGTGAAAATGACAATGGTGAACTTGTGTCAGGAGGTTTTCCACAAAATGATGTTCCTCTTGTTGACTTTGGTCAAGGAGCTGAGTACCAGAATCTTCACTCAACTATTCATAATCCAGGTTCTAGTATCAATGAACACAAAGGGTCTAGAAAAGAAATACAAACGCATGACAATGATAGATATTTCGATCGTAACTACGACCAAGGCTGTGACCGTTGAAGGAAAGGTGACAGGCACCATCATGGTGCCAATCCTCCTTCCTCCTCACCTTCATCATCTTCTTCCCCCTCTCCTTCAGGATCTAACTGCAGTCACAGAGGCTGAGACCATGAGGATAATGGTAGGAAAGATAGAAATCATCGACAAAATAGTAGAGAAAGGGAGTGAGGGGATTCCAAAAAGATACATCATGAAAGAAGGGAGAGTAGGGAACAGCATAGGCATCATAGATACCATAGGCAGCATGATCATGATGAACCCCTACTCACCACCCGAAGTATGTTAAATATAACAGAGGCTGTTAGGATCCTAACAAGGCACTAGAAAGATAGTAGGATCAAAAGACTAGACATGAATAACATCCCATGTTTTGAAGGGGAACACAATGCTAATCCTCAAAACCATTTACAAGCATTCCATGACGCATGTGCCTTGCAGAATATAGAAAATGAGTGGTAAAAGCTAAAGTTGTTTCCATGGACACTGATAAAGGAAGTAGAAAGGTAGTACCAGTTCTTAGAACTAAAATCCATTTGTAGATGGTGTACCATGTTGGAGCTATTCACCAATAAGTATCAAACATACTCTTGGGTGTCCAACTTGCGTAAGCAAATCTAAGGATGGAAACAAGGAGGACACGAACCCTTGGATGCTACCATGGGCCGGTATTATTCATTATTACATCGTTTCCCTGGCCATGGTTACTCGCAAAAGGAACAACTATGCCATCTGGTAGATGGGCTTAGGTACGAAACGTGAAGAACCCTTGGGACTTATGCCCAAGGAAGGCTATCTGAGCTCAAGGCCCATCAAATACAAAGATTGTTGAAGCAAGTTGCCAAGGAGGAAGGCGAGTTGAGGAAAAGAGAAAGTGTGGAGGAGTACAACAGATATCCTTCCCTTCAAAAGAAGGAAATTAGATTTTGCAAAGACGAAGAAGAGTCACAACTTGAAGAGATAGTGAATAGAAAGACTTTGCCCATTCAAAAATTTATGTCAGAAGTATCAACAAAGGTGGAACTCCCTAGATGAAAAATTCCAAACTGTCCTAAAAATAGTAGAGGAGTCTAGAGAACAAAGTAGTGACTGAGAAAGAAGGAAAAAGAAAGAAGCTGAGTATGCACATAATAGGGGTAAGGGCAAGACTGCCTTCACTGAAGAGGTTGTGGACTCAGATATAGGCAATGATGGTGAATGTGAGATTTTCCAGTATGACCATCCTAAAGGATGTTGCCCAATAGTGTCACATCTCCAAGAATCTGGGGTGTATGCGCTAAATCCACGATTAAATAGATGACAAACACCTAGAAGGTTACCTTATCCTCAAGGTAACCCAAGGTAGTTCCACCAATCCATGACATATTATCTGAATGGAGCTCCACCACAATCAAATGAACTATCAATAGTGGCAACACCCCCAATCATGGGAAATGCCACTACCACGTCAACAGTACACTTACTGTCAACCTAACCCATACGGGTATTACGTTCAACAGCCAATCTCTCCACGTGACTTTACTAGTCATGTCACTCTTCAACCTCAATACCAGACCCCCAAATACTATAGAACTTCTTCTTCTAAGGGTGATGCTCCACATACGTACTACCCTTCTCATATTTTTGCATCTCTTCCACCCTCATCTCCATTACCACCTGCTCCAACTATGCAGGGCAAGCTTCCTACCTAGTTGCAGCAATGTAATGCTACAAGGGCTGTCAATTTTTAACCTACTATTGGTTCAGACAACCGATCAAGAAAGAGATCTTTCTTTAGAACCAACAGTCCAACCAAGTCCTTACAATCACAAGCAGCTAATTATCTGAATGCCTTATCATCATTTCAATCTTCGGAGCTTCCTTCAAACCAAAAACCACACTCAATGCACACTGTCATGTTAACCCATGCCATCATTGATTGGATTAAGGCTGGTCATCTTCCTAGGAAATTCTTGAATCCCAGAAGTCCTCTTATTTATTTGCAAATCACTAGAAAAAATCCTTGTAAAGCTCTTTTGGATTTAGGTTATGGTGTTAATTTAATCCCCTAAGAAATGTATAAAGCCTAGAAGCTGCCTCCGCTAAAGAAGAGTAACATTCATTTAGAGTTGGCCGACTAGTCCATTATTGTTCCATTGGGACTTGTGGAGGACATTGTCACCACTATTTGTGGATGGTCATATCCAACCAATTTCCTAGTGATCCAAGTTAACAACTGCAAGGAGGACTTTCCAATCATAATGGGAAGAGAATGGCTAAGTACAATTGATGCACACTTAGGAACACGTGATCTTTCCCTAGAGATATCAAAAGAAAATGCATTTGGAAGGATCGAGAAGAAGAAAGTTCCATGCATCGCATATAGTGACACAGGGTGCAACTATGTGCAAAAGTCCTGGTTTGTACAACGCTTAACATTACCTACATGCAACCAGTGTGCATAAGTAATTGACAAAGATGCCTGTATGTAGCAGCCATAAGACAGGAAGGCACTCTATGGCTGATAGCTAATCTAGAAAGCAATTCAACCTTATGCATGGAACCAACTAAGATCTTGGCTTATTCCTAATCAATAGCATAGATGCATTAGAGCAAGTCCATTGCCAACTTCCATGTACTGACACCACAGAGATCAACTGGGGGAATCTAGAAATCCCTGACGAGTTTAAGTAAGTGCCCTTTGAATTAAAATTTTTTCCCATTGGTATGAAGTATGCATTTCTCAAGAATGGAAAATCAGTAATCATTAATGCTAAGCTCGCTCCTCAACAAAAAGAAAGACTGTTGAAGATGGTAAACAAATGGTCAAAAGTCTTTGCTTGGTTATATCTTGAATTAACTAGAATAGATCCTAGAATATGCCAACATAGAATTTACACTGACCCCTCTATGAAGCCTTGATCACAACCACAAAGACAACTAAACCCAAAGCTTAAGCAAGTAGTTAAGGAAGAAATTGAATAACTTCTGAAGGCCAAGTTCATCAACCCCATTGCTGATAGTGAATGGGTTAGTCCATTATTCATTGTACATAAAAATGGTGGTAAATGGAGGATGTGAATAGACTTTAGGCTATTAAACATGGCAACATTTAAAGATCATTTTCCATTGCCATTCATTGACCAAGTCTTAGATACCATTGCTAGCCATTGTTATTATAGTTTTCTAGATGGTTACAGTGGGTACAATCAAATCTAAATAACACCATAAGACCAAGCCAAAACTACATTTACAAGTCCTTGGGGGATATTTGCATATAGGTAGATGTTTTTTAGCTTATACAATGTTCCAATAATGTTTCAATGTCTGGTTCTCAGTATATTTCACTATGGAGTGAACTTTGAATAAGCATGGGACTGATTAGAGCAAGTATTAAAACGATGTGTTGAAACCAACCTAAGGCTCAATTGGAAAAAAAGCCATTTAATGGTCCAAGAGGGCATTGTATTAGAGCATAAAATTTCACAAATAGGGATAGAGGTAGATCCTGAAAAAATTAAAGTCATCCAAGGAATCACTCATCAACCTGAAACTATAAAAGATGTCCAATTATTCCTTGGACATACTAGATATTATAAACGCTTCATCAAGAAATTTTTAAAGATTGCAAAACCATTCATAGAATTAACGAAGAAGACGTATCCTTTGAATGGACCAAGGAATGTGAGTTAGCCTTCCAAACATTGAAGCAGAAGCTCGTAGAAATACCCATTCTACAAGCTCCTGATTGGTCCAGACCATTCTATATAATGATTGACGCATCCAATTTTGCTTTAGAAGTCGTACTTACATAGTTAGATGAGCACAAACATCCCTATTACATTCACTGTGCAAGTCAAAGTATTGCTGGTGTAAAACTTAAGTATACCACAACAGAAAACGAGTTAATGGTTGTGGTTTGCACTAGAGAAATTTAGGCACTATGTATTAGGCTATAAAGTATTTGTACATATAGATCATAGTGCGACTTGGTTCCTTATGAATAAACCAACGGTGAGCCCTCGCATCATATGATGGCTTGTGATCTTGCAAGAGTTTGATCTCATGATCATGGATTGTAAAGGCATCAAGAATGTTGTTGCTGATCATTTATCTTGGTTGCAATGGGACAACAAAGAGGATGAATACCCAATTTCTAATTGCTTTCTTGATAAATTCCTTTTTGGAGGTGTAATAAATAATCAATCATCCATAGATACAAATGGGTGTAGTAGCATTCTTACTTATCTTCTCTCACAAGAAATACCACAAGGGCTGGACATTCGAAAGAAACAAAAATTTCTCCACTACGTCAAACATTTCATGGAAATCAATAGCCACCTCTACAAGGTGTGTTCTAATGGCTTAGTTTGATGGTGTATTCCCGACGTAGACCAATTGTGAGTTCTCCAAGATGCTCATGAGGGCCCTTGTAGGGGTCATTATGTTGGGAGATGAATAGCCATTAAAATCTTGCTTGTAGAATATTATTGGCCTACATTATTTTGGGATGCCCATCATTTTGTCCAATCTTGTGAGTGCTACCAACGCAATGGGAGAATGACTGCTAGAATGGAGGGTCCACAATAATGGATTCAACCCTTAGAACCCTTTGACATATGGGGAATTGATTTTATGGGGCCTATTACAATGATGTCCAATGGAAAAGCATACATTGTTGTTGCTGTTGATTATTTTACAAAATGGGTAGAAGCAACTACTGTTACCAACTGTACATCATCTACTGTTGCATGATTTTTTCAACAAAAAATCATAAATAGATTTAGTGTGCCTTGTGCACTTATTTCTGATAATGGTACACATTTTACAAGTGTGACTTTTTGAAAGTTGATGCAACACTTAGGAGTTGAGCATAAATTGACTACACCGTATCATCCTCAAGAAAATGGTCATGCCAAAGTCACCAATAGGGAAATCACAAAAATTTTGACATGAACCATTAGCAAATATAGGTGAGACTAGAGCACCAAATTGAACGATGCTCTTTGGGCCTACCGCTCCACATGGAAACTCCCTATAGGCTATTCTCTCTATGAGTTAGTGTATAGTAAACTTCCAACACTTCTTATCCAAGATGAGCTCCGTACACTATCTATAGCATGTGACCTTAACCTTGACCTCATTCTAGCACAAAAAGAGTAATTAATTGATCTTAACTTGCTAGTTGAAAACAAATTAGCTGCCCTGTTATCCACTAAACTACACAAGGACTTCAACAAACAACGTCATGACCTAAGAATTAGAAAAGTCAAATATCAACTAGGAGAAAGGGTTCTTTATTGGAATCTCGCACATGTGCCACAATGAACTAAATTTCAAATGCTATGGGAGGGACTTTATATCATTCATGAAACTTTTCCTTCAAGGGCCATGATGATCTATAAACCTAGAAGCCCAAATAAGAAATTATTGGTCAACATCCAACAAACCAAACTCTTCCATGAGCTCAAAACAGCCAATACTAACACTACCTTTGTTGATGGATAGCCTTGCTCATTACTTTGGATCTTCTCCTTCCAACTTAGTCATGGGGGAGATGGCCACCAATGCTAATTATTGTAAGCCCTCGGTTTCTTTTATTATTTTTGTTTTACACATTTTTTTTTTACAAATTTTTACATTTTTGTTTTACACATTGCTGTCTTTTTCATTTTTTACTTGTTTTTATTTTACATCATCATTACATTTTGTCTACTTTGTTCTCACTCATCACATAATAAATGCTCATAATGATGGGTTGTACTATAATAGTGTTGATTGGTAATGTTTGGTTTTTACCTTTGACTTCTAATGTTGATACTAACATATGGTTTATTTTGATAAAATAGGCAATGAGTCCACGTCATCCATTCATCCATTCAACTCTATGATCTCCTTTTGTTTTGGAAATCTATTATCCCTTTTTCTAATCAAACCTATTAATGAATTTGTGGCATGGTATTCTTCAAACCAAGGAAAGATTCAAATGGATTAAAAAGGATGTGACTTCAAGGGGATTCGACGCATTTGTATTGACTATTCTCTTGGATACTTGGATATTTTTTATAGGATTTCCATCGTTCCACTGTCGACTAATATCAGGAAGTTGAATAAATCAAATAAGTCTTTGCATGGTGTGGCTCTCATGTGAAAAAAAAATTAGTGGGAATTCAAATCACACCTATTAGACATAATAAAGGAAAATGGGCTACAAGCATTGGTTATGGCATTGGAGAGACATGTTACCCATGCTTGAATGTTCCCTCTAACTAAGGCCCTTTCTAGCTTCCTATTTCTCTATTCTTCTCTTTTTGGAATGGTGGTTGCCCTGTAGAAGCATTCTTGTTGTTTTAGGAGGATGTGTTGGTCAAGTGTGTTGATGCGAGGTCACTGGATGTGGTTAGTTTTAATTTTTATTTGGGCTGAATTTTATTAAGTCACCTTAACCACATAATACACAAGGGACTTTACACAACCTTAATTTTGAGATTCCATTCCATTCTCTCTTCTCTTTCCATATTACTTCCTGTATTCTACCTCATTGCCAATTTTATGATTAGTCTATATCTTGGTTGATGCATTTTTATTCTTTGGTAAATTCTTGTGAGTGACTTCTTAACTATTGTTCCATATGTCATTCCTAGAGCCTACAGACTCTTTGGTTTGTGGGTTGTCAGGGCATAAAGGGCATGAGCCTTCTTTGGGGAGGACCCATTGGCATTTCTTTTTGGTGCAATTGTTAATTTCTTTCCCTTAAACATATCTTGCAATAAACTATTTCTCATTCACCCCATGTATGACATCCATTTTTTTTTATTTTTCTCTCACCTCATCATTTGTATTGGCTTCATTGTTGTTATTTCTCTTATCTTCTTGTTTTTGTCATTTTCCATCCTATTGCTATCAAAGGTTCACTCTTAATTGTGGGGGCCTATCACAAATTTTTTCATTTCATTACTTATCTCACCACTACACCTTGGATAGTTATCAATTACAAACCTCTAACCTAGTATCTGTCATACCGACAACCTAGCCAATGTGTTTCATATCGAGGCAAGGTATCAACTACATTATATCTTATCTATCCTTGCTAATTCGTGACTGTGTTGTGTGTGCAGATGGCGATCACATGAACAATGGACTGGGATAGAAGGGAGCTCTCATGATGGACTGGAGTAAGAGCATTTACGCAAGGAACAAGCTTGGTCATGTGGCCATGGATGAACAACAATGTGCACCTTTTTGACATTGGCAGTAACATGCTTCATTTTCTCTTCTCTCTCTCTTCAAGCTATCAAATGAGGGTCTGGATGTCATCTATGTATAGTGTTCACCACAATGGTTATGAACACCAATGCTATAATACGTTTGTCGATGTGTTCACTAGGCACTTTGAGTTTATCATTCCATATCACCATCAGTGTTGTTTAGTCAATAATTTCATACCTTCCCAATATTTTGTAAAGAACTCAAGGATGATTTTTCATTCAATCGTGGGGGTATGATGAGTCCCAATATTGGATCCTTGATATCAGATACTTGATATTGGGATCAATCAAGAGACATCAGACACATGATGTCAGAGGCTGTCTCATTGGCTATAAATAACTTATAGGGGTGCTTGGTTTTGAGTAGTTTTTTTCATTCAGTCCTTAGTCGAACTCTTGTAGTTTTTTCCTTTCTAGAGTTAAAATTATTTCTGAGTGCCCGCAGTAGGAGTCATAAAGTAAATAGATCTTTATTCAAGAATTGTGTACCTAAGCACACCTTGTGTCTGAAAATAAAGATGAACTTTGTGATAACCCTTGCAACATTCAGAATAGCTTAATTATTGCAATTAATGTTATTTACTGTTATTTGATTCTTTCATAGTTAATCAATGTTATTTTTATAGAATTATTATGTATCAATGAATTAGCACACTCAGCATGACCACTTCAAACATACGTGGAACACTTGGTAACCCAGTGATGACTAGTGTTTGGTAATCCCATTAGTGTTACACTGGTTTAGGATGTGTTTGGAGAGTGGGAATGGATGCTGGTGTTAGGACTAGTTAGAGAATAGTTAATTTGTTAAATTAAATTAGTTATTAAGTTACTTCATTTCTTTATCTTAAGCATCAAGAATAAAAAACATAAAAATCATAAAAATCATAAACCTTGAGTTTACTTAACCATACAACTGTGCTTTACAAGTAAGATTGGGAAGATAACGATTGCATAACTCATCCTTGTTCTATGTAGGTGCATAAGCACTTAATCCTTGGAGTTCGATTGGATCACCCGTGAATGCTCATATTCATATGGTTGGGCTTAGGGGTACCTTACCGCTCATTAGTTTGGCTCCCATGCTATTTCCTAAGATGTTGAAAGAGAGTAGGAGAAATATCATCAGGCTCAGTAGCAGCAAGCATGAGAGGAACATTAGCATCTAGAGGCTTAGCTCAAATCAGCCCCAATGCAAAGTCCTAAGGACTTCAAGGTATTAATGCAACTTGTATGGCATTAGATGCATGTCAAGATTATTTAGTGATACCTTGGCTTCATCATGAGTTGGGGACCTAATTATTATGAGGAGGAGGCATGTCACATCATCAAAGAGCATCATCTTCCATGGTTGTTCAAATAGGTGATGCTTGATATCCATTGATAGAGAAGATCTTGGGGGAAGGGGGGGTACTTCAAATGGCCATGGGTTCACATAAGAAACTTTTCACTACTACATGTTGAAAGAAAAAAACACAGCTACTTTTCATGCTGCCTAAGGTGGAGTCAGATGACACTAGTTGATCTTACAAAAACTTCTTCCCCGAATGGAGAGTTCTTGTGAGGGTTATTCACACCAATCTTCTTGTTGTCACACATCACACTCATGTGATGTCCTTCACATTGATGGTTCTACTGAATTTGGAAGAATACCATTCACTAAACTACCGCTACATTTTACTCAGGAGGATGCACATCCTTACCAAGGATGCATTGATAGTTCCATTTTCTTCAATTGCATGAGCTCTTTTTAGGCATTGGCAGATCTCACCTCTTGATCTTGATGCTAAGGAAGTGCAAGTGTTTAGTAAGGATCAATTGCCTTATTTTGGATATGCCTTCTATACTTAATGGGCTGCTAAGACTCATTTTAATGATTTGATGTGGCTCCATAATTCTTGAGTACCACAAGATGTTGACAATGCTGGATGGGATGAATACTATGGTGACCCTTATCAACCATGTGCTATCGATGTTCATTTGTACTAGCAAAATTAGTAGTTTGAAGATGGGGCTATCATTTTTGCATACTTGGAGGTAATGAAGGCTAGGATAACAACACACATGGATTATCTTTCTATGAGGATTAATACATTTGATTTTGAGATGCATCAACATTTCAACCACTTGGAGAGGAGACAAACCCATCTTGTCATCAACATAGAAACTATAGCTAAATACACATTCAAGTAGTTGAGGACCTTGCATGAATCTTTTGGTTTAGGAAACGTGAAGGACATTCCAAATCTTAGGTTGATGGACATGGCCACACTGCAAATCATAGCAATGATAAAACCATCAGAGATGGCTCAAATGGCATATAACCATGCTAAGTAGGTTGATGATAGAGTCACAAAGGATGATTTTATTGAGACTATAGCTGGGAAACCAATGGAGGAAGATTCCCATGTAGCAGGTGCAAAATAGAGTCATGGTTTTCTCTTTTTTTTTTAATGTTGTTTTCTAAACTATAAACTTAGTTATGGTTTTTGTTATAGTGGATAGAGTCATGCTTATCTCTTTTCCATGCATTTTTTGTTATCTTGGATATAATGATGATTTTTTTATGGAATAATATAATCCACATTAATTAAAGAAGAATACTTTAGGCATTTCTTCATTGACTAATATTCATTTTTTAATAGAATGGTATCCTTCTATATATGTCAAGAACAATTAATTTAATTTGTTATGAAAAAGCTAAAATTATGCATATTCCACATTGGTAAACTTGATAGCATAATTTCCATTTGAAGTTAACAATAAATGATATCTCTATTTAAAAAATCATACACATATTTTTTTTGGTAGATGTATCTACAAGCACAGGCACCCAATGGCCTCTAGTATTGAATGGGTGGCAAAATAATGATTGTTTAGTTTCAAGAAACTCATCTGAGTAATTTTTTTACCTATTTTATAAAATCCTTCTCTACCACCAACTCATCAAGCTCTTCTTTAACCAATGTATTAGTTTTAACATTGACAACATGTCTTTTGTGGCTTTCTTTACTTTATGTCTCAAGTGGTTCTTTTGGCCTTATTTCATCTCTCTCAAGGGACTTTTCAAATGCTTGAAACATACTATTAAAAATGAAATATTTTTCTAAATCTTGATAGACAATAATGGATTTCTAAAGTTGCTTCAAGTACATGGTGTACATATCAACGACATCATCATCCAACCATTATTTCTGCCCAAGTTGGTATAGAGTCATGAAAGAAAATCCTATGGCAAGGAATGTGGAAAATGGTAACCTGACAAGCTCTTCACTATCTAGAATGCCAATGAAAAGAAACTACATCACTCTATCAATTTTCACACATGATTGACCAATGGGGGTGATGAAGTCTATAGGCTTCATTGTTTGTACTATTCCACAAGGTTGATCAATGTCGCTATTGAAGTCTACATTAACTACAAAGCAAGATTATTAATAGACAAGTTAGCCAAAAAAAATTGAACCAAATTGACATTAGTAGATTAAAATTACACATTGAAATCAAACACATAACATGGAGCTTCAAAATCCTTTTTTTTTCATTCCAAATAAAAGAAATTATGTTGGAGTAATAGATGACAAAAGCATGCATAGGAAATATCATTTTCAATTTATTACAAAGTTATCTAACATAAAAACATAAAAGCTTTATATACTTATTCCTTTTTTCAAATGTTTTTGTTGAGATAGTTATTTGTTGTCTCCTTGAACTAAAACAAATACTATTTTACCATCTTTAATTGCTAGGATATCAATCATTTCTATTGAACACATGTACAATATAAAGACCATTAGATTTCTTCAAAGAAATGAATGAAATCTCAAAACTACATGTTATTATAACATTGTAGAAACCTTTGTTAATATTTCTTGCATTGGCATGAATGTCTCTACTATCATAAATGTAATTTCTCTATTTAGTGAGAAAATTTGGTTGACCATTTTTGTTCACCTCTTGGTATGTCAAAACATTAAGGAAAATGGAGTACAAGGATGTTTGGGTGATTGTTGTGTTTACAGGAGTAAGAGAAAAAGACTAAAAGACTCATAAGAAAATTGGGATCACAAGAACTCAAGGGAGCATGGATGAATACAAATATTTTTTGCGAAAAGTTTCTATTTGTGTTGATTTTTGTGGAGGAAGATTCTTGGCTATTTTGGCATATTTCAGAGTGTTTTTGGCTCATTTGTATGAGTCTAGGAGGTTATGAGGTCTACAGGGACTTACTTGAAGGCATCTAGAGGCTCCCAACATTAAAATGAGTAGTTTCATTTTTGGCCCTTGTAGAAGAAACGTCTTTCCAATTTCAAAGATGACTTTCTAGTAAGTAGCATAGAAGAAGACATCTTTGAAAAATAGTAGATGTCTTTTATGTGAAGAAGATGTCTTTCCAAAATGAAGGCATAATGTAGAAAGACATCTTAGTCTCGAAGATGATGTCTTTAGTGACCATTACTTAGCCATTGCACAAACTCTAAGATGAATTTGGAAACATAGTGGCTATAAGAATACGTGACTCTCATTGGGAAATAAGCAAGCATTGTGTACTATTAATTGTATTCATCAAGCAATCATTGTAATCTTTGTAATTCCTCATTGTATAATCCTTTTTCTATTGTAATTGGTCAAAGTGATATGTGCCTCAAAGTACAAGGATCAACAAACTTAGTTGCATTCTTACCTTGTGATTGTTGTTGTCTTTTGTTGTCCTATGGGGTTGATGTGCTTCTTGCGAGAAGGCATCTTGCTTAAGCTTGTCAGAATCCTATGAGATTGAGTGTTGGTGTAGCGCCACAACACTCTGGAGTGGAGGTCAAGTTGTAAAGGTTGTGGGATTTTGAAAACCACACTCTATGCTATCAAGACCTTGTGGGTTTGAGTGGATTTGTAGTGTCAAATCACTCTAGAGTAAAGCTTAGAGCTTTTATAGGGTGTGGTACCCTTTAAACCACATTTGAAAGCAATAAAGTCGAGAGGTGTTCTTGCAAACTATCCTCTAAGTGTGGACTACCCAAGTTGGGGAACCATGTTAAATTTGGTATGTACGTTTTGTCTCAACAAATTTTAATTTGTGGAACTTATTCATCCCCCCTCCCTTCTAAGTTCAATGATCCTCAAGTGATATTGAAGCCTAGTACTCTTCTTCATCATCAACTTCAAGAGTGAAAAATGAAGGGGTTACCCTATACAAAGCCACCCATGTTTTATGGATTCGACTTTGCCTATTGGAAAGCTAGAATGCAAGGATTCTTTGAATCTATGAAGTTTGAAGTTTAGGAGTCCATCTTTGAAGGCTACACACCACCCGTCAATAGCACAACAAAAGTCATCAAGCTGTAGAATAAATGGACACAAGAAGAAAAAGATAAGTTCATGTTTGATCCTAAAGAAAAAATTGTTTATATTGTACTTTGAAAAAAATTGAATTTAATAGAGTAGCCAGTTGTAAAAAAGCCAAAGAAATTTGGGTAACTTTAGAGGCTACTATTGAGGGAACTTCAATAGTTAAGCAATCTAAACTCTTGGTTTTGGAAAGTACAATAAGCTCAAAATGAGAGAAGGAGAGAAAATAAAATATTATTTCTCTAGAGCAAATGATCTTGTTGTGGGTATTAAAGGTACTGGTAAAGATTTACTCGAAAGTGATGTCATACTTAAAATGATTAGAACTCTCCAACTAGAATTTAGACCAAAGGTCATAGCCATGGAGGAGATTAGTGACTTTTCTATTTTGAAATTTGAAGAGCTTCAATGTGATCTTATTGCTTATGAAATGAGCCTCATAAGTGAAGGGGTTATTCAAGAAAAAACACCCCATACCCCTAAAATCAGCCTCCAAAGAAAAGGAACACGCTAAATAAGATATGAGTAGCGAAGAGGAGATAGCTCTTCTCCTAAGAAGGCTGCAAAGTCTTATGGCAAGAAGAAGTAACAATTTCAATCACCAAGGATCTAATCAATTTAGAGGTAAGGAAAGAAATAGAACTTTTTCAAATTCTAACTTTGATTCCTCTTCAATAGAATGTTGGATATGTGGTGGAAGAGGCCATGTGGCCTCCGAATACCCTAGTAATTATAGGTTACAATAGGGGGGGCAAAAATGATGTGGAGATGAAGAAGACCAACTTCTATACAAGCTCGGATGATGAAAAGAAAAATGTGAAAGAAGTGGATGATGATGCTCAAAACTCACACCTCCTTTATATGAGCCTTATTGATGATGATGTTAGCTCCTCGGATGATGAACTGAATTAGGAAGCAAGTTTTGATTTGTTATTTGATGAATTGTTATCTTTTCAAAATATTTGCAATAAGTTGAATAAGCAAGTTAAGACAAAAGAGCATGAGATCTCTCTATTAAATTCAACAATTTCCAATCTTACTAAAGAACTCTTAGACCTAAGGTTTGGGAATGAAAAACTAACCTTGTCTTATGAGTAGGCTAAAGTGGCAATTGTAGATGTAAAACTTGTGAATGAAAGGCTAGTTAAAGAGAAAGAGTTACTTTGAATGGTTCTTGAACAAGGAAGAAGTCCACAAGATAAAAGTGGACTAGGATGCTATTCCTAAGAAGAAGAACCTACACAACCTCCATCCCAATAAAAGGACTCTCTAAAGATTGAAGTGACAATAGGAACTACATCCCAATCAGGAGTAGCTCCAATCCAACCAAAAACACCTGAAAGGTTTGATCATTTTAATCAATTTTACTACAATAGGAANGAAAGGTTTGATCATTTTAATCAATTTTACTACAATAGGAAAATTAGATGTTATTACTGTAATAGGTTTGGACATAAGCAATGGAACTGTGATCTAAAATATTATCAGATGAGCACCTGGTCATATAATAGAACTCCTTGGTCTTATTTGAATGTGCTTAGAAAGGATATTTTGCAGGGTAAAAAGGATAGACAAATAGATCACAAGAATGTCAAGAAAGTTTGGAGGATAAAAAAAAGAAGATGAGAATGAGAAGACTCTCTCTAAAAATTTTGTGAAATAGAGCCAAGCCTTAGAAATTAACAAAGTTTTTGTGAGACAAGAAGCCACAAAAGGGGGATATTGTTCTTAAACTTACTAGGCATCTTGAACTCCACCAGCAAGCTAGGTAATTAACGATAAGTATAGTTATAATAATTATACCTTGACTTGATTAGAATAGATTAGTTTATGATTGAATGAAAGCTATTGGAAATCATTGAAAATTCAAAAGAAATTTCCACTTAATCTTGCGAGATTGTTGAACTATAATATGTTGATTATTTGTGCTATTTAAAATTTTTTATTGATAAATCTTATTTTAGTCTCTTAACTAGAATGTATTGATTTCTAATGGATTAAAGTCCTTTTGTTGAACATTCATTATGTTCCATATGATTTGGCATTGTTGCTTCCCTCTAAACTTATTAAGTTCAATTTCTTTTAGAAGATTTTTGATGTTTATGTTGATTTTAAATAATTATTTCAAGGTATTTTGCCATTTTTTGGGGTTTTTTAGACTTATTTTGACAAGTCTAGAAGTTTTCATGGGCTATGGTGATTTTTTTGAAGGTGTCAAAAGAGTCCCGATGTCAAAACAAGCATCTTTATTTTCAGCCTTCGGAGGACATACATCTACTCTAAGAGTTAGACATCTTATCTACATTTGAGACATCTCATTTTGATAGGAGATCGATCTCTCTCTCTCTCTCTCTCTCTCTCTCTCTCTCTCTCTCTCTGTCTCAGTAGACGTCAACTTTGATATCTCTGCTCTCGAGCAAGACATTTACTATTTCTTCTAAATCATCTTGTATGGTTTTTAGTCCACGGTTGAGCAAATAGATGCATTACAAAAGTTAAAGACTACAGTGGCTTCCCTTAAAAAGGGGATTTCTTATTAATTATCTAGGAGGAAATTTCCTACAATAAGCATTAAAAATATTTTCATCTTCTTTGTTGAAAGGATTCACTAATGGGAGACCTTAGTTTTCACACCTGATCTTAGAATTTCAGTGTAGCATGAAGATCCTAAAAGGCTCAAGGAAGAATACAAATATCTCTACAATAGATGCATTATGACCAAGGGGACTAAGAAGAAATACATATAGGTATGTAGGGGAAGCATGTACCTCATCAACAATTATCATTCATAGGCCACCGATGTAGGGGGAGTCTTTGAAGACTCCAAACAAAAGACATTCAGACAATCAAATGAGCAAGGAAATGATTATTCTTTTTATGGTAAAGTATCCAAGGTAAAACTATGCATTTATCAAAACATCCTTTGAACATTTTACCTTGAGATATACTTCATGGTTTAGGTATTTACAATTGGCATTGAATATTACAAATTGCATGATACAAATATGTTTAAGAAGTTGTATTACTCTATTCTTTATTATGCATATACTCTCCTTATCATAAAAAATTTCCATGCCTTATTCTTTTGCTGATGTTTTAAAAAAAATAAAAAATAAGGCGAATATTGGAAAATTAAAAAATCATGCAACATTTACTACTAATGACTTATTGGTTTAGAGATAGGTGACTTGATCTTCAAGGATCATACTTTAGTTCAAGGTTTCAATTTTTAAATATTCTTAACTATCAATTGAAATGATTGGATTAGTTAATTTCTAACTTTGTAAATAGATAAGGGGTAGCTCTTCATGAAAATTAGTGCTAAGAGATGTGTACTCTTTAACTAACATTCTTTCTTAGCTAAAATGTTTTTATCTTTATGGGATTGTAAGACAATGTTAGTTATGCATATTATATGTTGTTGCTCTTTTATGATATATCTTTAAGAGATAGGTTTCTATGCATCGTCATTTTTGGTCATGTACAAAAAGGGGGAGAGGTAGAGTATGTATTGTGATATTATGATAAAGACTAATCCATTTTCTTTAAGTTTTGGACATTACCAAAAAAGGGAAGATTGTTTACTTTTCAGTATGTCAAAATATTAAGAGAAATGGAGTACAAGGATGTTTGGGTGGTTGTTGTGTTTACAGGAGCAGAGTAGAAGACTCAAGGACTCACAAGAAAATTCAGGATCATAAGAACTCAAGGGAGCATGGACAAATATGAAGATTTCAAGCTAAAAGTGTCTATTTGTGTTGATTTTTGTTGAGGAAGACTCTTGGCTATTTTGGCATCTTTCAGAGTGTTTTTGGCTCATTTTGATGAATCTAGGAGGTTATAAGGTTCATGGGGACTTATTTGGAGGCATCTAGAGGCTCCTAGCATCAAAATGAGTAGTTTCATTTTTGGCCCCTACAAAAGAGACGTCTTTCCAATAGGTAGCATAGAAGAAGACATCTCTAAAAAATGGTAGACATCTTTCTAGTGAGAAAGACATCTTTCATGTAAAGAAGACATCTTTCCATAATGAAGGCTTGATGCACAAAGATGTCTTAGTCTTGAAGAAGATGTCTTTAGTGATCATTAGTTAGCTGTTGCACAAGTTCCAAGATGAATTCAAAAACATAGTGGCTATAAGAAGACTTCACTCTCATTGGGAAATAAGCAAGCATTATGTACTATCAATTGTATTCATCAAGCAATCATTATAATCTTTATTGTTCCTCATTATACAATCTTTTGTTTGTTGTTATTGGTCAAAGTGATATGTACCTCAAAGTACAAGGATCAGCAAACTGAGTTGCATTCTTACCTTGTGATTTTTTTTCTCTTTTGTTGTCTTGCAGGGTTGATGTGCTTCTTATGGAAAGGCATCTTGGTTAAGCTTATTGGGATCATGCAAGATTAAGTGTTGCTGTCGCACCACAACACTTCGAGATAGAGCTCAAGTTATAAAAGTTATGAAATCCTAGAAACCACATTCTAAGCTTGTCAGGACCTTGCGGGGTTGAGTGGATTCGTAGCATTGAATCACTTTGAAGCGAAGCTTAGATGTTGTACATGGTGTAATACCCTTCAAACGACATTTGAGAGCAACAAAGTCTATAGGTGTGCTTGCGAACTATCCTTTGAGTGTAAACTACCCAAGTTGGGGAACCATGTTAAATTTGGGGTGTGTGCCTTATCTCAACAAATTTTAATTTGGGAAACTTATTCATCCCCCCCTTTTAAGTTCAATGATCCTTAATTTTCTCATTCTATACAATCAACTTTTGAATACAACTATTTTTTCAGCTAAAAAAATCTTAATTTTGGCCTTTAATTAGTTATTTTCTTCTATTAAATGAGACCTATTTGATTTTAGCTCCTCCATAGCATTCTAGAGTGCTACATTACTTTAACAATAATTATTTAATATGTCAAGCATATGTTCCAACTTATCCTCAATGGATTGATGAGAGCATTTTTTATGTTGACAAACTTCTTTAATAGCTTGGCTATCATACTCTTTCAAATAATAGGAGATTTTACCTTTCTTGGATACTAATGTTCTCTTGAATATGCATGTAGGATTCAAATTCAATATTTCATAAAGTTGGGTAGCAATAAAATGTACATTTTTTGTCTTATAATTTTGTCACTATAATTGGAAAGCCAAGCAAACTTTTCACATTATGTAGCTACCATGACCTTGCTCACATGTGGCAAGATCATAATTCATGGATAGACAATGTCATTATTCTAGTAATTGATGTTAAGTTCAAGATCGTTGTCTTCCCACTTCAAGTTTGTGAAGTCTAAGTGTATGGTTTAACTCTTAGTGAAGCATATGATAGGTTGATGTTGTAAGGTTCTTAACACTCCTAATGGTAAGCATGATTGAATAAGAGGTAAAATTCTAAGTCTAGTTAACTATGAAAACACAAATCTATCCTAGCCTAGAGAAATCAATATTCAGTTCTGGCCTATCATAGATGCCTTGGATTCATGTAATTATCATCGGCATTACCAGGTGGAATTACTACTAAGTGAACTAAGCAATGCCACTACTGGGTTACTAGATAACTACCCTTAGTGCTTGAAATGAGTCGTATCGATTCTGCTTACTAATAACATGTAAAGTAAAGCATTTAAAATGGAAATGATTCACTAGGAAAGCAAGAAAGTTAGTCTAAGTAAAGTATAAAGAAAACTAGGGAATGTTGCAATGATGATAAACAACTTCAATTTTTATTACTGCATATAAACTACATCCAAGTACAATTTACTTGAACAAAGATGCCGATCAACTACTTAACACCATACTATAGCCATTCACTCTATCACTAAAACTATGAAAACAAATTGCAAGAATTTCCCTAGGATTGGAATGAAAAAGCTATTCTTTATATGCCCAAGTGATGGTATTTATAGGATTGCACAAATCCCAAGACATTGCATCAACAATGATGTAGGATGAGCTATGATATCATTGATACAATATTGCATCACTACAAAAAGTGATTTTATCATACCCCCACGACTCACTGGAAACTCATCCTCAAGTTAAAATAAAATAAGGATAGAGTTCCTTACAAAATTTAGAGGTAGACTTTGACTTGACTTGACATGACTAACTATTTATATAACTCTTGAATGTCACATTAGTGTTTTTACAAAATGACATAGTAAATGTGACAAAATAGAAAAAAAGCTGAAATAGTGCAATGTATTCTTAAGTTCCTAGTGATCGAGGCTCTTCTACTGATTTCTTCTCTTTGTCATTAGGCTTCTAAAATTAATATCTATTTAGGAGTGCTTGAAGATTCTCTTCTTCTATCCTTGGGCCATGTACCATCCATGTTGATTGAGCAATATTGGATGGAGTCAGTACATCGCACAGGCATGGCAATTATGGGAACATCTTTTTTGTTTTAACGTACATGCCACAGACTATCATTTTTCTTCCTTAAATACCCTAGCCACCTTTCTTAATTCTTAGTAGTTGAACATCTGGCATGCTAGGTTCATTGCTACATATTTCTATCCTTGGTAACTAGCCTTCACAACTTCGAGCTCTGAGTTTGCAACATGTAATATTTGTAGAGCATACTTTTAGTTGAAAAACTCCTTCTCGTACAATGCATACACGAATGCTACTTGCTACTCAAGATCACTTCAAGGCCATCTGATGTTAACATGGCCAAGTTAACATACTAAAGGTTTTCTAACCCCATGTATTCTACAAGATCTTCTATCTGCGAGTCCTTGTTTTTTATTTCAGCCTAGTAGCCATGGCCTAAACTATTTGAGATGGATTTCCAATCTAGAGTTTGAGCAATGATGGAATTGATCTTGGCTTTGTCCATCTAGATTTTTGTTTCATTTATCTACTTGTACATGCCCACTTGATCCCTAAAATGCTCTTTGAGCTTTTCATGTCTCTTGGCCTCATTTTGACATGTGCTTATCTTAATGGCTAACTTTTGTTTAATAGTGCAAACTTCTTCCATTGGTAGGATCCTAATCTCTCAGGCTAGTTTGTTGATATCTTGGTTGATGTGAATGAGTTTTTCTCACAGCTGATAGATGCTTTCTTCGAGAACATTCTTTTGTTTCTCCACATTAGTCAATCGAGTGTTGTTTGCAACAAGTTTCTTGTTCTCCTCTTCCAAGGTTGTAAGAGCTTTGGCATATGCGTATGTTTGAGCTTTAGCAATTGATGCATTCCACACTGCCTTCTCTCTTTCCATCTTAACTTGTGAATTGTGGGCAATCAATTGCTTCACTTGATCAATTTGGAATTGTTCAAGTTGGTCCAAGGCTACAAACCATGGAAGATTTGTTACTTCTAATCTCAAGGATGCTAACTCTACTTGCAATCACTACACTTCATTTGATGCATATTCTACCCTTGTTTCGACCATCACCAACTTGTCTTTTGTGGTAATTATGTTGGATTGTACTGCAATGATATTACTAGGGATACTATTAAACCCCAAAATTAGTTCAATTTTTAATAAACATTTTGCTGAAAATTAATACATATCTATTATATGTTATTTGATTAGTATTTAATTAATGTTTATTTTAATTTATTATAGTGGTGAGTATTAGTTTATTATTATTAATAATTTATTTTTGTTTATTGGTTTGTTTTATTATTAGTATATTTTAGTTTAATTAATATGATATATTATATAAACACTATATATATATATAAATATTATATATAATTATATGTATAAACTATATAAACATTATAAATATTAGAATTAGGGCAACGGCCACTTCCAGTTGACACTCTTATTTACATCAGCCACGTTGGCCAGACGTGAGGAAGCACCTGAGCCTGTGTGTGTTCTCACTGTTTGTGTTGTTTTTGTTGTGGTAGGTTCAACCAGCAGAAGCAACCGCGGAGCTGTTGCAGCACTCAAAGAGTCAAGTGGACTACTTGTTGGGCAGCAATCTGCAACGGAGTAAAGCCAGTCTCCTTCGTCAAAGTTTCTAGCGGAGCTGCAGGATCTGCAATTTTGTGCCAGTATCACAATCACATAATGGAGACTTTGAGGTTCACACTTCTGGCTTCTCCTGCACGTAACTCCTCTTGGATAAGATCACCGCCCATGCCCATGCCGATGCACCAGGGGTTCCACTGCTTGGACTTGGAGCGATGCAGTGAAATTTCTAGCTTACATGCTGCAGCAGCCTCCTCAATACTCCTGGCCTAAGAGCGATTGGCGCAAAAATAAAGGTGTACAGAGGTGGCACCCACTAAAATGGACCTTGACCAGATATGCTAGAATCCCATTCACAAAAATTAATCCGTTGTTCTCACAGTCTTTTGAGTTGTTGAGAATGGATCCTAAGGGTGAAGAGTTGAAAAAGGTCGCATCCCTTAAATCAGGAGAGCTCTTGGTTTTCATCATGGACAAAAGGGATAATCACTTGAACCTATTTCTTGCATTATACGGTGCTCAAGTTCCAAAAATCTCTGTTACAGATTTGATGAAGCACTCCGTCAAGCGGATTGGATGGACGTTGAATTATCACTTAATGCTTTCTCTGGTAGCAGGAATTTGGTGTAGATGCTGTGTGTTCTGGAAGATAAGAACTTCTTCTGCTGGATGATACAAATGGATTCCGGACAGCAGAATTACACCATGCACCGATGATGAAGCCCTAGCATATCAGACTACCTTCTGAATATTTTTGTTGTTGCATCTCGGATGATGGTTGCTTCCTGTTTCTTCTTCTAAAGACTTTTCCATCTACAGGCCAAGAGCCAAGCAATAATGGAGACCAGGATTCAAAACCGTGTGGCTCTACTGATGAAGAATAGTAAAGCATTGAGAAGATTCATTTTCTGAAAATTTGGATCTATTTACTGGGTGATATAATTTCTTTCCTTAAACGCATCTCGCTGGATGTATCATTGCAAGATGTAACTGATTTGGAGATGAAGCTGGTGAATTATGGCCTTCTGAGATACCTTCTTGTAATTTCCAAGTCAAGGCCGGATGTGTTGAAGTCTTACGTCTTGAATATGACGTTAGCAACCGAGGTGTTGTGGTTTAGGGAGCAGGTGAAAAGCAAGGCCGAGCAGGAACGGCTAGATAACCTCACAGCTAGTGAAGTGTCTATGATGTTAAGCCCCACGTTGGAATATCTGTGTCATATATATGACAAGTTTGCAGGCGCCCAACAATGTGTAGAGATTCAGAGAGGACTTTCAACTTCCACATACTGTTAAAGCCATCTTCCATTGGAAGCAATGGGAAAGCCATCATGGATAGCTGCAATTACTATATGAATTCACTCCTCAATCACCTAAAAAAGGAAAAGGGAAAGGATTTTTAGAACTACAGAATCCATTTACATACACAAACAGGTCCAGGTTGGGAAGATAAAATCGACGCCCTTAAAACTCAGACATGGTCGGTAATGATCCACAGCTGGAAGACAACGGAGAGAAGCATTTGAGTTTTCAAATTTGGTTTGATTGCACATACTATGTACATTCTTCCATTGCTTTAGAGATTTCTTGTTAATCCAAGACATCAAGGACGCCAAACTTGGTAGTTGCACCAAAAATAATGGATTGGTATTAGATTCTTCCATATCAACCTATTATTAAAATAATTATTTGTAAACAATGTGAAGTATAAATAACACATTTAACTTTGTATGATGAAGAAGAGGAATCGATACTTAAGTAAAAGCCACATCAAGTTGAAGTGAAAATTATTGAGAGAGGATTTGTTGAGCCTTGTAGTGACTATTGGAGTTCATTGTAGAGCTATCAAGGTTGCTGCTTTGTGAAGACAACAAGGCAAAATTTCAAATAAGGCAAAGTCTCCCTTTTGATCCTTGAGATCTATGCTTGTATTTATGATTTCAATTTGATTTAATCATTAATTTTCATTCTTAAACTTAAGATTAGAAGTTAGAATGAAAATTCATGATTTTACTTATGAGTGATAATCATAAGTGTGGAATTTGATTGGATTCAATTCTAATTTTTTATTATCTTGATGATCTTTTAACTTTGGAACCATTCCTTCACAGATACGACTCATGGGCCAGTCAAAGACAATGTGACAATTATTGCATCAAAGATAATAATTAAAGTAATATAGCACCAAAATTTACCTGAATTGTCAATTACCAAATAGGTTTTGCATGACTTGGTTGGTCTACAGTAGTCTGTCCAAGACATCTTCATGTTTAGTAGAAGTCATTGAGGTACCAGCTAACATTTGAGCATTCTTAGCTCCAAAGATATTAGCTAGTGCCATAATAGGGACATTGAAGGATTCTTTAATATGATTAGTGATCACTTTAGTTGCTCCCATTGCATTTTGGTGCTACATGACCACTATTTTGGTATCTTCATTGGTTTCTAACATGACTTGAAATGATGCAATGTTTCCTGAAACTTGTTGTGCCAAATTATCCTCTCCTCTTGTCTATAATGAGACTTATCCACTTGCAAGGTTTGTTGAGATTATGGGCTTGAAAAAAAATGTTCTAACTCTATAGAGATTGGAGCCTTCCCTTGCTCACTAGATGATAGTTTCTATTATCTGATGTAGATGCTAATTGATGGCTTGTAGTCCTATGGCGGTGGTGGTGGAGCTTGTTGTTCTTGTCTATCTCCAATAGGTGTTTGACTAATAGGCCCTACTTATTGTTGTTTCCCAGTAGTTGGAAGGCTATTCATAGGGGTTGATCCTAAAGCTTTCTCAGTGCTTGTTAGCTTCTCCAGTTGATCTTTCTTTAGTGGCACTAGCTTGTCCATTTCGACATATGAAGTGTTTTGGGCTTTCTTGGAAACATCATTAGTGTAGCCCAAAATCCCTGCTTGTTTGCATAACTGCCTTATTAGGCAAGAGAATGGCAATGTTGGCATCCCTACCTCTTCTCCTCAAATGACCTTTAAATCTCCAGAAAGATTAGGTGTGCGATGTTGGCATTGAACTTGCCCATCTGTATCACACTTCCCCTAGCTGCATATGTTGAGAATCTATTGAGCCTTTTTGTTGGGAATATATGCTAATTTCCAATCTTAAAATAGATTTTCTCCTTAGTTGTGAGCTCATTATAGTCATTATCCTCTTTGCCATTGGTCCTTTGTAAGCACAACTTCTTCGTATTTGTATTGGACCTTGTTGAAATGTGTGCCACATTGGCTCCTTCATTTGGAATGTTTAAGGTCTTAGTGATTACCTCTATAAAGTAGGGAATAGAGACTCCTTCTATCTTCATCCTATTTATTTTTCCAAAATTGGTAGACATCTCCTAGGTACCATTTTGCATTAGTAGACAATCTATGTAATAGTGGAGATGTTTGGAGTTGTGTTCTTATAACTTCTAGGGTGAACTCCATGAATGGGCCAAAGTTTAATTCCACGATGACTATGGACATAATATAATTTTCATGGATGGCTTATAGATAATCAATAGATGGCGTGGGATGTTGTCCTTGTTCAGGTGTTGGCAGTGCTTCTACCTTTGCTTGCACTAATTGTTTATGAGTGGCAATTTGTTGATGAATGTTGAATGATTGAGCCTCTTGCTTAGCATTTTCAACTTGTGGTGTTTGCTCTTCTTCTTGGCCTCTTTGACAACCTCTTGGTCTTTTACTTCTTGGTTGTGAAGATTCTTTAGATGTTGGTCTTTTTGGGGCCATCTGTAATCATTAAGAGTTTAGGATTACAAAAGTCTTCAAATTGGTTTGTTATTGTTCATTATCCTTTTCGTACTCTTAGTTTGATCAAGTTCTTATCTTATCATGATTGCATAGTTAGAAAAATTCTAGAAAGAAACACTTAAATGTTATATCTTTAATTATTATGACCTTCTATAGTTATCATTTTTTTATTTATTATGTCCTTAAATGGTTGATATGGTTAGTTGGGAGGATTAGTTAAGTCCTTTTCCTTCAATTTGGTTAGTTACTTATAATGTTCTTATTGTTCTTTTATACCTACCCTTTATAATGCCTTGTAGGTGTTAGAAAAATCTAGCTCAAATTTTTAGAGGTACATGGAATGGAGTCTTCAAAGACTAAGTTGAACACTTCAAGATCAACAAGGTTCAAGAATTTTGCAAATTAGAGTGGTGGTGAGGAAGTTATGGCATTGGAAAGTTTGCTTGCTAGAGCTTAGAAAAATAGCAAAAACTCCTCTTGTGTGAAAATAGAAAAATGAAAAAAAATTTAACTCCCATGCGTATATATACTATTTTTATGGGTGCAACATTATAGATTCAACATTGTAGTTTCGACGTTGTAGGTCATACGACATTGTAACTATGACATCACCCTTAAAAATTTTGAAATTTATAATAATTTTGGTCAGAAAAATAAATTAATTGGATGATTTATATGACACAGAGGCTATCTAAAGGGTCATGGATCATAAATGATGCTCGAAATCCAAAAATTAGATTTTGAAAGTCTTAAAGAAGGAATCTTGAATAATGAAAGTTTATTGGATGTATATGAGATGGATTGAAGATTCTTAGTTGATGGATAGGTTATAAGGCTTGTGGAAAGTGTTCTCTAAGTATTAACATGTTGGAAGGCACAAGATGATGTGGAATTACTCATCAAGTATGAGATACAATAGTTATACAAGTGGATCCTACCCAAAGTAGGCTTCAACCCTTAGTGCCCTTATATAACAATGCCTAAAAGTGTCCATAGGCACACATGGAGTTGAATGTAAGACATACTTGTCTAGCAAAACACACATGTTAATATCACCATAGTGGGGAAATAACACTATACTATACAAAACCATAAAACTATGATTAAATATAATAGTAAGGTGAAATGGTATGTAGAAGGGATTGAAGAAATCAGGACGTGAGGTGTCTTCCCATAGGCATAATAAATCCTTGTGTGTGATGTGTGGTTAAAGTAATCATTAGCCTTGTTGTCTAAGATTTAGACCAAGTCCAAAACACTTTTCAGTGAGATCGCATTATATCATCCCTAGGACTAACAAGCACAAGACTACCACTATTGCAATGAGTATTACCACTTGGCAATGTTGTTCAAGGAAGGAGTTTATTAACAGCACACTTATTATTATTATTTAGATTTCCGAAAAGCCACCTACCTTTAGGCATGGATTACATGTCTTTTCAATGGGATCCCTAGAAATTTTATTCTATGCTTTTTATTTTATTTTTACTATGTTGACCTTACTAGAGGACTACCTTTAGACATGGGTAACGTGTCTTTCTAGTGACATGGTAAGGAAGCACTTATTGTACTCTTACTTCCAATTTTTTGTTTGAACCCAAGAGAATAATACACCTTAGTAGTAAGATAAAACATACAATACTAGGCTTAGAGAATTCACAAGTTCCCTTGATATCACACCCTTTTCATTCCCACTTGGTTCTTTACTTTTCTATCCAAGCATAATGATCACGAGTTTATTATTAGTTTTATTATGAGAAGAATATCATTATGGCCATGGTAAGAATCTCTTATTTTTGGAAATGAGTGGATGGATGACGTGGTCTCATTGTATAGGTAATTAGTGCTTAATGATTTAATAATATAGGATAATCTTCACCTTATTGGAACTACATCTTGCTTTATTTTTACACTTTATTAAAAAAGTAACAAAAATATGTACAAGAGAAATAATGGAAAAGTATAGAAAAATTGGAAAAGATATCAAGAATTGCAAGGATAATAAGAATGAAACATTATGAAAAGAATTTAGAAATGTCAAAGGATAAGAAATCAATAAGAAATAGAAAAATATAAAAGTATGGGAAAAATATCAAAAAATAGGAAAAGGTAACAAGAAAGTAAAAGATTCAGTATGGTACCTACGTGTCACTTGCGACACCACCATGACTATTATCAAAAATAGTTAACCAAAAGATCAAATAGGTAGAGTATGATTTGATGGACTAGGTAGAATCCATAACAGAATCGGGATGTTCATAATAAGGCTTGACCTATTGGATATTCACTAGAATGAGCTTATGTGGGTTAGTTGGATGCTAAATTTTCATGGCGCTAGATGGATAGGTTTCCTGGATGACATATGGTCTTTCCGATCATGTTTGAAACTTAGCCTTTTGTGGGACATGACCGAGATTATAATATAAGACCCTATCACCTAGTTGGATCAATACTTAGCATATTCATGCATTATGCCTATGCTTAGAGTACTTCTTATGGATTTCATCACTCATGAAGGCTACAAGCCTATTCTCCTCTAAAAGGTTGAGATTCATAAGTCATTCCTTTTGGGCAAAGCTCAGGTTGAAGTCAAGTTTACCAGCAATAGCTAGATTTTGGAGCTTTGCCTAGATTGGATGCATAGGTAGTTTACCATAGACTAACTCATAGGGTGAATATCCAATGGGGAGTTTCCATGTAGTTCTAGAGGCCCATAGAGCATCATTTAACTTAGTGCTCCAATCCTTCTTGAATCAAGTAACCATTCTAGTTAATATTCTTGGAATTTCTTAGTTAGTTACTTCAACTTGACCATTTGCATGGGAATGATATGGTGTGGTCAATTTATGGTTCACCCCAAGCTGTTACATGAGCTTTTTAAATGTAGCACCTATGAAATGGGTTCCATTATATGAGATGAGCATTCTTGGTACTCTGAATCTATTTACCACATGTTGTTTAAAAAATTTAGTAGCTATCTTGTTTGTACAATCCTTAACTGCAACTTCTTCTATCTACATTGTACAATAATCAATGATCACTATGATATAAGCATTTCCATTTGACATTGGCATATTAGTTTCCATGAAGTTAATTCCCCATATATGAAATGGTTATAATAGCTAAATTCATTGTTGTGGCCCTTCATTTCTGGTCATTATTTCTCCATCTTATTGGCATCTTTCATAAGATTGGGTGAAGGTATGGACATCCTAGAATATGGTAAGCCAAAAGTAGCCTACCATCATTAACTTAAGTGTTGTCCTACGCCCACTGTAATGACCATCACACAATCCCTCTTGTGTATCTTGTAGGACCCTTTGTTGATTATCTTCTAGAACATACCATTGTACTAATCTATTAGCATAGATCTTGTAAAGATTTCCATTTATCTCCATATATCTTTTGACTTTATGGAGGAATTGTTCTTTTTGTTTCCTACTCCACTCAACAAGAAGCTCTTGTGTGGTCAAGTAGGTCATGTAATAAGGAGTCCATGACTTCTCTATTGAGTTAACAACCATTGTTATTTTTGTGAATAGGCTTTCGTTGGGAAACTAATTTGATAATAGTTCTTCTTGGTTTTGTGCTTTCCATCTTAACTTCGACAAGTGATTTAATACTACATTTTGTGTGCCTTTCTTGTTGATTATGGTAATGTCGAATTCTTGTAATATGATGAGCCATCTAATCACCCTAGGACTCACCGTTATTTTATTCATTAGGAATCTTATTATACTATGATCTATATGGACATAAATGGGGTACCTGAGCACAAAGTGTGTGAATTTTTCTAGCACATAAACCACTATCATAAGCTATTTTTTTGTGATGGTGTAATTAAGCTATGCTCTAGTGATGCTTCTACTAGCATAATGTATGTAATATGACCTTTTTTGATCATCCATTTGCATTAGCACTACACCCAATGCATAATTTAAAGCATCTATCATTATGTGGAAGGGCTTAGACCAATTCAGAGCTTGAAGGATTGGTGTTTCGATTAACTTTTATTTTAAAGTTTTAAATGCCTTCTCACATTATTCTATCCATTGAAATGGTGCATCCTTCTTTGTTAATTCTACTAATGATTTTGTTATTTTTGAAAAATTTTCTAAAAATCTTCTGTAATATCCTATGTGACCCAAAAAAGATCTAACATCTTTAACAATTTGTGGCCTTTGGGTGATGTTTTGAATGACTCTAATCTTCTATGGATCTACCTCAATTTCCCTTTGTATCATAGAACCATTCCATCTTGGACCATTAGATAGCTTTTCTAGTAATTAAGCTTTAAATTAGTTTCAACACATCTTTTTAATACTTACCGTAAATGGTCCAATGCTTGTTTAAATTCTAGCCCATAAGTTGAGAAATCATCCATAAATACCTCCACATCAATACCTATATGTTTTTGAAATATGCTTAGTACTAATCTTTGAAAGGTAGCATGTGCATTGCATAGATTGAAAGGCATTTTCTTGTAGGTAAACGTTCCCCATGAACTAGTGAATTTAGTCTTTTCTTGATCTTCTGGTGCAATGTGAATATGGTTATATCCATTTTATCCATCAAGAAAGCTATAGTACAGATGCCCTGCTATGGTATCCAAGACTTGGTTCACAAATGGCAAAGGAAAATGATCTTTGAATGTTGTAGAGTTCAACAACTTGAAATCAATACATACTCTCCACTTGCCACGTTTCTTTGGAATAATAACCAAAGGACTAATCCATTTGCTATTTGCAATTCTATAGATGAACCTTGCTTTCAATAGTTTTTCCAATTCTTATTTTACTACTTCTTTATGCTTAGAATTCAGCCTTCTTTATGGTTAGCATCATGGCTCAAAAGTTGGATCTGTGTATATCTGATGTTGACAAATTCATAGATCAAAGCCTATTAGTTTATTGTAATACCATGTAAATGTTGGTGGCCATTTACTGACCACTTCCGATAATCTCTTTTTTTGATCTTTATCTAGGTTGGTGTTGATAATTAATGGTTTCTTATTATTTAGAAAAGCATATTCTAGTATCACTTGTAGGAATTTTAACTCTAGTGGTTCTAGTTCTAACTAATTCGAGATCTCGAGCTATCCCCATTTAATGTCTTCTTCTTGACATGAATGTGTATAGAGGTGTTTTTTCCTTAACTATTCCAACTTATCTATTTCTTCCACATAGGTGCTTATAAATTTGATTTGTTGGTTTCATATATATTTTAGATTCTATTTTTTCATCAGTAGCCAACTAGTGGATGCCTTCTTGTTTAGTGGCTGCAGCATACAAGCATCTTTGCACATAAATTTCTTCTACACATCTCTTGCATGTTATGTTGCTCTCTTGTTTAATAGCCCATATTTTCTACTTGCAATTGCACCCATTATTGTTGTATGTGATATATGGAACTTTGCGTTGTTGAATGATTCCAACTTCATCCTCCTTAGAAATCTCTAAGGACAAGTCTCTAATTCCAAGCTTAGCATCCACAGTGCTAAGCCAAGCTCTTCACATATTGATAGGAAACATTCCCTTGTTTTCTTCCACATGAATGAGTAAGAAATTAGTAGGATAGGACCAACTATTGATGGTAGTAATGACATCATCTATCTATCTTGGTGGGACTATGATTGATTGGTCTAAAAGCTTTAATCAGATGTTCCTTTTCTTTAGTGGTGGAAGATTCCAAGCCTTGTACATGTCTTGAGAAATCAAGTTTATCCCTAACCCAAAATCAAGTAGAGCCTTGCACGATTTATGACCTACTACTATTACTTCCCAAATCTATTCTTTTCTGGGAAAGTGCTCTTGCCTTTATCCAGTGTGTGATGGTTTGGGTAAGCATGACAGTTGTTAAGTTTGAATTAGTAGAAGATTGAAGCTTAGTGTTCCTTGGAGGAGTGTGTGTAGAGGGGGTTGAAGTAGATGGGGTTCCATTCTTTAATCCTTTTCTAAACTTATTTGAAAGAATGAACATTTCCTAGATTGAGGTTCATTCATGATTATCTCCTCTTGCATGTTTACTACCCTTATTGCATTCTTTTGTCGTGGCTATGACAGTAGCTCCCCTTGAATTATTGGTGGTGGCATTGACAGTAAAGTATGTTAAGGTTGACTTGTTGGACCAGCTACTAGTTGATGTACGTATAGATTGGAATACATCCTTGGAATGGTAGGTTTGTAATACTCAGGTGGACAATATTAAGAAGAAGTAAGAATTGAAGCATTCCTTAGAGAGATTGGATGTTGTACATAACATTCATAAGGATTTGGTTGCCTATATGGATACTATTGCCTTGGTGGTAGCATTACCCATGCTTATGGTTGTTGCCACTATTGTTGTTATTGCTCTTGTGGTTGAGGGTAATCGCCGCTTGGATAATAAATTGGTTGGAAGGGTTTCAGATTACCTTGAGGGTAAGGTAATAATTTTAGCATCTACTTTTTGACAAATCTTGGGATGAGTGCATATGCCCCAAACTCTTGCAAGTGTGCCATAATAGGGTAACATCCCTTGGGATGTTCATATTCACAAACCTTGCATCCTTTCTTGTATTCTTAGCTAGAGTTAATACACTTTTGAACTGAAGCAAAATTTCCCTTCTACTTATAGTTTTTTCATCCACAGTCTCTTTTCTTCTTCTTATCTTTGCCTTTATTAAGTGCTTGTTCAGTTCTTTCTTCTATTATCTTTAGGGCACTAGCAAAATTTTTGTCCATCGAGTCTCACATATTTTCTACCTTAGCTGCTATATCATTGATAGACGTTTGGGTGAGTAGATTTTTCTTCTGAATCACATCTTCCAAGGTTTCTTCTTCTTGCTTGTCACACATTTTTACATCTCATTTCTTGATTGATGAATCTTGATTATATTCCTCAGTTGATTCTCTCCTTTTCAACTTGCCTTCCTATTTTGTCACTTGGTCTATTAACCTTTTAATCTAATGGACAATCATCTCTAATAGTCTTCCTTGTGCATAGGCCCCAAGGGTTTCTCTTGTTTCATTCCTTAACCCATCGACAATATGTCTAAGTTACTCCCTTTGTGAAAATCCATGACCTAGGCATTTATGTAAAAGAGAGTAGCATCTACCCATTGTTGCATCAAGGGATTTGTGTGTCCCTTGCTTCCATACCTGGATTTTCTTTCCAAGGTTAGATACCCTTGAGTAGGTTTGATATTTGTTATTAAAGAGTTCAACCATGGTACTCCATCTTATGATTGATTCTAGTTCCAATGATCTATGCTAGCTCTCTGCTTCTTTGATGAGTATCCTAGGAAAAAACTTGGGCTTTTGCCAGTAACTTTTGATATTTTGAAGGGCATAGGCATCAAGGAATGCTTGAACATGATGTTGTGGATTTGCATTGCATCAGCCTTCAAACTTAAGAATGTTATTTATATCTAGTCACTTGATGTGACTATCCCTAATATGCCTATTTGGAATATATACTACTTCCCTAATATTGATAATGTTGTGAGTGGTCAACAGGGACTCTTCATGGTCATTGGATTCATACGATTTGTTGTAGTGATGTTCCCTTTGGTACTCATAATGCTCTCTCTCTTCACGTCTATTCTTGTCTCTTCTTGGTTCATACTCATCCTCTTCTTCATCAAGATGCCTTTGACAATATTCATGCCTATCATGAGCCTAACGTCTTTCCCTATCGTGATCTCTAAGTCTTTGTTCCCTTTTATTAGAGACCACTAATGATCATAAGGAGGAATATGAAGTAGTTGGAGAATGATGTTGGCTGGTTCTCCTTCTGTGACTCTAGAATTGATCCCTTTGTAATCCCATAGAAACTCTAGGCCTTAAGCTTTACCTATGTTTAGAGTCCTCTACCTCTCTTCTTAGCATTTTTGCAAGGGTCAAATGCAATTATACCTTATTAGGCTTTTCTAGATGAATAATAGGTGTTTGTCAGTGGGCTTCATGATTATCGTGGAGTTTTTTTTTTTTTTTGCTAAGAATGCATCATCATTAATTTCTTCTAGGACAACATTAGGATTGATTTTCATTCCTTTACTATTTCTATGCCTTGTCCCCATAGCAGCATCTCTTTGTACTTGTGTCTCTATGGGTTGGTACGACATGGTCATGTGTTTGGTCACATGATACCCTTCTTGTGCATGACTTCAATTCATTTCCATCAAGGCTACCTGAAGCATGGCTGGTGCTTAATGCTTTGGAGGCAAAACAATCTTATTGAACAAGAGGTAAAATTATAAGTCTAGTTAACTATGAAAACACAAATCTATTCTAGCTTAGAGTGATGGATATCTAGTCCTAGTCTAAATTACATACCTTAGACTCATGTAATTAGAATTGGGATTACCCAGTGGAATTACTATTGAGTGAATCAAACAACGCCACTACTAGGTTACCAGATAACTACACTTAATGCTCAAAACCTATAGTATCCATTTCGCTTACTAATAACGTGTAAACTAAATTGTTTGAAATGGAAATGATTAACTAGGAAAGCAAGAAAGTTAGTCTAAGTAAAACATAAAGAAAACTAAGGAATGTTGCAATGATGAGAAGCAACTTCGATCTTTATTACCACACATAAAATGTATCCAAGTACAATTTACTCAAATAAAGATGTTGGTCAATTGCTTAACACCACACTGCAAACATTCACTTTATCGTTAAAAGTATGAAAACAAATTACAAAATTTTCCCTAAGACTAGAATGAAAAAGTTTTCATTTATGCACCCAAGTGTTAGTATTTATAGGGTTGCATAAATCCTAAGACATCGCATCAATGATGACATGGGATGAGCTATGATATCATATTTACAATATCGTTGATGTGATATCGTAGATATGACATCGCATCACTACAAAAATTGGTTTTATCAACAATTACATCATATCTTACATTTCACATCTAATTAATGCTTTCACAAGTGATTAAGTAATTTATTGTAACATTGTTATTGTTGAAGTTTGATGAATCATCAGTTGGCTTAGATATCATAGATGCTACATCGCATCTACGTTGTAGCATCCCTATCGGTGTGTCTTAGTTGGTTGATATGTTGTAGATGCAATATCATAACTGCATTGACGAGATCTTGTCAATGTAAGGTTTGTTGGATTAACAGGTATGCATCAATGCAATGTTTGCTTTTGCCTATAAATACTTGTGCACCCACCATGTATTTGGTATCTTTTGGTCATTTTGTAGCTTGACTCTTACAATTCAATTTCATGATTTTATGAAACAGTCAATGAGTGCCCGCAGTGTGAATCTGAGTTAGTTGTATGATGTCTTATTTGAGTGGCATTGTACTTGGATACAATCCATGAATGGCAATAAGATCAAGATTGATTCCTATTCATTGTAGTACTTTTACTTAGAATAGATTTCCTTTGAATGCAATTTACTATTCATGTAATTAGTTAATATTTAAATTTTCATGCATATTAATTAATCGATGGAATGAGAGTGACCAGTTTCAAGCGTAAACACATATTTGCTTGGTAATCCTAGTGGTGTTATCACTTGGTTTAGTTAGTAGCATAATTCTTGGTAATCCTAGTAGCACTATCGCTTGGTTTAGCTAGTAGCATAATGCTTGGTAATCCCAGTAGTGGATACGTGAGTTCAGGATGTCTACGGCAAGCTAGGAGTGGATACTCATTGCCTATAGGCTAGTTTAGGAGTTATCTTCTTATTGTTAATTAGATTAAATAATTAATTTCTTTATTATTGTTGAGATTAGTTTACAACTACAACAACATCATAATCATATGTCTCACTTTGGACTAAACCATACATGATAATTGCTACCACTAATCTAAGTGGAAAGACAACAAACTGTGATTAATGTTTAACAATCTACAACTAGTTCCATCCATAAAATTCAACTGGATCACATGTGAACACTTGTGATTCGTATGGTTGGACATAGGGGGTACTTGTTACTCATCATTGGTACCATTTCCAAGGATGGTGCTAGTTATCTAAATTGGTTATATTATAAATGATTGTTATAATGGTATTAATGATTTATCTTTTAGGAATATTAATATTTAAAAAAAATCACATATATTATTCATTAAAATTTGAAAACATGTCTTCTTCACATAAGACCAATAATGCATCATATGATGAGAACACTAGTAGGAGAAATGATAGGATCTATACTAAAGAAAATTAGAGTGAACAACCATAAGTAGGCATCTCATATGCTCATTTAGACACTTACTACACTTAAAGACTATGTTCAACTGATGTAGACAAACCTAGAGGGGATGGAACCAATCCTAGAACAAGGAGGGCCTCAAGGCCTAGGACCTCTTCTAAACCTAGGAGAGATATATGAAGGGACCATAGGAAGAGATATAGAAGGCATGGCTATTCTCCTAGTTTCTCATCTTCCTCTTTCTCTTCAATGTCTACTTCTGACAAAGATGAACGTAGGTATAGAGATAGAGCTCCACTATGAGATCAAGATATAGATAGTAGTTGAACCTAAGGGAAAAATCAAATATATCAAAATGAGCATAGAAAAGATTATCACAATTGGATGAATAAAAATATAGATCATCACCATGATGTGTTTGATGCAGATGGACCCTTAGTAGTGACTAGGGACCTAACACAAATTTGGGAGGTAGTGCAAAAACCCCAAAGGCATCAAAGGGATAGATGCATCAAATAACTTGATATGAACAACATTTCTAAATTTAGGGGAGGCTATAATTCTGATCCACAACATCATTTACAAGCCTTCCATGATGCTTGAGCCTTGCAAAACATTGAATGTAAGTGGCAAAAGCTTAAGGTATTTCCTAGAAAACTAATAGATGAAGTTGAAAGTTGGTATAGATTGTTGGAACCAAAATTAATCCATTGGTGGTCCACAATGCTGGAGCTCTTCAATGAGAAATACTAAACCTATGCAAGGGTGTCCAACCTAAGTGCTNGTCTATCGATGAAATTGAAGTAAGGATATATAAGATGTGGGAGTTGATGAACGACAAAGTTACAAGCTACGTGAAAACCATAGAGGAGAGAGTAATGCAAAATGAATTGAGTGATCAAGACAAGAAGAGGGAAAAGAATAAAAAAACATGCAAGAACACTTATTAGCAAAAAGGTAAATGGCTATAGGTGATAAGGCTATAGACTCAACCACAGAAGAGGATGATGGATGTGACATCTACCTATATGACAATCCAAAGGGCTATTGCCCAATCATGTTACATCTACATGAGTATTGAGCTTTTGCTTTGAATTCCAAGTTTGTACAAAAGTAAATGCCTAGGAAATTACCTTATTCATAAGGTAATTATAAATAGCCCTACAACAAATCATGCTATTCTAATGGGACTTCTTATCAGCATCAAAATACTATCAACCACAGTGGCAAAACCCATAGTCGTGGGGGAGGCCATCATCAAACTAGTACTACCCTTATTGCCAACTAGACCCATACGGATATTATGTTTAACAACCTATTTCTCCAATTGGTTCTACTTACTCTACCTCAAATCACTACTACCACTCTTGAATATCATCAACCTGCAACATCTTCTGTGGGATCACCATCTCACGCCTCTTGTCCTCCATCATATCCTCAATATTCTCATCTTTCCCTCCACTACATGTCACCATCAACAACATAGGAAGGCTTGGCACCACAACATCAACAAAAGAATGTCACTTATGCTATGAGCATACATGAAAATAATAATGCTAGTAGATCTCAACCACAACCTTAGAAACGTCCTTTCTTTAGGACAGTTTCCCTGCACAAGCGCAAAACTCATAGACCTATTGGCACATCAAAACCAACACAAAGCCTATGTAATGCAACATCCTTCCCCTTCAAAATAATGTCTTCTAATCATACACAAAAGCAAACAACCATCACCACTCCAACATAGAACATAAATGATAAACCTATCGTTGTGGAGAGACAAAAACCTCCTTACATCACTAATAATGATAAAAGGATGTCGTTGTGGGGTGGAAGTTCAAAACATTAACACAAGCCCTATATTGACCCACAACAAAGTAAAGACACAAGTATGTGAGTAGAACCAAGTCTACATAGTAGCCACTAAACCAGAAGACACCCAATGGCTTGGGAATCAAAGTACAAAATCATTTAAAAGATGCATGGAACCAACCAAACCACTTATTAATTCTTGTCATGGTCAAGAGCTTAGTCGTGGGGGAGATACCCCATCCTAAATCAAGAACTAATAAGTGTTTTTCACTTTTTTTGTNCATGACAAGAATTAATAAGTGGTTTGGTTGGTTCCATGCATCTTTTAAATGATTTTGTACTTTGATTTCCAAGCCATTGGGTGTCTTCTGGTTTAGTGGCTACTATGTAGACTTGGTTCTACTCACATACTTGTGTCTTTACTTTGTTGTGGATCAATATAGGGCTTGTGTTAATGTTTTGAACTTCCACCCCACAACGACATCCTTTTATCATTATTAGTGATGTAAGGAGGTTTTTGTCTCTCCACAATGATAGGTTTATCATTTANCAGTTCTTTGAATAAAAGATCTTTATCATGAAAACATTTTAGTTCTTCTTTCATAAAACTAAAATCAATTAATGATCATGGTATCTTGAAGAAAGAGGGAAAAACCAAGTAGGAATGGTAAAGGATGTGATCTCAAGGGGACTTGTTGGGTTCTCTTATTAACTTCCTTCATGTGGTTTATGACTCCTCTTGAAACGTATCATCACTTCTCCATTGACCAATTAATAAAAAGCTATGTCTTTGTATGGTGTGATTCTCATCCAAAAATCAAAAAAAAAAACACAAATAATGGAAATTCAAAGCACACCCCTTAGACATAATAACGGGCTACAAGCACTACTTATGGGGCTAGAAAGACATGTTACCCATGCTTGAAGGTGACCCTCTAAGGCCTTTCCTTCCTTCTTCCCTTTTTGGAGCAATGATTGTTTTTAGTGATGGTTGTGGACTCATGATGGTTGGTAAGAAGGAACACATCAATGCGAGGTCACTACTAATGGTATGGAATTGGTCTAAACTTGGATGGATAGGTATGGCGATCATTTTAATCATATTCGACACAAGAGCCTATTGCAGACATGGTCAAGTACCTTACATCCCTATTTTTGCAATCCATTTTCATCTCATTATTCATGTCACTAATGCCTACAATTATGAACCTTTTGGTTTTGTATAGTATAGTGCAACATCCTAGCCAAGGCAGTTGTGTGTTGTTTGGAACAAAGGCATGGTTTATATGTAACTTCTTGGGTGCCTATAGACATCTATGAAAGTGGTTATGCAAGGGCATTATTGTAAGAGCCTGCTTTAGGGAGGACCCACTTGCATAACTCTTGTTGATCATGGCTTTGAACTAATCTTCACATCATCCACGAACATTAGTGATACTTTCTTTGAATTTATGCATAATTTTGGGACTACTTATCATTCATTTCAATTATTTTTTTCTACTTTTCTATCTCAATATCCTTCAAATTTAAAACTTTCTTGGTCATCTTCTATATTAGACCTTGATTTTCATTATTCAAAAACTTGTGTGCTTTCGGAGTTATATTTATTAGTCATGGGGGCTAGGAATGTCCACTTTGAAATTTTTCTAACATCCTATTTTCGAACATTATGGTAACTAATAGTAATTAATCAAAATAATGTGAACAAATTGGTGATTTTAGCTACCTCATTGCCTTTGGCTTAGTACATGGCCATTGCCTTATGCTAAAATGCAAACTAAGGGATTTGAAAAGAGTTAATTATTAAGGAAAATTTACAAAAACTAATGTTGATCCTTTAGTAATTGCAAGTGATGACTAAAATGAAAGTCCAAGATTGAATGTCTTTTGCAAGACAAGGAAAAGAGGCTAAGAGAATGACAATAGAGGATATGCCCATGGACAAATAGTAGCACATAAAAGGATTAAAGCTCAAACATCCTATATTTGCTAGATCCATGGGATGATGAGAAGAAATTTCAGTCCATCCTTTAAGAATGTTCTGCATAAAAAGAGAAGCTTCAACATAACAATCAAGGTTGAAAGTTTGCTACCACTAGCAACAATAAAAAGATTCATCTTAAGTAAATTTTTGAAGACCTCTGCAAATTTTGTCAACTTCAATGTCTGTCCAGTCTTTTTGTCATTTTGTAATACATCCACTTGAATAAAATTGTACAATGTAGCACTCAAAGTCAGTTAGTAGTTAGAGTCAATCAATAATCCCACACATTCTTGATTTTTGTAAAAAAAGCTTGGTTCTATTCTGTTAACTTGAGGATGAGGTTTTAGTTAGCCATGGGGATATGATAAATCATCAGTTGGTTGAGATATCGTAGATGCTATATCATTGATGCTACATCACATCTACGTTATAGCATCCTTATTAGTGTGTCTTAGTTGGCTACTACGTCGTGGATGCGATATCGTAGCTACGTTAATGGGATCTCATCGACGTAAGGTTTGCTACATCAACGAGTACTTGTCGACACATCGTCTGTTTTTTCCTATAAATACATATGTGCCCACTGTGTATTTGGTATCTTTTAGTCATCTTGTAGCTAGACTTTTGAAATTTCATTTCGTGATTTTAGGAAATAGTCAATGAGTGCCTATAGTATGAATCTAATTCAATTGTACAGTGTCTTTTTCGAGTGGCATTGTACATGGACATAATCCATGAATGGCAATAAGATCGAGATTGATTCCTATTCATTATAGCACTTTGACTTAGCATGGACTTCCTTTCAATGCAACTTACTTTTCATGTACTTAGTTAATATTTAGATTTTCATGCATATTAATCAATTGGCAAAATAAGCATGACCAGTTTTGAGCATAAACATGTATTCACTTGGTAATCCTAGTAGTGTTATCGCTTGTTCGCCTAGTAGCATACAACTTGATAATCCCAATAGTGGATACGTGAGTTCAGGATGTGTACGGCAAGCTGGGGGCAAACACTCATCACTTGTAGGCTAGTTTAGGATTTATCTTCTTCTTATTAATTAGATTAAATAATTAATTTCTTTATTATTGTCGAGATTAGTTTATAGCCACAACAACATCATAATCATATGCCTCACTTTAGACTAAACTATATGTGACAATGATACCATTAGTCCAAGTGGAAAAATAGTGAATTATGATCAACGCTTGTGATTTGTATGGTTGGACATAGGGAGTACTTGCCACTCATCAAAGTTGCATCAATAAGAATAACTATCATGTTTGTAACTTCTTTTGGTTATGAATGCTTTCATTGTTACTAACTTAGACATCATCATGAACATAAATTAGTTAAATTAAATTCCTAAGCTTGTATCATACTAACAACTCGCAATAGTTATTGTACAATTATTCCTGGCATCACATTGAATGCCTTAAAAAAATACTCTATATTATGTTATCCATTGGCTTGATAACATAACGTAAACTATGAGAACAAGAATAAAACTTAACCAAGCTAAAAAGCAAAACAAACAATGCTCAATTTTGCACAAAAATACCAAATGAACAAAAACAAAAACCAACAATGAAAACACTTATAGGAGTAGAAAACAAGAGCTACAAATAAATTGAAATGCAATACTAAAAACAATTTCTTAATGGCAGAAGAGTCTAGGCCACCATGTTGATGTTGAACCTAAGCTGCTGATGTTGAACCTAAGCTGCTGAGCAAGAATGAAATGGTGCCCAAATTTTGGGACAGAAGTGAAGGTTCAAGTTTTAGTTTCATGGCTTTACATTTTGTTGAAGTTCATATTTTACCATACATGATGAGCATGCCATAGTGCCATGGGCATAAGAGGATGCACTAGGAATTCATCATGCTATGCGCATGTATGGCATCATATAAAAACATAGGTTATTCAGAGCTGATCTTGTCTTGTCTCTTTGGAGACATCTAATAAAATTGGAATCCTTTGTGCAAGGATGATACACACAAATCAAGAAATGGTCTAGATTTTTTAATTTATTGATGCATAAAACCGGAATTCTTTAAATAAATTACAGTACGTGTGGATTTAAGAGTTTTAAAAAATTAAATTATCTTACTAAATTATTTTTTAAAGGTTTAATCAATCTTTCTTTGTTTATTTATTATTATCTAGAGCCATAGTGCTCATCCCTTGAGCAAAAGCCTAACCTCTTCGAATGATTGTGTGCAAGCTTGAATCTTCTGATTGAGAAATAAGCACCCTACCATCACTCTAAAATTCAATCAATCATATCATCTTTATGCTAAGAATTCTTTTAATCATGAGTAAGAATTTGAGTCTTTCTGAAAGTTCCATTAATTTTTGTTTATTTGTAATTTTTTAATCACCTTCACCTCTTTATGTAAGGAATTCTTTAAATAATGAATATGAATTTAAGTCACTAAAAAATTTAAATCATCTTTTTGAAAGTTTAGTTAATTCAATTAATCTTTGTTTATTTGTAATTTCTTTATATAATCTTTAATTGTTTTTCCCCGTATTTTATTTGATTTTCTTTTGGGTAGCTTTCTTAGAACATTATGTTTCAATCTTATTTTATAATTTTATGTTAAAACCATCTAAAACACCATTCCGTAACTTATTTAACTTATCTAAAATAACAACCACTCTAAATAATTCAATATTTGTTTGATTCATGTATACCTACAATTACTGCTCTCTTTTAATGGGCACTTGCTTATAAACACAATGCCCTCGTAGAAACACAGGTAACACGGTGGGAATTAGAACACAATATTCAACCAATTATGCCCACCCATATTAAAATTAAATCCACAATCAATCATAAGAATACGATAAAATGCATGCTGAAAACACGTCCCCTGCAGAAATTTTCAAAGGCTTCAATCTGCTCCGCCATCCTTCTGATTCTATATTCCGCCAACCATCAACGGTACAGAGAATACGAAATATACAATCCATTAATCTGTTCTGAATTATTGTAGGCCAACGCAAGAACATTGTATATTGGGGGTTCCAGGTTTCCAACGTGCATTACCAGACATACTGCGGAAGACGCAGGATATTTCAAGAAAAATCTGGAAAGACCACTTGTCCAAAAATATTCTTTACTTTCTCTCGTGCTCTAAAAATATGACATGACAGGAAGGAAACCAAATAAGTAATCTCACAAAAATGTATTGCCACGTATACTTCGAAAATTCTTTCACTTCCAGGGATATTCCGTTGGAATTTTGTAACAGACAACTGAGAAAAGTCGGTATTTGTTTATTCTGCACCGACAATTTGGCGTTTGTTGACATTTTGTATTCTGAGCGAACCGCGTTTTCTTTTAGCCGAGTCTCTGCAGACTAACGATTGGATCGTGTCTGTGCTCGTATTTTCAAACAAGACGAAAGGAACTTTCCTTGACTCATGTTTTCATTCAAGGTGTGTTATTCCTTCCTTTTCGTGCCTTCAAACTATTCCCATTCTTGATTATGCTGACGGTTTTGTGAATCGTATTTAGAACCAATTCTGGCGTTGCCAGAGAGGCTGCTGGTGAACATTTTGCGTGTTCCCGCTGCTTGTAAACGACGGAAGAGGTATAATTCTCATCATTCTCTGTGTATTCCATATTTCTACGTTTTGTTGATTGATTCCGATATTTAACATATAAGTGCACTTTTATCGTTTTCTCGTTACCTGTTATCTCATATCACGACATTTGAAAAATTAGGTCAAGCAATGTGTGATCTTATATAGAAATGGATGTTGAAGTCTCCGCCTTACTGTGGATATGCTAGACTTTTAAATCTCGATTGCATGTTACCTGCGGCTGTTTATTTCGTTTGAAGTTAAAACTGCTTCCGAAATCGACAACGCTTAGATAGTCACATTTTTTAAGCATTATCGGCTTAAGTGTTGAACATGTTCACATTTTCTAGGCATTATCGGCTTAACTATTCATTATCAAGGCTTTTTTAAAAGGATTTGTCGATTTTTCTGTCTCAGACTTTTGTACCCCTAGAATTTAAAATACGAATTCTTGTTCAGTATTAAGGTTTCTTGTGGTACAAATGCTAAATTTGGCGATACATTATGAAATCAGTAGCAGGACAAAGTTTTCAATGCTCATCAAAACATTGTCAGAAAATGAAAATTCACTCCAAAGTTACGACTACGTTTGTCACATTAAGTGAGTTGTGATTTCTGAAGCCTGTGACGAAGTTACGGGAGAATCTGAAACTGAAACTGAAAATGAAATTTTACTTAAGATTGATGAGGATTTCCGCTTAGATTGAAAGAGACAAACTTATAGAAGTGGAAGTTTTGGCACTAAGAACCTGATAGTGTAATGTCGCTTTCTTCAGCTTGGAAATGACACAAAATGATCCTTAAAAGTCAAAGTTACGATCCCAATAGATCTCACATATACAAGCATTGTGCAAAAGATTGTGGACACTCAACTGGTCCAATAGATACATAGGGTCTCGTACATAATTAAAAGAGTTTCAGTTTCAAAAGTATTTGTTAGTAAGTCATTTCTTTGGTCAAATACCTGGGTTATTTCCCAATTCAGTTGGTTTTAAGTTTCTGACATGTAAACGATGCTTGGGTTGTACAAATGGAAATCAAATTTAGTCCAATGAAAATGATGCACCATGATAAACATTGGTTAACATTGCTAGGACCGATCCAAATCAATTGAAAATTTTTGACTGATGCAAGCTTGTTAGGCTCTAAAGTAACTTTCAAGGACCTTCAAGGAAATGACTGATTCCGACCATTGCATCGTTCATTTTTCCTTTTGACAAGTCTTGTATAATGCAAACAGTTCAATAAAATTAGTGGAAAAAACATTGCTAATGTGCAACTTGCAGCAAAAAGCTTCTAAATATTTTTGCTACAGGGTACTTCTTTCTTTAATATTTCATTTAAACGGTAGTAAAGTCATGGACCTTAGTTTATTAACAAATTTCTACCATAATCATCTTTATAAGTTAACTTTTCTAAACTGGTTAACAGAAGCGTATGTGGGAATTGGAGTTGAATGGCCAGTGGGTATCAATGATGGTATGGGAATTATTTACATATGTTTGAAAAGAAAAGTGATGATTTGAATAAAAATGTACTGTTTAGAATCTTTCGGCCAAAGATTATACTGGCACATGCGGTTCTTATCATTCCTCAAACTTTATTAGTGAAATTATTTCCTACTTCTATATTAATGGCTTAAGATCGTTATAGTCTAACGTTAGAAATTTCAATCACTGGTGGTTCTCCATATTTATTCATGGTTATGGCATTTTTCTATTTGGATTTTTAAAAAAAGTTTTGTAATTACAAACTATTTTGCTGATCATTTAGTTTGAATTTTTTTGACCATTTTCCATGATTCCTCAAGCGCACAACAGGCCTATTTGGCCTAATTCACAAGATATTTGTCTTGTGAAAGGTATGGGTATATTTGGGTGGAGGAAGATCGAGACCTAAAACAATTTGACCATAGGTGCAACCTAAGACATATATATTATATGATACATTAGAAGGACTATAAAGGAATAAAATAATGCTTCAAGTGTGTCTTGAACTGGCAACTTCTTGCCTTCAAATCCTTGTTAGACAATGAGCTAACAACTTGAGCCACCTCTTATTAATAGGTATGGGTATAATGGCTCTGCAAGCATACTTGAACTTACAATTCATTACTTGGAGAATCAGAAAATTATCAAGTGAGCTATCAATTCTCTGGCAACTTGTTAATTTTAATATTCTGGCAATTTTCCTTCATTTATTCTGTTTATGAAATTGGTAACTTATTGGCTTGTTAACTAAAACGTTGCAGGTTCAAGTGTCAGTTGAAGCATGTTTTCTGCTTGTTGATAGTCAGTGTGTGAATCTTGACTTACGGTTTAAATGATCATGCTTATAACTATTAGGTTCAAGCTGTATGTTTTATACTAGAAAAATAAAGCACAAACCAAGCTTCATGTTATGTTCTTCTTCAGTTTCATGAAAGAATGTTGTTGACTTCATGGCCTGGGGAACATGTAGTCATAGTTTAGGTTTTTTTTTTCTACTAGGTAGCACTAAGGTACAAACTTCTATAAATCTTGGCGTGTACCTATGTTTCAATTATTTTGGGTTCCAACACCCCCATAGTTTAGGTTTTGACTAAACATCAATAATAGGTATAGACCATTTTTGTATCAACATGCTATCTTATTGAATAAGGGTGAGTCCTTATGGTTGGTGATTTCACAATAGCTTTTATGCCTAGAAGTCTACCTTATGGCAACTTGAAGATATATTTTTATTCTGCATATCAGTGATATCTCATTGGCTTGTCAACTAATAGGTTGTCAGTTCAATATGGCTGGAATAAATTTGTTGGGTCTACCATAACAACCCCCATTAAGAGAACATATGCATCATAACCATAAAGCTAACCATAACACAAGTTAGAAAGGTAATCAACAGTCATCATCTTGGTACTGTTATCCCAACATGGGCTAACCTATTATGGTAGACAAAGGATTTGATAATGATTTTTCTATTCCTAGCTGCCTAGTTAATGTAATAGTCCCTAAATGTATATTTTACTGTGCCCTTAGATGGCTTGCATCTCAGCATACTCCTTGGTGAACTTGTGATTTCCACAACCATAAGCTACTTGCTCTAAGAAACTGAGCTATGTCTCACTGACAAAGAGAAGCAAACATGTATCCATGACAAATTATATTAGTCAAGCAGCAAAGATGTATCCTACATTTAATAATTTCATTTTCCTTTAAATCTTCATGTCTCACATCCATAATTCCATATAGTGTCTACTATCAGCAACGTATTTGGGAAGAAGTAATAAAGTTATAGATGTTAGCCTCCATGACTTTCTGGCATTCTTTGGGAAAATGGACATTCTTGGGAATTTATTTGCTTGTTATAATTTTTGTAAATCCTTTGTTATATAAGCTACAACATCGTTGAAGATTCAAAATAACCTACATTTGAATACATGCCTTTGTAAAACAGGTTCATCATATCAACTTGATTTCAGAAGTCACATTGTACTTCCCAGGTGCACACATTGTAAGTTATTTTTACAAGTGAAGCAGTATGCGGAATAACTGGTTGAAAATATTGAGTTCAGATCATGATCTTTATTTGCTGGAAACTTTTGAGTCTGAGCCTCCATTGTTGATTAATAGTAAAAAGAAAACTGGAGCCGATGGCTTATTCTTTGACAATAATATCGAAAATTCTTCCTATATCCATGCTTCTGAAAGAAGGGAATTAAGAATGTCATTAACAAATGTTATGCAATGTACCAGAAATTTTCTTTCATGGTTGGTGAAAGGCACATCACAGGTTTCTGATAAATGTGAATGCGATTTGGAAATTGAAAATGGTAACTGTGAGACATCATTTTGCTCATGGAATTCTAGTAAGAGTTTCAGTTACGCAACTTCCAACTCACATTTAAAACCAAATGGCAGAGAACAAGCTATCCCTGAACGGCAGGTTGGACAAGCATCCAGTGGAGTTGCACTGTCATTTATTCCATCAAGAATTTTAGCAACCATGACAGCAAATATTTGGTACAACTGTAAAAATTCCTGGCCATTTTCTACTGTGGACTTTGAGAAGAGGCATTTCCCTTCACTTGACAATATGTAAGTTTTCTTTCATTTGCTTTTGAGTACAGTTGTCTCCATTGTTACTGTTAAATTAATTGTTATCAAGAATACCAAGTGACACTGTCCAGACAAATTCGGCTGTTATGAATGAAAACAGATAAAAGTTCTTTCATGTGCTTGCTAGAAAATAGATCAATGTCTGATAGCTTTATGCAGTAGCTAGCTAGTCTGGAACAAACTGATGATTTTTATCTCACAATTGCTCTCGTTAATGATGTGAAGGTCATCAAACCGATTGCAGTATTCTCTTCACGATGTTAGTAAAGATCTAGAGGGAGGAGTTGGTACATATCAAAAAAGCATTTGTGATCGTTCAAGCCTTGAATTATGGGACACAGATCCCATTTCCAGCAGTGAAGTTAACAATAGTAAAAATGTGGTTGAGCCTAGAACCGGGAGGAACTTTCCAACAACTCTTCCCACTGGTTATGTTGATAGATGCTATGCAGGTGCAGCATCACAGGTTTTTATATCTAACTAGTTTTCCTTCATGATATTTGAATCTTTTGTCTTCCATATTTTTACTTTGTTTAATATTTACTGATCTTCAGAGTTTTAACAGGAAAATAGTAGGAAATAACTTGCTACATGTCTACCAAACTAGATGATTTATCAGTTTTGAAAATAGTAAATTAATTGATGTAGATCAGAGAAAGCTGGTTTGGAAAATGTGGAGCAGGATTTAATTGACAGAGTCCAGATAGATAATAAAAATAATAATGCATTATTCCAGGTAACATAAGAGCAAATAAGATACTTTGATTAACAAAATTCAATATTATTTTTGACAATATGAACAATAAAAGTCTTCACCAATGATTATCAAGTATTTCTGCTAAACTTTGCACAATTTTGTTTAAAGAATTCCAATTCTCCTTGTTGTTCTTAAGTTAGATTTAAATTCAACTTGAGGCACATATGCAAAAAGGATGTTGCTGATTTCTTTGATAGAAAGTGACATACCATTCTCTTATTACCCTTACACATGACTCCTGTAATGGTCTCTCAAAATTTCTTATTTATAACTGCATTTATCCTTCTCCAATTCCTCTCTCTTTCTATGTTGTTTTGTTTGTTCTTTTATTCCTTTTTTTTTAAATTGTGCTTATGCTGACATTTCCTATGCATGTCATATTTGTTAATTGCATGCTAGATCTTGTCAATGAATCCATCTCACAAGTTGTACAGTGAATTTTCTGAACTTGCTTTTCATCTATGCCGGTTCAGTTTGATTTCTTTTAGCAATCGGGCTGCGCTGCTACAAATTGCTGCCAGGAAATGCCCTAGCCCACCCATCTCAATTCCACAATGACCAGAATGCAGTGTTATGCATGGCATTTCTCGGAAGCCATTTTTACCGTTGGCTGACAGCCTAACACCAACCCGTCCTTTATTATCTGGGTCTGGGACCATCATTGACAGTGTTCAGGCAATAAATAAGGTATTGCAAGCAATATGATAATAACTTTCTACAACAAATCACTGCCATAGTTGATGTCTAACATCCCATGAAATTTCTGGATGCACCTAATCTAAATCTATTCTTAATATGTCAAAATTTCTACTAATTTGAAAAGAATGGCATTCCTAATTGTCTTCCATTAATGAAATGAAATGAAATTGAAGATTTATTACATCTGAAGATCCATAGGATCTATTGGACAAATATTACATTTCCATGAAAAATGAATATAGATGCTACAAATTGACCAAGCACTAATGGGGGCAGCACAAACAAATTATGCAAATTTTTTGCTGTAACATTTTAACGCTATCTCAAATGGATAACCACAACACAAGAAAGAAACACATGTAGCTCATTTTCAAGAGTTCATGACCTGCACAACCTTCAAATGCACTCTTCTCAGAGAAGTTGAATCTATATTCTGCCTTCATGTCTAAGATGATGAGAATTGAAGTGACCATTGCTTGTAGCATTACAGATATGCTTATATTATAGTCAATATCAAACTTTAGTAGTGGCATTTCTTGTTGCATGATAAAAATTCATGGCTTTGTCTGATGAATGTGTGAATGTGCATTAAAAGTCATGTAAGAAACAATTTCCTTATGAAATAAGTTTGCATTTCCGATGGAGCTACTTTAAAAACTCTGGTACAGCCAGTCCTATGCCTGGACGAGGAAGGAAGATGGTTGGTGTTAGGTTGGCAGCTAGCTATAAAACTCCTGCCATTTTTTATGGATGAGTTCTTTAATGGTATTCCTATAGAGGCTTGGAAGTCTATGAGACATATAAGGATCACTTGGTTGACCTATTTATTCAATAAGATTTGGGAGGAGGGGAAATGTTGAATGATTGGAAGATAAGCACTATGGTATCCATCTACAAGAGCAAGGGAGGCATTTAACATTGTGGGACCTATAGAGAAATCAGGCTTATGAGTCACACTATGTAGCTACGGGAAAGAGTTATCAAACAATGTTTAAGGCAAGAATCAATAGTTTTTGAGAATCAGTTTGGTTTTATGCATAGAAGATAAACTATGTAAGCTATTTTTTTTCTAAGATAAATAATGGAGAGAGTTATATGTAAAAGGAGGAAATTGCATGTGATTTTCATTGATCAGGAGGAAGCTTATGATTGAGTCCCCTAAGAGATTATTTGGTGGATACATAAAAGGGGGTGTTGGACCTATTGGATACATAAAGACTATTCAAGATGTGTATGATGTAGCCATAACTTGAGTTTGCACTATCTTATGGACAGACTATGGACTTCTTTGTCAAGGTAGGGTTACACCAAGGATTTAGTCTAAGCCATTATTTGTTTGCTATTATTATGGATGAGCTGAGTAAAGAAATACAAGATGATGTCCTTGGGTGAATGCTTTTTTTAAGATGATACTGTGTTGGTGGATAAAGAGAATGAAGTGTTGGTTGTGAAAATGAAAACTTGAAGAACAACCCTAGAATCAAAGGGGCTAAGGATTAGTACAAGTAAAATAGAATATATGGAATGCATTTTTACTAGAAAAGAGTGTAATGAAGATATGAATATTTGAATTCAAAATCAAGAAGTTATATAAAGCAAGCAATTTTAATACTTGGGATCACTAGTACAAATAGATGATGAGATTAATAACAATGTGACAAATAAAATTGAAGCAAGATAGATGAAATAATGAGAAGCTAGGGTTGTGCTTTGTGATAAAAGAATCCTTGATACGTTGAAGGATAAGTTCTACAAAACCATTATTGAACTTGTAATCTTTTATGGTGCAAAATGTTAACCTATCCAAAAGTGTTAGGTTCAATTTGTGCATGTGATAGAGATGCAAATGCTAAGGTGGATGTTGGATGTCACTAGGAAAGATAAAGTCAATAACTCTTATGGAAAGATTAAGGAAAGTTGTCTCAGATGGTTTGGTTATGTACCAAGAAGATCAAAGAGTGCACTTGTTAGACAAAGTTGCTTTATTAATGTTGAGGAAAAACAATAAAGAGGTAAATCAAACATAAACAAAGATACCAAAGATTTGGGTATTATGTTAATTTGGCTGTTAATAGAAGTAAATTGCAGAAAAACATTCATATAACCATGCCTGTGTAGTTATGATAAGGCTAGGATGACAATTATTATGATAAGGCTAGGATGACAATGATGATGAAAGAGATACCGTAGAAGTAGGAATATTTTGTGTAACTTCTAAGATAGGAAATTTTTATTGTGTATAACAAAATGATTGATTTTTCAGTTTGTTCAATTATCTATCTTCTTTTGTGAGGCTAAACTCAGACTTTTTAAACCCCTAGAGTGTTGCCTACTGAACGCACATCCTATTTTCAGGTGCTTGTTGGTTTTGGCTCAAAGTGCATAACAATTGCCAAAGTGAAGACTCTTTCTGTATATGCATTCGGTTTATGTAAGCTCTAATTTTCTTCCGCAGCAACACAATTTCCACCTTGGAAAATTCATCTTGAGAAATAACAGTTCAAATCTGCAGATGTTCATCCCCTTTCTGCGTGCAAGGCACTATCTGAAAGATATTGTTCTTTGAGACCTGAGGATTTAAAGGCTCGACCTGAATTTTTTGATGATCTACTAAGGTGCGTAGAATTGAAATAATGTCCCATTTTATTAGTTTTAACGAATTACTAATGTTTTGGTGAAAAAAGTATTTGTAGTATTCTTAAATACATTGGATACATTAACTGATAACTAGGTAGGTCAGCATGCTTTTGTATTAAAAATTATATTCAAAATTTGGAAGTGATTCAACTTGTGAGAGAAAGAAACCTGGTGGAGAAATTTTTGGCTGCGACCTTCCATGTTTGCACAACCACCTTTAAACTGCTCAACATGAGAATCAAGCTCAGCCCTCTGAATTGAAATGAGGTTGATAATGCATTGTATAAGGAAGTGGAAAACTTGCCTTTTTCATTTTTATTTATGTACAAAGGTGTGCTTAATAATAAATTAGCCAAACATGGACTTTGCCTCTGTTCACTTGGTTAAAACATGTAGCTTGTGGTCTGCAAGGAGATAGGTGGCATCGTAAAAATGTACTTCAGGGACACTGGTATGAGGTGCCAAGATGAGGATAAGCTTTGTCATATAAGTGCCACACTGGGCTTACAACATGTTTGTGACTGCCATATTGGGCCTTCCCCAGTGTCTGATCATACCATCTTGGGCCTTGATGCCTACAAATATTTTGATTCACTAAGACTCAGTACGCTGCTAAGCTATAATTGTGTTACAAGAGAGCAGAGATACAAAATAATACATGTTCATTGCGTGACCCAACGAGATGCCAGTTTTTAACGGACAGTTTTTGTTTTCTTTTATTTTCTTTCATTTTCTTTTCTTTTTTAAACTTTAATGCACAGAGGGCCCTTACTTTGGTAGTCAGATCAAGCCTGAACTTGCAACCTGACGGTTTTCAGCCTTCTCCATCACTGGATTCTTTTCATGCTTGCCAACCAATTATTTGCATTTTCTTCATCAATCAACTTATACTCCAACTTAGCATATCCTTTCGGATCTATTTTAGGCAGTGATGACAGAAAGCTAGCTCATTGAGCTGCAAAGTTAAACTATTAGATGCCTAAACATCATGTGAAACTGAAACTGAAATTGAGGTTTTATTATATCTGAAGACCCCAAGGATCTATTGGATAGATATTACATTCATATCATGAAAATTAAATATCAACTCAACAAAGTGGCTAACTAACATTGGATGTAACAAGAAAAGATTGTATAGACCTTTTGTTGCAATATTATATTTTTGTATAAGATGCTTAGTTTGAAGGTAACTAAGAAAAACATGCTGCCGATCCTCAAAATCTCTTTAACGACATAGCCTACATGTGTTCTTCTCTTGGAATTTACATCCATCTTTCACTTTTTATTCTAAGATGATGTGAACTCAAACGAAACCTGCTGATGAAAATGCAATATCTAATTAGGAGCACGGGTGACAGATAGTGAACTTCTGAGTTTCACTGATTACCTCTTATGCATTCCAAATAAACTTTTTTCTTACCTTATATATTTGATTGATCATAACTTTGTTAGAACCCTTTGCTGAACCAACTTACGATGTGCTTTGGATTACTTTGCATCTCCTTCAATGAAATATCCCAAGTCTTTAACTATTGTATCATTTGAAAATACCATCCCTGCTTGTTTGTGTCTTCAAGAACTGCTTTAGAAAATTTGATCTATTTTATTTTTGCCAGTTTTTGAGTATAAGCAATAAACTGATAAATAGCTTCTGCATTTAGAGGAAGTAGATTATACATTAACAAAAATATGGAATAGGGTGTTTGAACTTTTACCTTTAATTCATCAAGTAAAAATATCTTCTTTACTTGTTCAATGGCCTTCCAATTTTTTAGGCTGAGACTTAGTCTCCAAACTGTGCATCCATATAGCACAATAGAATAAATGGCTAGATGGGAGATTTGTTTTGTGACCTTCCAAGCCCAAACTCCTAATGCCTTGCACCTTTTTTTAATTATATAGATAACTTTTATTATTCCTAACATTTTTTCCTTAATGCATTTACCCTATCAATAATTATTCACATATTGAAGACTCCATTTTTTACTTTGTGATCACCAAATTTAAAATTATACTTTTTGTTTCTTATAATCACCATCCCTCCATGCAGTCAAAAAGTATGCAAGAAGGGAAAAGAAAGAAAACAATAGTTTGAACAAATATTCTATCATTCAACATAGCATTTTTAACTCTATTTTTTCACGGGTAAATATTATATGATTATAGAACAGAACATTTGGCTGATTCGTCCGAAATAATAAAATGGCCTGTAGACAGGATATGCAGATGACTTTAAGACTTGTGGTTCATTACAAAGGATTGAAGTTGGCAACAGTACGGAAGTAAGTATAAATGAAGTTTTTATGGTATTTTTAACTTTGAATGCTTTAGCGTTGGACGTTCATTGCTTTCATTTGATGATAAAATACTCTCTAATCTATACGGTATCCTATACAATATTGTTCCAAGATGTGAATGTCCATTTCATTAAACTCTGTACGTGTTGATCAGGAACTATATGTAGGAAACTAGGAATAATGTGTCATTTTAGTTTATTTAAATGTCAAAATATGTTATAACATAGAACCTGTCTGATATTAAACAAACTTGATGCATGCAGTGTTTTTGAAACTTCACTGCGTAATCGTCTAGGAAAGGTGCGTCTGGGAACTCTTCTCTGCTCTTTCGTCTCCTACTTTCTTGAGAATTTTGCTTTATTCTTTTCTAGGTTTTTGTTTTGTTTTTGTTTGTTGGTTACTAGTGCTGTATTCTTTTTTATGTTTCTTTTGATTTTGGTTTTTGCCCGTGTCAAGATACAAGGAGATGTCAACGTTAGCGGGCTCTCGGAGTTTTGTGGCTACTTTTCAAAAGATATATCGTTATCACCGGTACGGTGCTTTAAAACTGGTCATGAATTTTTTTCCTTCTAGAGAAACTAAAGCTGTAATGATAGGAACATAGACTTCTAAGAATTTCTTTTCATCGTACCACGTACATTTGTTCTGAAGGTAATGGGTATTTTTGTTATTTTCAGGGAACCATTATTGATTTTCATCGACTACCGGGTGGGCTGTTGAGAACAGAAAGTATGCAATGAATTTAGAGTGAAGTTAAAATATTTAAGTAACACCAAGAAACGATTATGGTCTGATTGCCATTTTTATTTTCATTTTTGTATTTTACAGTTTCTGGGAAGGAGATCGGAACCATTCAGAGCAGTGATTTTTGCAGTATGCGAATGTTTTATTTAATCTGGATATTTGCTTCCGGCCACACCAATAATAATTAATACTGTGCAGCTTATAGTTTTTGGGCTATGTATATTAGTATATATTGTAAGATGATTTTGGTAATGTTGTTATTACAGGAGCATTTTTTGATATGTATATTGGCGACAGTCCTGTATCCTTGAAAGCAAAAGAGGACGTTGGGAGAAACATTGTTCAAGTTCTGAAGAAATGCTGAAGTGATGCAATACATGAGATTCTCAAGATTTTTTTGGTACTTCCATGCAAAAAATTAGCCGAAAAAAAGGATGCCGCAGAGCCTGAGAATTGCTATATCAGTGGGTTCCATTGCCTGTAGCTGCCGAAAGTCTCCTGAGCTGAGCAAGTTGACGTATTTGAAGGGTTCGTACGTGGTCGTGTCTATCTGGGCCCAGTTCCATCTGGTTTCGACCGCGTGCACCGAAGTGGTTTTTTTTTTTTGGTAAAATATTTATCCTATTGGATTTCGAAATTCCTAAAAGCCTTGGCAAAAATTTGCAATGCCCCTCGATTGTGTTCTAACTTGTGAGATTTTATGTTGAAAGGTCTGATATTCTTACCGTTAAAAAAAGATGATGGGTGTACCATGGTTAATATACGGCTCTGAACAATTCTGTTGCACATAGAGTAGTCGTTCGGTTAACAAATAACAAATAAGGTGTTACATGAAAAGAACAAAAAAGATTCTTGATTTGAAACTCCCAAGTCATGGGTTTGATTTTGATAAGGAGTATTGACAGCTGATTTTAACATTGCTTTTAATAGATGGATATTCTAATGTGATGTTGCATTTCTAATGAATGTGGAGGGCCTAACAAAATAATGAATGAGCTTGGCATTTTGTTTCAACCTTAAGGATCCAAACATTGGGCCTTTGTGCAACCACATGCCATCTTGGTTCTTGAGGAATAATAATTGATCATTAACAAATTATTGACTATGCTATCATTAAATATTCATGGTTGTTGGTTTTATACTATTAGATATTTTGGAAGGCTTCTTACAATTATGAACATTTCATAATCAAGCAATTCAAAAAACTTTACTTTTCAACATGTTCATAGATAGATAACAATACTAAAAAATAAATAATAATTTTTTAAAAAAGTAGAGTAAATTAGATCACTACATTAGGGATGGTGTGGGTAAAGAAATTGAGCAGCAAATGCAATTTCTATAATAGCATATATAGTGATGAAATAGAAGTGACAATTCAAGTCAAAACAATCAATTCAAAGAACTTTCCTTTTCAACATGTTCTTAGATAGATACTGATGAGCGGCTAAGTACCTTTACGCCCAACCATACAAATCACGGGTGTTCACACGTGACTCGGTCAAATTCCATAGACTGTAAGCACTTAACATACACCATATACTAACCGGCAAAACCTTGGGTTAAAACGGTCGTTGTCTTCTTAATCTCACTTGTGATGTTCTACTTGTGATGGTTAAGTGAGATTAAGGTTAATGATTTTTATAGCTTTTTACTTTATCTTTTGGCGTCTAATTAAAGTATGGAAAGGAATGAACTATTATCTAATCTATGATTATCCTAATTTGTATTCTAACTATTCCTAGCATAAGTATCTGATCCCATCTTTCGGGCACGTTTTGAGCATCCCCTAAACACTACTAGGTTACAAGACGTTAAGTGTCATTGGGTTACCAAGTGTTGGGTTACGTTCGAGATGGTCGTACTTATGGCCTTTACGAACTATAAAGGAGCGACAATGATTAAAATAACAATAACAACAACTTAAGTAATTATCAAAGCATAAACATATTAAACTAATGAATGCATTAAATGGCTAAGTCCAAATACTGCAAGGAATTCTTGAAGAGTTCGTCTTTATTGTCGTTCATGCCAATGGGCTTAGATACATCAACGCTTGAATAAAGAGCTGATCACTTTTCTTACACCTGTTGTGGGCACTTGGGAAATATTCTATCTCCTGCGGGAACAAACTGCAAGAGCTTTGCTACAATTAACTAAAAGGTACCTAAATGAGGTGGAAGGCCCTCTTATTTATAGGCCGAAATAGGCTCCACGTAAACGGGGCCACATCGACGCATGGTAGGCTTCGTCGATGGGGCTGCATCAGCAGCCGCGTATACATAGCCTAGTCGAGACATCGACTAATGACACTTCATCATACCCCCACAACTGAGTAAAAATTCGTCCTCGAGTCACTCTACAATTTGGAAGGTATGGGCTTTTATTTACAACGCACATGGCTTGACACACACATGACACAACATTAATTTTACCAAGTGCCCGAGTTACAGAGAAGGACAAGTTACAAAAAATGGCGGTGTTTAGAGACAAAATTGAACACCTTGCAGGTCCTGGAGTCTCTGCCGTGTAGACTGATGCACAAAATTGTTGGAGAAGATCACACCGTCCCTAGGGGCAGTGGTTCCGATGGACCTTCTCCAGCCTTTGACCCATGCGTTGGTGATGGCATGAATGATGGCTATCCCACAATAGCTGCAACTTCTGGAGGCAGCCAGAAAGTGTCCAAGAGAGCCATCATTTTTTGTTCTTTGCTTCTGGGATCGTTCACTGTCCAGGCAGCTTCACCAATGTGTGCTGGAATTGGAACCTCCCAAGGGCATGGTAGCATTGGGAAGAGTTCTTTTAGGTTGACAAACTAGGCTACGAACTACTTTCGTTCGATGTTGAAAGCTTGGATTGATGCCTACAGTTGCTGGTAGTCATTCATTCGTCGGGCCAAGTTCTCCGTGACTTCACGTTGTCCTTCAAAGCTTGTGCTAAGAACCTCGAGTTCTGCCTTTGCCATTTCTAGCTTCTGCTTTGTTGCTTTGTGCGCCTGGAACTCACCCTCGTATAGAGAATATGAGGCGGCCACTTGCTTTTCCAATTCTGACCATGATCTCCTGGTTGTGAGCAGAGCCAAGTTTGCATTGCGTAGGTTGGCAAGATCCATATATTCTATCATCTCCTCAATCTGCAGCTCCTTAAGGCGGATTTTAGCTTGATTGTAGGCATTCAACCCATCAAAGATAGGTTGCCATACATCGCCTCCTTCTCAGAGCTATTGGAGCGCTTGGTTCATTTTGGCCTTTGCGACCTGAATTTGCTTTTCATTTACTTCCTTTTGTAATCCCCCTTGGTCCCTATAATGATTTTTGATGTTTTCAAATTTTAGGACCTCATTCTTCCATGCGGCGATTTCAATTGCAGATTTCTATCACAACGTCTGAACCTCCTCCATTGATAGATTTCGGTTCTCGGTGGCCAACCTTCTTATGTCAGCATTCACCCTGGCTAGTTCTTCTTGCTGTTGATGGATAAAATTGTTCATGTGTTCATTTTTTGCACCAACTTTGCGTAGGCGATGAACCTCTACGGTCAACCTAACGTTCTCCTGGCGAACCTCCGTCAAGTCCTTGTTTAAAGTACATGCTTGAACGTCTGCCAAGGACTTATCGAAGATCGCTGACTCTCGCTCATCCTCAACTATCTGAAGTTTGAGCTGAAGCTGTTGAAAAGTTTCATCTCTGGTGATTTCACGGTTGAGGAGAGCTGGATCGACAAGTTGGGTTCTTAGTTGGGTCACTTCTGTTGCCAAGCGTTGATAGGCGGCTTGAGCAATTTCAAGTTGCCCTTCCAAAATGATGCTCTTACCCCTTGACAAGAGTAGCTCCGACTGGGTTGTAGTGATGTTGTCCGGAAGGTCAAAGATATCTAGAAGCAGTTGCCCGGTCCCCACCAGTTGGTCTAACAATTCCTCATGTTGCGCTACATCGATCTTGCTACATGAGGTTCCAGCAGATTCCTGTACATCTTGAAGTCCATGAATATCTGGTATAGGTGCCGTTGGTGCATTGAGAGTTGTAGCAATTGTATTAGCAACCACTTTAGCCTCAATCTCTTGTCCTTGGTGCTACATCACTAGGACTATTGCCCCTTCACCATCTTNTGGTGCATTGAGAGTTGTAGCAATTGTATTAGCAACCACTTTAGCCTCAATCTCTTGTCCTTGGTGCTACATCACCAGGACTATTGCCCCTTCACCATCTTCCAAGTGTACCGAGAAGGTAGTAGCATTCCCAGAGATTTCGGGAAATAACTGTTGTGTGGATATTGTCACCTCTCAGACACTAGGATCTGTTTATGCAGGCACTTGTCTTCAAGCTACAGAGAACATCGGCCTTGCTCTTTCAAGCAAGCTAACTAATCGAGCCACTTGCTCCAGGTGGCTCATTGTAGAGTGATAGACCGAAGGGTCTTCTCCTCCACCAATCCTGCCAGATTGCTCTTGCTGGCTCAAGAGCATTTGTCAGATTTCGCGGATGTATTCTGCAATGGTTTGCGAACCCGACCTTGTTGTTTGTGTAGGTGGTGGAGGTGGTTGTTGCTCCTCCTTTGTCTGTGTGGTGGCAGGAATTTTATCCTTCATCATTTCCCGCCAAGAGGCAATCAGGACATGCCAGATTATATCATTGGAGTACCGTGCTATCCTTGCCCATTTGCACAACTTCTGGATTAGGTAAGGAAAGGGGAGAGCCCGTCTTCCACATTTGCTTTCAGCAAACCTCTTTTCAATCTCCAAGAATAACAACGGTGGAAGATTCATTGGGAATTTCCCACTCAAGGTGGCACACACACAAGTGGAGAAGGCTGTGATTTTGCTGGGTCTTACCGTTGGGTTCAAGTGGTAAGACGTGATCTTTGAGTATACCCTCTCCACCGTGGTCAAAGAGCCGAATTCCTTGCGCTCTACCCCATAACACCGTTTGGTCCATTCTGCCTTTACCTCCGGCTCGGCTTGTTTTGGAATCTTCACCACATCTGCTTTGGTCTTGGGCAACCCTAGAGCCTGCGCTATTGCCTCCGAAGAGTAAGAGATATAAATGTCTTTGATTCTTACTCTGGACCTCGGTTGTCGATTCATCCAAAAGAGATAGGTCTCTCCTAAGTACCACTCACCACTGGATGTGATGATTGGCCACATAGGAGAAATTTGTAGCTACAGCCTCACATATTTTGGAGCATTCTCAAGGAATGGTCCAAAGTTTAGCTCTTGGAGGACCATCCATTGCACTTCGCACAGCTTGATAGCATCAAGATAGGCCTGGGTCAGGGTGACCTCAAGCCGTGGTGTTATCCCCGGAGTCTCATCCCCTTGTGATTGCTCGCTGGGAATATCCTCTTCAGGAATTTGATGGACAGATTCCACATCAGGTCCCTCGCGGAGGGGGCTAGTTGCATGAGAGCCCTCCGTGTGCTCTGGCTGTTGCATGCCTCATCCCCTTCCCGTGTGTGGGCACTTGTCCCTTGGTTGTGATGGTCCTTCATCCCTTGGATGCCTCGATTTTGGTGCCATCTGCAATCAAACATAACCATCTGTTAGATTGTGCATAAGTAACTCAAAATGGTCCTTATACACCTTCTCAGTTTGACTAGGTTATGTTGTTGACACAGACAATCCATTAAGTCCCTCGAAGTGTTAATTCATGGGTTAAAACCAAAAACAAGGGATGAGTTGAAGTTTAAAAGGTTGTTTCGTTTCTTCCCTTAGAGGTGCAAAGTATTAATTAACTAATTAAATAATTAATTAATTAACTACACATAGGCTTCACCCCCCCACGACTGAGAGCATACCTCTGGTTGCTTAAAAGGATAAGGATCGGTTGATGTTGACGCGCGATAGAACATAGGTGCTTAGGAAAGGGTTAGGCAGAAAAAATGGAAAAATATCCCCCCAATTTGGATTCAAAATGATGAAATTTCAAAGCACAATGGGTGTATATATAGGGAGTAGGTGCTGCATCGATGGGGCTGTGTATACGCAGTTGCATATATGCAGGGGGTTGCGTATACGGGGCCTCGTATATGTAGGGGGTCGCACCCATTGACCAAAGTTGACCAGCCCATAAAAAACCCAGAAAAATGAATTTAAAGTGCCAAATTGGGGCAATTGAAGCACATGAAAGGCCTAGGCATGGCTGAGGATAGGAGGAAGGTAATCGGGGCTTGAAAAAGAGTCAAAAATAGGAGAATGTGACACAAAATAACTCTGTAGGGAAGAAATCGAGTGATGGGACCTTGAAAATAATCAACCACGAAATCCAAAGGATGGGAGACTTAACAAGTGGGACCAAGAATATGCAGGTGGGTCCTCCCCATAGTAGGCAATAGCCTTAGTAGCCCCTGCATATCCTCGACGCTAGAGTCCATGGACCCTAGGGTGAAGAAATGGTGCTTACAAGTTAATACTCCTACCTAAGAGATCCCGCCAAGGCATTAGTAGTACATGGAAATCATGACAAACTTTCAAAACATAAAATGGGTAGTGAGGTAAGTTACAGAGAGAAATGGGTGAAGAGAGAGATGAGAGAATGGAATTTTCGATTGTCAATCACATGAACCCCGTGTGCAGTTGTGGTTAAGTGACCTAGTAGAACCTTTCCTGAGTTCAGAACCAAAATCGTCCGCATACAGTGACATTGCAGCAACAGACGAAGCCCTGGCCATCCCCAAGGAAGCAGGAATGCACCCACGGAGAACCACCACTCCAACAAATGTGAGAGGAAGGAAGTGAAATGGGACGATGTTAGAGGGGATGAAGGAAGTCCCATAACTAGTGCTTGTGACCCATGATAGGTAGTCTAAGGGGTGTGCTTTGAATTTTCACAAAGTGATTTCATGATTGATTTACTTTTTTTTTTCAAGGGAACCACACCATGCAAAGACCCATGCATGTTTGCATGCATTCGACCAAGGGGTGTGCTTTGAATCTCATGTTTATTTGTTTATTTATTTTTTTTAAAAGTTTTCGGTGAGGACCACACCATGCAAGGTCAAATTGCCTAAGAGATTCCTTGGAGAGAAGAATGTGGAGTGGTAGGAAATCCGTAAGGACACACCAGCAACCCAGGGGACAAGAGAGAGCAACGAATGTTGCATTCCTCTTGAAGTCACACCCGATTCAAACCATTGGGTCATCCCCGAGTCTGGGAACTACACAAGTCACACATTAATTATAATGTTTTTAAGTGAAGGGGTTGCATGTTCTCAATAGAAGGAAAACCATGGAGTGGATGAATGGGTGGATGATGTGGACTCACTGCCGATTTTATGAGCAAAAAATAGACGTAAAGTCCAAGGACAACCATGCGAGGGCAGGAGCTAGATAACTAGGTGGACATATTGTACATTACCCATTGCAATGAAAACCATCTGCGCCAAACACCTGATGATAATAAGATGACGCATTAGCGATCATGTGAAAAATGAAACACACACAAAGAAACCAAAAATAATTAAAGAAAGGGAAAAAAATTAACAAGAATTGGCAAACGTATGAACGATGTTCAAAAACAAAAAAGTGTAAAACAAAAAATTACAAAATAGTGAGGGGTGTAGTGGAATGGATTAGCAGGGATGACGGTCTCCCCCATGAATAGGTGGAAAGGAGGAGATGCAAAGAATGGAGTGAGGCTGTCTTGGTGATGATGAGGTAGTATCCCTGGTTAGGTGGAGCCCACAGAAAGGCTTAAGTTCCAAGGGCTTTTGTTTGAAGCTTTTAGGGATTTGCAGCTTTCCCCAATCATCATGGCCATCAACAGTGGAGACTTGTTAATGAACCTCATCCATTTCATCCATGTTTGCGACATAGGCTCGTACAAACCCCTTAGATGGTTCCATGCATAATGTGTTGCTAGCAGGATCAACGGTTAGCCATGGGGTGCCTTCTTGAGTTGTGGCCACTACATACAGGCACTATTGGACTGGCGATTATTTGGTACACTGATTGCATGCTTGAATGGATGTCCTCTTGGTGAACCATGATTGCTGCACACAGTTGCACCTTGAGTCATTGTACACGATGCACGGAACGTGCTTCTTCTCGATCTTTCCAAAAATATTTTTCTTTGAAATTTCAAGGAAAAGATCTCGGAGTCCTAGTCTTGCATCCACCATGCTCAACCAGGCTCTTCCCATTATGATTGGGAAGTCCCCCCTACAATTCTTTACACAGATGACAAGGAAATCAGCAAGATAGGACCACCCGCAAATGGTGGTCACAATGTCCTCCACCACTCCCAAGGGAACAATGATGGACTAGTTTGCCAATTCAAGCCTGATGTTGCTCTTCTTTAATGGGGGCAGGTTCCAATTTTTGTACATGTCATGTGAGATCAAATTGACTCCTGATCCAAAATCCAGAAGAGCTTGACATTGCTCATTTCCTGCCACTTGAAGATGGATGAGGGGACTCCCTAGATTAGTTAATTTTTAGGGAAGATGACCTACCTTTATCCTGTTGGTCACTACATGTGTCAGCATGACCGTTTGTATGTTGGAGGAGGTTGGGTTTGAAGGCTGCTCAAGTGGTGGAATAGTGGAGGGGGTTTGAGGCTTAGAGGCACTAGCCATAGGTGGGTGTGAGGGTGTGCATACATGATTAGGCTAGAAGAAAGAATATTTTTGTTGTTTGGGTTCTGGTCCATTTGGTTGAGGTGCCAATTGGATGTTGACAGCCCTCGTAGCGTTTCTTTGTTGTGGCTATGGTGGTATCTCTCCCTACATAGGTGGGGCAGGTGGTAGCTAAGTGGGATGTTGTGGAGAAGGAGTGACAAGAGAAGGTGGTGGAGGATAGTAAAGATGTGGGTTTTCCCCCTGGGTGATGTAGATTGCAGTCGAAAATATTCTGGGGAATAGTAATAATTTTGAAATGCAGTGTGGTTGGAAGAGTCCTGTGGAGAGACCGGTTGTAGAACGTAGTACCCATAGGGATCTGGCTATTTGTAAGGGTACTACTGCCTTAGAGGTGGCATCCCCCACGCTTGTGGGTGCTGCCACTACTGGAAGTATTCATAAGGCTGTGGTGGTGTTCCACTTGGATAATACCCTTGCTGCTGGTGGAACTACCTTGGGTTGCCTTATGGGTAAGGTAACCTTCGGGGTGTTTGCATTTGTGTACACCCTAGACTCTTGAAGATGTGACACCACAGGGCAACATCCCTTAGGATGTTCATATTGACATATGCCACATTCATCATCCTCCTTGGTGTCAGAGTTTGCAACCTGCTTTGCTACAGAAACTTTGCCCTTACCCTTATATTGGGCACGTTCAGCTTTCTTTTTCCTACGCCAATCACGATCATTACCTTGTTCTCTGGACTCCTCTACAATTTTTAGCACACTCTAAAATTTTTCGTCCAAAGAGTCCCACATCTTCTCAACCTTTGCTGATATTTCAGATGCAAAATTTTGTAAATTCAAGGTCTTTAGGTTCACCACTGCTTCTAGTGGTGATTCCTCCTCCTAGTCACAGAATCGAACCTCCCTCTTTTTGAGGGAAGGATCCCTGTTGAATTCTTCTACACTCTCCTTCTTTCTAAGTTCCCCTTCCTCCTTAGCCACCTATTCAATGAGGTGCTACAATTGATGGGCCCTTAGCTCTAACAATCGTCCCTGGGTGTACACGCCAAGGGTCTTTTGCATTTCAAAATGGAGCACATTAATGAGGTGGTGAAGGTGTGCTTACTGAGAGTAGCCATGACCAGGGCATCAATGTAGTAGTGAATAGTATTTTCTCATGGTTGCATCCAAGGGTTCATGATTACCTTACTTCCACCCTTGGATCTAATGTCTTAGGTTCGCCACTCTGGAGTATGTTTGATACTTGTCATTGAAAATATCAAGCATTGTACTCCATCTTCTAATTGATTCCAGTTCCAGGGACCGGTACCAACTTTTTGCTTCCCTGATGAGTGTGCGAGGGAACAACTTTAGCTTTTTACAATCATTGTCAATGTTCTGCAGGGTGTAAGCATTATGGAACGCTTGCAGGTGAGTTTGCAGATCACAGTTGTATCTCCCTTCAAATCTAGGGATGTTGTTCATATCAACGTGCTTGATCTGGCTATCCTTTACGTGCCTACTAGGGATCTGAATTGCCTCGGTGATTTGGAACATTCTTCGAGTAGCCAACAATGGCTCATCTGAGTCATAGTCCTGCTGAGCACCATGGTGTCTATGATGATTCTGGTTGCCCCTCCTTTCATGACGGTGAGGCTCACGTGATTGGTCACGCGCATCCTCATGCCATTCCTTTCGATCCTTATGACCACCATCACCTCGCTCCTTCCTACCATAGTTATGATTAGAGTTTGAACTGGATGAAGGTAGTGGGAAGCGAGAGGATGGAGAAGAGGAAGAGGGATCACCACCACCTTGGTGTCGATCACTAGCTCTACTCTGGCGGTGGCCACGATCTTCTTGCCCATCCTTGCTTGTGCTGTCACCTTTCCTACCTAATCCTCCATCGTCCTGGGGGTCCCGATCACTTGCTTGCTTGTTTTGGATGATGGAATGGAGGACTTGGTGTCCCAAAGGAAGTTCGGCCGAATGGGAGTCATGAAAGATAGGCTCCCCATCATCTTGCAGCCCTTGCAAGAATAAGGGGTTACTGAATTGTTTCCCTTTCATGTGTTCATACCATTTTGCCTACTGCTGATCTCGTGCTTGTTGTGCCTTAGTGGGATGATAGTTCTGGTAGTCATGGTCCTCCATGACATACTCCATACTGCAGTACTAGATGCCTAGTCTGCTGAGATTATGGAATAGCATTCCAGGGGCCGATTGGTCGTGTGGTAGTATGATGTTGCCCTCCATGTCCCGCCATCATATATGCTCATCCTGATGTAGGACGAAGGTGAAGTTAGGGACATAATCATCAGGATGCTTGTACACCACCTGACATTCTTGTGGCACTAGTGGGTTGGATACATCTCTCCTGTGAGAAGACATGTTGGATGTTATATGGTCCATGTACTCAGTGTACCTTACTATTTACTTTAATCCACCTAGCATGCGTAAATGTTACTATCCTAGGTCCATTCCAACAACGTGTATGATAATTTTACTAAGGTTAGATGACCCATGTAAGACTAACAGTCCCCGGCAACGGCACCAATGATGAGCGGCTATGTACCCCTACATCCAACCATACAAATCACGGGCGTTCACACACAACTTGGTTGAATTCCATAGACTGTAAGCACTTAACATACACCATATACTAACTAGCAAAACCTTGGGTTAGAATGGTTGTTATCTTCCTAATCTCACTTGTGATGTTCTGCTTGCGATGGTTAAGTGAGATTAAGGCTAATGATTTTTATAGATTTTTACTTTATCTTTTGGCATCTAATTAAAGTATGGAAAGTAAGGAATGAACTATTATCTAATCTATGATTATCCTAATTTGTATTCTAACTATTCCTAACATAAGTATCCAACCCCATCTTCCTGGCATGTTCTAAGCATCCCCTGAACACTACTGGGTTACCAAACGGTAAGTGTCACTGGGTTACCAAGTGTTGGGTTTACGTTTGAGATGGTTGTATTTATGGCCTTTACGAACTATAAAGGAGTGACAACGATTAAAATAACAATAATAGCAACTTAAGTAATTATCAAAGCATAAACATATTAAACTAATGAATGCATTAAATGGCTAAGTCCAAATGCTGTAAGGAATTCTTGAAGAGTTCGTCTTTATTGCCATTCATGCAATGGGCTCAGATACATCAACACTCGAATAAAGAGATGATCACTTTTCTTACACCTGCTGTGGGCACTTGCGAAATATTCTATCTCATGCGGGAACAAATTGTAAGAGCTTCGCTACAACTAACTAAAAGGTACCTAAATGAGGCGGAAGGCCCTCTTATTTATAGGCTGAAATAGGCTCTGCGTAAACGGGGCCACGTCAACACATGGCAGGCTGCATCAACGGGGCTGCATCGACATAGCCACGTATACGCGGCCTAGTCAATGCATCGACTAATGACAATACATCAAATACTAATTTGAGGTGGAATCTTAAAAAAAAGGTAATTTATAAAAAATTAGAGTACATTAGATCACCGCACTAGGGATTGTGTGGGTAAAGAAATCGAGTTGCAAATGCAATTTCAATAATAGCATAAATAGTGGAGGGTGTTGGAACCCCAAAAGAATTGTAATATAGTTAAATTAGAACTTTATAACTCACCATTACCCACTAGAATTGAACCCATGACTTGGAGTTTTCAAATGAAGAGTCTTATCATTAAGCTAACACCTCATTGTTATAATAGCATAAATAGTGAGGAAATAGAAATGAAATAAATGAAATGTTATTATGCTCAAAAACCCATAGGATCTATTGGATAGATGTTACATTTGCATGAAAAATAAAGATAGACTCTAAAAATTAACCAAGAACTATTAGGGGTATCGCAAACAAATCATATATGGCTGTAACATTATAATGTTATCTCAAATGGGTAGTCATAACCTAAAAAAGAAATACATATAAATTATCTTCAAGGGCTCTTGATTTGCACAACCTAGAAATGCACTCTTTTTAGGGGAGTTAAATCTATTTTTCACTTTCAATTCTAAAATAATGAGAACTCAAGTAAAGTTTTAGTGATTGCATTCTAATACTTGATGGGAATATATGGGAATAACAACTGAGAGATAGTGAGCTTCTACATATAATTTATTAGATCTAATGTTATGCAAATAAAGTTGCCATTTGCCTTCCATATTAGCCCACATCTATGTTAAAACCCTCTATTTGATTAGTTCGCAAATATGCTTAGGATTTTGTTGCATGTCCTCCCAAGAGATATTCCATTTTTTTTGAACCATTACATCCCTTGAAAATACCAATGATAGTTTCATGAATCCTCAAGAGTTGTTTTAGAGAATTTGTTTTTCCTTGAGATATGCAAGCTATGAGTGTCTGTAATGAATTGGCACAAAGCTTCTGCTTCTAAAGGTAATAAATCACAGTCACATGATAACATGGAGAAAGGTATTTGCATTTTCACCTTTAACTCATCAGGAAGACAAATTTTTTGCACTTTTTCAATATCTAACGCTAAGTCAAGGATCCCAAACAACACATTATACAATATAATAGGATAAATGATGGTATGGAAAATTTATTTTCTAACCTTTCAAGTTAAGAGGCCTAAATCATTGCACTTGTTTTTGAAAGCATATAGAGCTTTGAAACATCTTGCTATGTTTTCTTTGATGCACTTCCCCCACATGTAATTGTTTATATAAATGAGACCCAAATATTTAAAAGAATCTACTATTTGCACATTGGTACCTCCAAAATCGAAGTGACAATTCAAGGCTAAATAACCAATTCAAAAAACTTTTCTTTTCAACATGTTCTTAGATAAATATTAATTTAGGGTGGAATCCCAAAAAAAATAAAAATAAAAAATTAAAGTATATTAAATTACCACATTAGGGATCATGTGGGTAAAGAAATCGAGCAACAAATGCAATTTTAATAATAGCATAAACAGTGATAAAATCGAGGTGAATTCAAGGCCAAAAAGTCCCTCATTGCAAGTAGTTTCATTAGTTAATATTAATCTTCCAATTATATGGTGAAATTAATAAAGATATATGAAATAGAATTAAGGTAGGATAGTCAAAATGGAGATAGACTAATGGTATTCTATGTGATAAAAGAATACTAAAAAAACTAAAAGAAAAATTTTATAGGATAGCAATCAAGCTTGCTATTTTATATAGTGTTGAATGTTGGGTAATAAAAAAGAGGCATGAGAGGATTGAGAAGTTAGAAGGGGAGTTGAATAAGTTCCCCAATTAAAATATGTTGTAGCCACCAAATTAAACACAAAATTTATGTGGTTTCCCAACTTGGGTAGTCCACACTTGGAGGGTAGATTCCTTGCACACCTATAGAATTTTTTCCTTACAAAATATGGTTTAGAGGACACCAAAACCTTTACAAGATTTGAGCTTTGCTATGGAAAGTTTTTTTGTTGCAAAATCTCTCAACCCTGCAAGTCCCAACAAGCTCAAAATGTGGTTTGAAAGGCAATACACTTTGTATAAGCTTTGAGCTCTACTCTAGAGTGTTTTGTCATTACGAAACCACTCGACCTCATAGGGTCCAAACAAGCTCAAAATGTGGTTTTAAGGATCCCACAACCTTTACAAAATTGAGCTATGCATTGGAGTGTTTTGATGTTGCACAAACACTCAATCCTGTAGGATCCTAACAAGCTCAATGACGATGCCTTCTTGCAAGGAGCACATCAATCCCATAGGTCTGCAAGAGAGAAACAAAAAAGAAGAAGGAAAGAGTGTAACTTAAATTGTAGGTCCTGGTACTTTGAAGCATAGTTGTACAAACAATCAAGTAAATGATATGACAAATGAAGTACGCAAGTACAATAGAATAGAATACACAATGTGTGCTTTGATGTTAACAATGCTTGTTCTATACTTTCACAATACTCAAGATATTAAAGTCTTCTTATAGCCTTAGAGTTTTTGAAAATACCTCAAAATTCATGCAACAACTATCTAACGGCTAGTGTAGATGTCTCTTTTGAGATTGGGATGTCTCTTTAAAATTGACTTCAATTTTGGGAAGACATCTCCTCCAAAAGTGGAATGTCTCTATGGAGATGTCTCCTAAAAACAGTAGACATCTCCTCAATCTTGCACTTTGACTTCTAAATCTTCATCTTGTCAAATTGTCTTCTTGCCAATCCTCAAAGTATCTTTATTTGACTTGTAGCTTTGTTTTCATCCATGCTTGGCCATACTCTCATCTTACCCACAGAATTCTCCACTTTGACATCTCTTCATTTCTTGAGTTCTCATTCATGCCTTGCAAAAACATCACATTCCACAACATTCTATGTTCTTCATTTTTCTTAAGGTTTTGACATACCAAAAGGTCAACAACATGAATAATGAATTAGTGTGGTAGAAATGTGAATGCTTCGATGAATGTTGAATGTTACCAAAAGAGATAAACTATATAATACAAACATTTGAGGAAGACCTAGAGTAACTTCTATTTTAGATAAGTTATAGAAATGATGACTTAGATAGTATGGACATGTGTAAAGAATGAACTTATAAAATAAGGTTGTTACATCATTGTTCTAGGAAAGCCACTAAAAGGAACACTAAAAAAATATGGAAAAAAATGAAGATGATTTGAAAAAACTACAAATAAATAAAGATATAGCTCTTTATAGAGATAAATGGTGAAAAAGAACTCATGTAGTTGACCTCGTTTTGTTGGGATAAGGCTAGGATGATAATGATGATGATGAAATCAACAACATGTAGCAAGTCAAAGAAAGAGCTCCAACGGTTTTGGGATGCATTTTAAGTTTTCATTCTTATAACCAATCTTGAAAATTATTACCTCTAAAAAAAGAAAGAAATCAGAGCTTGCCTTCAATTAAAAGCATCCTCTTTGGTTTTTACTTCTTATGAAAGGGCTTCTTATAAAGAAAAGAAGAATACTCCTCAAAAAAATAAAATAAAAAATAAAAAATAAAATAAAAAAATAAAAAAATGAATGCAACATTATAACTAGAAATAAGAAACAAATTATAATAAAAGTTGATAGCTTTACCAACGTTAGCCCATAAAATAAGAACAGAATCAATATTACAAGAAATCAGTTAATTGTTTAGCCTTTACCAAAAGCTTTCTTGCTTAAAGTTGTCATTGAAAAGCAACATCTTTGAAATTATGATTATCAACTCTTAAAGAGATATTCATAATTATGCTTTTGTTATTGAAAAATAACTACACAACAAAAATTCCAAATCAAATATAGAATAAATAGTTCAAGACACTTCAAAATATAAAGTAAGGAAGTAGAAAATGTAGGTTGAATGCTAATAATGACATTATTGATGCTTGGTTGAAAGTTATTACAAATTCTAGATGTTTTTTTCTAAGTATGCTATGCAATTGGGCACTTAAAAAAACATTCAAAATGAGCCTTCACTTTCACAAAGAGAACATTTAGGAGAAACAATTTCCACATTTTGAATACGAGCATTAATAGGAAAAACTTCATGTATTAGACATCATAATTTTTTTTTGAATTTTTGGATAAGTTAGAACTTTCCAAATATCTCTTAATTTTCTTATGAAAAAGTGCACTGATAATTACATTTTCCAAGCCTTATTAAATTATGTTATGAATAAGATCATTCTTGGTAATTATCCTATATGAGACATTGAAATTAAGGGAAAATAGATTTTCCATCCTTCTTTAATGATGTTCTTGATGAAGAAGTCTACATCCTACAATGTGAAGGGTTTGAAATCCAAGTCCAAGAAGGCAAACTATGCAAGCTCCACAAGATTTTCTATGGATTTAGGTGAGATCCAAGGGCTTGGTTTCATGGAATTAATGATTTCATTCTAAAAGTTGCTACAAAGTAGTATATTTGAGCCCACTCTCTACTTCAAATATGTGGTCATGGATATAATCTTGATCTCATTGTATGTTGATGACTTGGCCTTTTTATCAAGTTTTGAAAAATTAATTTCAATCTTTAGGAAAGACATGGAATAAGAATTTGAAATGAAGGATTTAGAAGTATTAAGGTACTTCCTAGGAATCCACTTGGAGCTAGAAAAGGATGCATTAAATATAATATGCTAAATAAATAATAAAAAAGTATGACCTAAAAGATGCAAGGATAGCTACAACAACATTCCCTCCAAATCTCAAACTTCAAGTTAAAGATGAATATCCCTTGGTTGAATCTTGTCTCTATAGAAGCATGATAGAATCCTAGAGGTTTCTTTGTCACTCAAGGCTTGATATTGAATTTTCCACATAATATCTCTCAAGGTTCATCTAAGAACCTAGACTTAGCCACATGAATGCTATTATGCATATCTTGAGATATTTAAAAGGGACCTTGAACTTTACCATCAAGTTTGTGAAAGGAGACAACAATTTTCATGCTTTTTGGGATGTTGATTGCAGAGGAGATCTATAAGAGAGGAAGCCTACATCAGTCTCAATCATCTTTCATAGGGCCAACTCATCTATTAAAGCATTTAGAAGCAAAATGTGATGGCTCTTTCATCATGTGATGCTGAATTTATTACAAAGGTTGATTGCATATAAGACATCCTATGGCTAAAGAACCTCTTTACTCAATTGGACTTTTAAGTATTTTTATTCATTGAGCTCATGGTGGTCAACACACTAGCTATTCAAATATCATATGAGCATGTTCTTCATAATAAGTCCATGTATGTTAACATTAAGTACTACTTTATCAAACAAGAAGTGAAGGAGGGCAACATCTTGCCCAAGTATGTGTTAAGCTAAAATCAATTAGCTGACCTCTTGTCACAACCCAAAATTAATCATAGATAAATTTATAAAATCACTTAATGAACATGATTAAATTTCATATGTAAAGCTTAAAATCCAAAACTAAATCATTTGATAACCTTAAATCATAAAGTATGAAACTTAATAATCAATTAGCATAGTTGAGAAAATCATAGAGAATACATCACTTAATAAAATCCATGCAATATTATTTGAATATCATAAACAAAAATCCTTGGGACATAAGCTACAAGAAATACATGAGATATCAATATGATATAATTTACAAATCCATAACATAGCTTTGAAATACAAAAATGCTTGAATTCTTTGATTGCAAATCTTCTTAAAATGTTAAGAATTCCACACTACATCCAATCTAGCATCCACACTAATACTTGGAACTCCATCTAATCCTCATATCTAAAAATTTGCATATAACACAAGCAAGAAGGTTAAAACACCTTCATCATAATGGAAACCATCTTGATGTTACTTGGAATAGGTTGGAAGATGGGATCCATGTTACATAGTGCATTGTTACAACCAACAACAAATACAATTAACTTACTTATTAATAAAAATTATTAACTTAACCATTAATGCATAAATTGCCACATTAAATTTACCATTAATGGATAAGTTATCACATTAAATTTATTAATAATGTTGTCAAAGATTTATCTTTTATTATACAAACTCATCATTCCATTTTATTTGTATTGTATTTCTTATCCAAGTGAATTTTATGTATACACCATTATACTATAGCAGTGCTACAATGTTTATGTTGCTTTAAATGTTTCATTAACTTTTGTTAAGATATTTGTTAATATTTAGTTGTAACTAGTAGTTATAGTTATGACTATTTTCTATCTATACATAAAGCTTCACTTATCTTAAATATTGATGAAGTGGTATTTGGAGGTGTGTACAACATATTCTCTCTCCTCATGTTCGGTTGTGAAGTTGCTCATTGTTGATCTTGTAAACTTCACATGGTATCGAAGTAGGGTGGTAAGCAAGAGTTATATCAAGGATTCAAAGACAACCATGAAATGAGTAAGAACTTATGCCTTATGACCTGAGAGTTAGGTAATGAAACATTCCAATTATCATATCAAGAAACTTTAAACGCAATTTCTTTTATGAGAAAATGAACAAGAAGGAATCCTTTTCAAAATTGTGGATGATGAAAATAAGATCGCACAAGTATGCATTAAGCATGTCTAATGGATTTGTATAATTGGTGGAAAAGCAAAAATCTATGTATAAAATGTGGAAGAGGTTGGAATAGACATTTAAAGTTAAAAATGATTCAAAATTGATGTCTCTTTAGAATCATTTAAATTCATTGCATTTAAAAGAAGGTGAACCTTTGACCATCCTTGTTGAAGTTATCAATGTTGTAAGCTGGACTACAAGGCTAGAATGCACAAGTTTCAAATGAAACTATAAAATTTTGTTTGTTAAATAAACTAACATAATTGTATGATTTCTTCAAATAAATAGTAAAAAATGACAACAAAACCTATACCATGATGGAATTTTACACAAGGTCCTTAAGAAGAAGTGAAAAAGAATGTGCATGTCTCATAAGTAAAAACATACCCTCAGAAGATGATGATGAAGATAGAAAGGGATTGGAAGAAGTAGAGAGTGTCAAGGTATTGTCATATTTGTAAGAAATAGGATAGGATAACATTGACCACTGTTATGATAATACAAATAATCCCAAGACTAAAGTCATGATGAAAAGATAGAAAAATAAATTTGTTAAAAATAGGATGAAAAGGTTGAATAAGAAAAATGAAAAAAAGTCCAAATCTAAGCCCGGTACTACCAATGTTGTAAAAGAGAAGACTTAGCCTCCTATTGTGAACTTTAATGCCATCATCACCAATGGCATATTTGACAATTCTGTGTATATTGATTTTGGTGCCTTAGGACATTTTATGGGAAATTTGTCATGGTTAACAAATGTAAAAACTATGCCTAATCCACATCATGTAAGAATTAAAAATGGAGATTTAATAAAACTCACTAAAAATGGAAACTTCATAGTTTCAGGTTTATAATTAAAAAATGTTTCTTATGATAAAGAATTTTCCATGACCTTAATTTCAATGTATCAATTGATAAATTAAGGTTTAAGTATTAAATTTAGGAAAAATAATCACAACATCTCCTATTGCATGATACATTGTGGCAATGATGTGGTTGGCTATAGTGTTAGAAGCAATAGAATATTATTAGTGGATCACCAGGTTGAAAAGATGAATATGATAGAAAATCAAGATTCACTAAGTGGCACTTGAGACTTAGGCATGTAAATGTAAATAATTTAAAATAATACATTAGTTGTATCCTATAACTCCCAAATTTGATAGTAATGAAGTACTTAAATGTGAATCTTGTAAGCTTGGAAAGATGCACTATTTGCCATTTACATGACACCGTGAGAAAAAGGCTTCAAGACCACTTGAGATCATACAGTTGGATGTATGTGGTCCCTTTTCACCACAAGGGATAAGGAATAAAAACTATTTTTTCATCTTTGTTAATGATTTTAGTCAAATTCCTTGGCTTTATGAATTAGTTCTAAAGTCACAAGTAATAGAAAAATTTAAACATTGCAAAAGGAGAAATAAAAATGAAAATAATGTTAAAATAAAAATAATAATATTTGATGGAGGTGGTGAATACATTTCAAATGAGTTCAAAAAGTATTATATTGATAATGTTATAAAACAAGAGTTCATGGTGTTGTATATACCATAGTAAAATGGTGTTGTTGAAAGTAAGAACATATCAATAATTGATATGATATGATACATGTTAAGTGATGCTCAAGTGCCAAAAACATTATGGATCAAGGCTACATATTATGTTATTTGCATAATCAATAGAATTCCGATTGTAGCTTTGAATGACATCTAATGAGAGCAGTTACTCTAGCGGTTACTATAGCAGTTATTTTAATTATTAGAGTAATTACTCTAGCGGTTACTCTAGTAGTTACTCTAATTACTTGAGTGGTTACTCTAGCGGTTACTTTAGTAGTTATTCTAATTATTAGAGTGGTTACTCTAGTGGTTACTTTAGTAGTTATTCGAATTATTAGAGTAGTTATTGTAGCGGTTGTTCTAGCAGTTATTCTAATTATTAGAGTGGTTACTCTAGCGATTACTTTAG
>MNCI01005856.1:104692-116306 GCA_015680685.1 Gnetum montanum
AGGTTTATCTCCTATGCTAAAGGGTGAAGGGTTGAGAAGGCTAACTAACTCTAACTAAGGACCTAAGTCTATATTAACTAGCGTCAGCATCTACTCCTACTTACCGTACACACCCTGAACTGATGCAACTGTGGCTACCAAATGCTAATCGTTACTGGGATCACCACACGTAACACACGTGCTCAAAGTGGTCGTACTAAGGCACTTAACTAGCCTAAGTGTGATAAGCAGCCGATTCCTTGACTAGCTGTACACACCCATAGGTGCTCGTAGCCAATTCGTACTTACCCCATCTTCTAGGAGTGAAGGGTGAGAGAACCTAACTAGCCTAAGTGCGATGAGTAGTTGATTCCTTGACTAGCCGTACACACTGGGACTACCACTGGGATTACCAAGCATAGATCCTGGAATACGCTAATGGGTTACCAAGTAGTCACAATGCTCGTAATCAAGTCGTACTCATACCGCATGCGATGAGCAGCCGATTCCTTGACTAACCGTACACATCCTTAGATGCTCGTAATCAAGTCGTACTCATACCGCATTCTAGGAAAGCAATAAATAAAAATAAATAAAGTCCTATCCATGCACTATAAGGTTTATCCAATCAAGTTTGTCTTTATTGCCGTACACAACTTGTGTTCAGGTACAATGTTGCTTGAATAAAGAGCCATTCACTTTAGGACTCCTACTGCGGGCACATGGGAAATTAATCTAACTCTAGAGTGATCAAACTGCCAGAGCTTCACTACTTCTAGCTAGGATGGGAAATGAGGGGGGTACCGCCTCTTATTTATAGATTTGGCGGCAGACCGCAATATCGTGTACGCAATATCGTGATGGCCGCGATATCGCGTACACAATATCGTGGCTTGTGCATATCGCATCTCATCAAACATCACCATCCTTAGAACTTATAAAACTCTATCATTGACATGCGTAATTAATCTACAACATTATCTCCAAGCTTTTTGGGCTCCTTGACATTGTTGATACTGATGATGATGTAAGCATTAGCATTATTGTCAACACTCTAAGGAATTACATCTTGTAATTCTTGACCTGCACACTTGTCATTTGACTACAATCTTAGGCCTTAGGGATTTCTAGACATCATCTTAGCATCATTTAACCTTAATTCAAATGTCAAATAGGGCCTTAGAAGCTTAAAAATTTAACTTGATCAAAATTGTAGAAATTTATCCAAGTGTTGGTGATGTTGAGATTGATGTTAGCATCTGCATCAGTGGCACCATTCTTGGGACCTATACCATGCTTCTTGCATATTTTAACTTAGTTTTTGACATAATTTTTTAGCCTTACAAGCTTCTTAGTAGTATCTTGACATCATTTAACATTGTTTTAGTTGTTAGATGAATTCTTGGAAGTTTTGAGCTAGCGCTTGGATGAAATTATGAAAAAATATCTAAGTGTTAGTGATGCTAATATTGATGTTAATTTCAACATGAGATTCACCTATTTGGCTCATCATACCTGCCTAACACATGGGTTAAACTTTCTATTTTCAAATTCCAAATCAACTTTAGGTGAATTACACTTGACTTTGAGCTTAGATTTAGTAACCCTAAGTTACAATTCACAACCTAGGGATATAAGTAGGGGTTTAATACACAAATTCCTAGCTAGTTTCTTGAGATTTTGAGCACTTTTTGAAAATTTTTATATATTAAGAGGACATGTAGTAGACCTCCTAGTGTCACTCATATGCTTCATCAGATTGGTATCAAAGTAGCTTGGAATTAAAGACAAGTTTATTCAAGTGGATAATTCTCATCTTAATTACAAAAAATCACTCCAAATTCTCAAGGTTGAATGAATTATTTCTTACTACTTATTCTACTCATCCTTGGGTTTGAAAATTCCATTTGATCCCTACGTTTGTCATATCTTTCAAGAATTGGAAGATGATTGTGAAATTGGATAGTCATTGGCTTGTAAAAGCTAGGGTTTGAAGATCTTGCATTCATTTCTCTTAAGATCTAAGTATTTCTTATCTCATTCCTTGAGAAATCTTGTAAGTTTCATCTTTCTTTGTATAATTTTGTGTAAATTACCTTTTAGATCAATTTTCATCATGAATCCAAAGAATAAGATAGTTCAAGCTTTGTCAAGAGACATGGATGACATGAGAAATGCTCTCAAGGTCATTGTTGAGAAAATTGAAAATCTTGAACAAAGCAAAGGAAATGCTACTTCATCAAAAGCATTTAAGCAAGGGTATAATTCATGCAATTCTTCACCAATGCCTTCTTCAAGACATTTCTTAATGCCATCCTTTGAATATGATCTTCCTTTTGAAATGAAGACTTAGAAGAAGGAGAAGATTAAGATGATGTTTTTCTTCATGCTCTTAGCGTTGAAAATAAGTCTCAAGGTTTCATTTTTCCATGGAAAGGAAAAAAGGAACTTATTTCTATGTCTCAAAGGAAGCAAGGTAAAGGAATTGAATTCACTCTTGCAAAAGCTTTCAGACATGCTTCAAGAACGCCTCATGTTGAATTCAAATCCTTCAATGGCATGTAAGGAACTAAATCTTTCCTTTCTTGCTTGAAAATGAATAACAAGTACTTTGAACTTGAAGATATGGAAAATTATCAAAATGTATCTTATGTTGAAACCAAGTTGGAAGGCATAGCACTTGTATGGTGGAGAAGAAAAGTCATTCTTACAAGGTGAAAAATGGTACTCCTATCAAGAATTAGTCTTTAATGCAGTTCATGCTCAAGTGAAAATTTGAGAAGACTCATCATAGATAAGAGGCTAGCTAAAAATTGATATGTTGAAACCAAGTTGGAAGGCATAGCACTTGTATGGTGGGAGAAGAAAAGTCATTCTTACAAGGTGAACAATGGTATTTCTATCAAGAATTAGTCTTTCATGCTATTCATGCTCAAGTAAAAATTTGAGAAGGCTCATCATAGATAAGAGGTCATCCAAAAATTAAAGTACATACAGAAAGTTGATAAGAGTGTGAGGGACTAATACATGGATTTTTGTAAGGCTTTCTAGCTTGCAAAAGTTTATTAGGATGGTTATGAATAAGCATCCACTTTTCAAGGACTTAAAAGGGAGTATCAATAAGAGATAGCCTTCTATGAGCCCCAAACACTGGATGAGACTTTTGAATTAGCTCTTAAGGTTGAAAAGAAATTTCAAGGCTACATTAGAGGTTCTAAATCTTCTAAGAGCAAGAACCCATAATCATTTGAAAGTGAGAATGAAGGCAAGGAGAATGGAAATGCCAAAGAAGACATATAGGAGAAGTCAATTAATGTATGGTTCATCATTAAAGACCATATCCACTGTTATTTCATGAATTTCTCCATTGTGATGTAAGCATACAATTATGGTAATATGTGTGTATATGTGTTTATGTGTGTCATGCATACATTGTGTTGTGTGTTTATGTGTTTGTGAAATAAGTTTTGAATAGTAGAGACAAAATGTTATAAGCTCTAACCATTCCATGTGTGTTATGCTTTGGTTTATGATCTTTGTGAGGGGGAAATAGATACCCCAAGAATAAAGGTCTCTTGTCTGGAAATCAAGAATATTTTGCAGGGGAGGGTACCAATGTGGGCATCAAATAGACCAATGTAACATCTCTCTAGTGCTGGAATATATCCGTAGAGTTTTAACATGTTTGGGAGTGTTTAGGGACTACTTTGATGAGTTTAGGAGGTTCTAGGGGGCTATGGGGACTCTTCTGAAGATGTCCAAAGTTGCAAGCCTCAAAACAAGCATATTTGTGTTTTGACCTAGAACGTGAGATGTCCCAACTACATTCAGGATGCCCCATCTAAACTTGAGGCATCCCACATGATTTTAGGATATTCTAGCTGGTAACAGTTACTTTGGGTGAGACATCCCATTCTCCTCTGAGATGTTCCAGATGAAAATGAGACAATTTCCTACAAGTTTTTAAAGATTTAAATTTTGAATGTAAAGAGGGAAGATGAAGAGATAAGGGGGAAAGAATATAAATAGACCTATTGGACCTTCATTTTGGTCAAGGAAGTCTAGGGAGAGAGAGGTGAGTTGAGAGAAGAGTAGAGAGAGTTAAAGTCTTGGCAAGGTGCCTTGATCATCATCCATGCAAGAGTGTGTTTTCTTTGATTGAGTGTGTGTATGAGAATTTGATTGAATCTCTTGTCTATTCTTTGGAATTTGTGCTTCCTCTTAGCTTTAACTTATTAATTTAAGAAAGAATAAAGCTTTCATTTTTTTCTTGTTCAAATTTACTATTTTTGTGACATTGAGAGAGCTTGGATTGTGGAATCCATGGGAGCCCCCTTGTTTCTTCATCTTTCCTCTTTAAATTCAAAATTTAAATCTTTAAAAACACATAGGAAATTATCTTGTGTTCATCTATGATATCTTAGAGGAGAATGAAATATCTGACCTAAAAGTGGCTATTAACAACTGGGGCATTCTAAAATCATGTGGGACTTCTTGGCTAGGATGTCTAAAATGTAGTTGGAAAGTCTCACTTACAGTTGGGATGTTTCACTTGTAGTTGGGACATCCCACCTGCAAGAGAAAAATAAAAAGATGCTTGTTTGGAGGCTTGGAACCTCTTAACACCTCCAAAAAAGTCTCCATAGCTCTAAAAACCTCCTAGACTCATCAAAATAGTTTCAAAACACTTCCAAACATGCCAAAACTCCAGGGAAAGATCCCATCATTAGAGAGATGTCATATTGTGCTGTTTGATGTTCACATCAATATTTCCTTCACATTTCAATAACCACACTGATGTAGCATTTGCATCATCCCTCTAGACTTATAATTTTTCAAGATTCAATATTAATTTTTAGAGTTTGAATTCTTTTTAGATTCGGTGTTAGTGATGGAACACTTAACTAAAACATCATTGTTTTGACCAAAAATTAATTTTGTATTGCTCCATATCATCACCTTCTAGAGGTTCAATTTCATTTTCCAAACTCATTTTTTACTTACAAATTGGATTTTTATTATTAGTTTCATCCCACTTATGTTTTTGCTTCAAAATTTGTAGTTTTTCCTTCCCTAAGAGACAAACACTCATTTTTTCATGTAATAAAGCATTCTATTCTTTGAGGAAGAAACCTAAACCATTTTCTCATATTGTAACATCTAATATTCTACCATTTCATGTTATTTTTTTCATGCATTACACTTATAAATTATTCTATCACATATTCTATCTCTTATAGAGCACTGCATACTTAGAAATTTTTTTAACATTTTATACTTCATCAAATTTTCAGCATTTTACAGTTAATCATTTTTTAACATTTAAATCATAATTTTTTACCATACCCCTACCATTCCTAGGTTCATGTTTGATAAGATAAGTTTACATTTGATTAGAGATTGATATCCCTTGGTGTTATCATCATTGACTTAGAAAAGGTTATATCAAGTTAAAAACTATTTATGGCCATGAATTAAGTATCTAACACTTAGTTGGTCAAGGTGTCCTTACAGATTTAGGAAGCATAATTTTTTAGAAACATTTTTAGTGCTAGAAGGATGGCCAATAGCATTTCTAGCATATTGGACCTATTGCCTAGTAGCCTCTAGGTCCTTTTCGACACTTAAAAAATTTTTTCTCCCTCTTTTCAGTCTTAGTTAGTTTATTTTCACTTTATACTTAATCTTATTTTCTTCTAAATATGTATGTACTAGACACTTGTTTATACCATGTTTGTCCAAGGTTTTAACTTCTTCCAAAAATTTCAAATTCATTAACTGATGGAAGCATGGAAGGCATAGGCTCGTACAACATCCATGCTATAGCATGACTAGAAGATTGCATGTGCTAAGCAAGAACCAAGCATCACACACACTAAGAATGAGCTAAGAAGCATGGTTGTATATGAAATAGTCAATGGTTTGGGACCTTTCCTACCCAACCTAAACCATCCTATCGAGTTGACTCCATTTGAATAGGCTATATTGATAGAATACCTAATTGCCTAGAATTAAGTTTAGGAAATGGAAAGCATTATTTGGGATCATCTCATTGAAATTTCCAAAATTAATGTCAATAGTAGAAACTATTAATTCTAAGGCCAACATAATAAGAAAAATGGTGACACTAGTATTCGTGATGGTGATAAGGAGGAATCTCTTCACATCTTTCTTCCTATAGATTCTTTTCATTTTCCACGATCTCAATATATAACATGTGAATCTCATTGGTTCTACTAACCCATTGTTTATTTCTATATCTCAAAATGTTACTTATGTAGTACCTTCTTTATCCAACTTTGCTATCATAGTCCCATTGGTAACCAACTTGCCTCCTAGCTATAACATGTTTCGAAACATAGCCATAGTTAATCCTGCTCTTCCAATATTGATACAAAGAATTAGTTCATTCTAAGTCCATTTCAAGGATTATCTCACTTAATTCTAGTATAACAGTCACAAGTCTCCTTATCTTTTATTTTATCTACACCTGATATTCCATTGTTAATGCCATTAGGATAGCATCCATAAATGCTATGGTGTTTATCTAGCTAATTTTACTTGCTTATGATTCCATGCCAAGCAACCCTACTTAGAACATCTTTGGAATTCCTTTTGAATTAATATTTTTATTACAAGACTTTACTTCTAGGATGTAGAAAAATGAAGACCAAACCAGGAAAGTTATTGCATTACATAGAGGTAGTCCTGTAGTATCCATGATCAATATTTTTGTTAACCCTATCAACTCACTAATCCTACATTACTATGTTTCTTAGGAGGTATCACTCTCAAATTTCACTAAGTATAATGGAGAATCTAATCCTACCAATCATGTGATCATCTTTCAAAATTAGTGTATGTTGTTAATATGTTATTCCTACACTATGCTTTGAGGTTTTTTAATTATCTTAATGGGAAAGAACTCGAGTGGTACAGGTCTCTACCCCACAGGTCCATCATCTTCCTTGAACAACTTTTCACAAACTTTGTGAATAGATTAGGGTATAGCATTATTAATAATGCAACTTTGTAAAACTCCTCATAATCAAATAGGCACATAATGAGTCCATCGACAAGTTCATTTCTAGATGTACATCTACTACCATGGAGTTTACATATTCTTTAGTTGATGAATGTTTATTGGATATCTTTGAGGAAGTTGTCAATGATTATATTAGAGGCAAATTAATCTATCGTAAGCTACTTAGCCTTCATGCTACAATCACTTTTGCTAAGTGCATTGAGGAGGTGACAATTCAACATAATGATCTAGGGAACTAAGATGAATCCTTCCAAACTATAGGATAAACAATGACATCATGGAATCAACCTACTTTCAGTTTATTGTCCAATAAAGGAGGTAATAATGAAAAAAATCAAAATGGAAATTCAAAATCCAATGATGATGAATAAAAAATATTTGATAATGGATATATTAGGTCAAAAAAGTACAGTTCAAAATACCATAAGTTTTTAATGACCTATACTCAATTGTACAACATGCTATTGAAGGATGTGCACATAGCTCCAAAGAAAGTATTTGAATAAATGAGGGCTTATTTCAAGAGATTTCAAACTTTTGTAATTAATCCATTCCACTGATTAGAAGGATACTCACTTGTTCCTGAGTGGTACAAATCCAATAAGTTTTTCTATTATCATGAAGTTGTAGGTCATGATATGGAGGATTGTAACAAACTTAAAGATGATATGTAGGTGCTAGTGAAAAAGGAAGAGATCATGTTTAACATACCTATGGAGCCCAACAATCAAAATATGAATATTTTTCAAGATTCCTTGAATGTTTATTTAAGAAAATTTTTTTAATTCCACTTGAAGAATAAGGTAAATCATCCTAAATCACCTTTTGTAATTCAAATGGACCCTATCCAAAATGCCTCTTATTCATCCTTTTAGGCAAGTCCATTCAAGTCTAAAAATCCTTTTGTCATCAATATTTCTTGGAGTGGTGTTGATTCTTCCTCTTTTTAAAATGTGCATAGAGCTTCCCTAGTGATTAACATGACTTTTCATTATGATGAAGACTCTACATGCACAAACCCCTCTTTTGCTTATCCTTTATCTTCCCCAAGAAACTATCCTTCTTTGCTAATATTATCCAAGCCTATTTGTTATCCTTTTATTCTTCCCTATTCAATTCCTCCTTCATTATGCCTATATTCTCCATAAAAATTTCAAGGATCCCCTTTGTTCTCCACTTCAACATCCCCAGTTAAAATATTGACACATGTAGAAAAGAAGACTAAGCAAGAAAAAGGTGAAGAGAATGAACAAGCCTTCAATTATCCTACCTAAAGTAAAAAGAGTGTTTATAATGTTTATTTTCAAGCTAAACTTGGTTCTACCCCTTCCTCTCCCATTATCATATGAGCCCAGATTACACCAAATCCTATTTCCTCTTTACTTGCAAGTAAAAAGGAAACACTTGTGAGTAAGGATTTATCCTAAATGAAAGCTACAATGAAATCAAACGAGATCAGTATTTTCATATTTAACCTAATTTCAACCTTGAAGGAACATCAATTAGCTTTGGATGAGCTTCTTAAATCAATAACTATGCCTATAGATATTCAATATCATGAGCAAGTGATCTCATCTATGATCAATTCTCCAAATTATGAGGTAGATTGATTAGTATTTAAAGAAAAAAAATATCAAGACTCATCCTACCATAGGTGTTATATGCCAACTTCTAATCTAGATCATAATATGAGTAGGACACAGTGTATCACTACCTTTGGTACATGTGGATGATGGATCTAGAACTAATGTCATCTCATGGTTTTTTATTAAACATCTCAGCCTCAAGAAAATGATCATGTATTCTAACTATAATTCCTTTTAATTTCATTTAGTGATGTTAGAGTAGAGATCCTAGGGATCACTAAGTTACCATCTTTGATAGAAAGTTATATCATGTTTGAGGTGGTCTTTGTAATCATTAGAGACTCATCATGAATAAATGCTATCTTAGAAAGGCCTTGGTTAGCTTACCATTGTTCTATCTCTTCCTTGTTACACCAAGAAATCCATTTCTCCTACAAGGATTAAGAAGTACTAATTCTTGTGGATCTTGAGGTTCCTACTATTTTATGTTTGGATGTTGTGAGCCTAGGATCTTAGCTTGCATTTGTAGGATAAGCCTCTATTAAACTAAAAATTAAAGAGTTAAAGCCTCACATCCCTTGATCCTGAGCACTTACAAAGTCATAGAGTTAGAATTCAATGAATTGGATATAATGGTATTCATTAGGAGTGCAAGAGGTCCCACTAGAGTGAAGGTTAGAATTGATATAGTGGAGACATAGCTTTGGTAATGATCCCATTCTAATATCTCTCCATTTTTCCTTGTTTATAGTTTTTCCTAAAATTTGTATGTTTTTATTTTTACTTCATGTGTTTGAAGTTATACATTTACAATTTTCATAGCTTAGTTTTCTTTATTAACTATTGCAACTAGTTAGTTTTTTTCTATACAAATCTTAGTTTCTTTTATGCAAGTTTAGATCCTTTGTACTTGTTTATTCCTTTTGTGTTAAAAAGTCAAAAATTGATAATTACATAAAACTTAGAAAAAGATATAAATATAGAAAACTATAAAATCCATAAAAAATAGAAAACATAAAAATCCATAAAGAATAATAGTCCATCTATCATAACTAGTAGTTCATACAATCTTAACAAATACATTTCATCAAATCCAACGTTAATTAATAAAATTTTAGAACTATAAATAAAAAATTTATCGATCATCATACTATCTAATTTTATCCACCCTAATCATCTAGTGACATTGTTGGTGCTGGAAATTTCACTTGCTAGAATGAAAACCCAAAAATCCAAGTGCTAGTACAATTTTAACCCTAAATCCCAAGGGCATTCAAACATGGGATTTAAGGCACCTTGAATGGTTTGGCCTATCATCAAGGAACTTAAAAAAGTATAAATAGAAATGTGAATGGATTTGGAAATTAAAATGGAAATGAAAATGAAAATGGAAATGAAGTTGAAGTTGCAAATAAAGAATGAAAACAAGCACAGAAATGGAAACATAAACTAAAATTTGCACAACATGAACTATAAATTTATTATAATGTAAATAAATAATAAGGTTCATGAAGTATAGATTTTATGCTAAAAGGACAAAATCTTTCCTTGTAGAAGCTTGAAGTTTGTTGGAGATGGCTATTCCACATCAACTCCACAATTCAGATTCTCCCTAGCTCTAGTTCCCAGAAACTTCTCATTGGTTTCCATTGGAATAGGAAATGAGGGTTATAACTGGTATTCCTCCTTTGGGCTTAGTAGTAGTACGTGGGACTCTTTATGCCCAGTGTAGTACTAGTTTTGCTACCAAAGTGAAGGCGAGGTTGCAATGATGTTATGGTTGTAAAAATGCAGAAAGGCTTATTGCTTGTATGTAGGTTTGGACTGAAATAAAGTGTCTATGTTGGTTTTTGTAGGGTGGTTATGGATATTTTTAGATCTATACACCACTGCCATGATTGCTAACAGATTGATGTGAATTTGCAGGTGCAACGATTATCAACTTTCAGTGTAATTACCATTTATAGTAAGTTTGGTATATATTATAGAAAAAAATGCATTTGTTTACTATAAATAGTAAATGAAATTTTGTGAATATGTTGGAACCATCCTCACTATTCTGGATATGGTGGACTATGTTGAGATTGTTGGGAATGCCAAAAATTGGTGAAAAATGTGGAGATAGTTGGAAACTGCAAAAATGATGGAAACCATTGTCTGGTGGAAAATGTTGTTTACACTAGCCATTGAAGACTTGGGATGACTACGCTAGCCACTATTGGAAAAATTGAAATTTTGATAGTTCAAATGTTGCACTTCTGCTGGGTCTTGTGGTGACTATGCTGCTACTATCATCTTCTCTTCAGAATTGACCTTCCTATCTACTGTAGCACCATGTTTGAATTGATGGATCCAAAGTAGTTGGGACTATACCCCTACAAAAACCCATGGAAATGCCAATTTTAGCCATTCCAAAGGCATTTTCAACCTTCTCAAGCCCAAATAAAGGCATGAGGTACCTATTTCTACTTGGAAAGTAAGGCAATAACAACTTTTCAAATATTTTTGAACCCAAAATGTTGAAATATGTAAGATTGTAGCTCATGGACTACATATCTCACATTTATAATGAATTCTTTTCCCAGGTTGGGAAATGAGGGTTGCAACATTAATTTTTGGTGGTGTTTCATTAACCCCTCTTTGTTGGTGTTTAGATGATTGACTTGAGAGACATTGACAAAAATTTCAAAACACAATTGCAAGTCCACTACCAATGTTCCCTATCGACACTTGCTTTAGTAGTGTCAAACCATGGTCAAGAGTGCTTATGATGATGGCATAAGATTATGATGGGGTAACGAGTAATGAGGTGATATATGGCTATGTGGAGATGATCATAAGAGCTAATAATTATTTTCAAATGGTGACATCATGGCTATGATGTGGAACAGACATATTGATTAATCCATTTGGGTTTCACACTTTATGCTTTGAAGCATGGTTCACTTAACAAATGTGTTTGAGTAACCAAAACCTCACTCCAAGGTTTCTTTGGCTACTAGGC
>MNCI01005856.1:116312-171224 GCA_015680685.1 Gnetum montanum
GGGGTGGGATGGTGGAATGGGGGATCAAAAATGCCTTTTGGGATGCTAAAAATGGAAATTTGATGAGTTTTATTAGGGTGGTACACTTTCTACACTAGAAACACTTGTAGGAAAGGGAAACCTCACCCACCCCTAGCATGGAGGAGTAAAACATTTTTCCTCAGCCTAGAAACCTTTTCCTCTAGCATGGAAAAGTCCACCCCTCATCGTGGAGGCTTCACCCTACTGTAGAAACTACATCCCCTCAACGTGGAAGAAACATGAGCAAGGTTTCTACACTCTATTAACTTCAAGTTGACCAAAAACTTTAGAAGGGATGGTAGAAGGCTCAGCATAGAAGATTTGTCTCTAGCATAGATGGTGTGCCCTCATTACTATCTATAGTAAATAGAATGACCATGGGGGTTTAGCACTTACTATATATGGTAACCCCCCAAATTTGGTCATCCATCTCACATGTATGTGGTAGAAATTTGCAGCCAATTTGCAGCAAAAATAATGGCCCAAAACCTATAAAACCAAAATCCCAACACCATTTCAAGGTTCCATACTTTGACATTTTCAGCATTATAGCACTTTTGGCTTCCAAGAACTCTTGCAACACTTGTAAAAATGCATCTTATTAGGACCTCTCAGCGTGGAACCCCTATAGTCCTATTAGCCCCTTTATTACGTCCCTAAGACTTGTGGGTCCTTAGTTTCAATGCTGCATTTCTAGGATCCCCAACTTCCAGTGTGAAACATTTTGTTAGCTAAATTCCCCACTCTTCTCACTCCTAGAAATGAACAAAGTTGTAGATTTGTAGTTTGTAGTAGAGGAGGTTCAAAAGCATTAGGGGTGGCTGAACACCTAAATCGTGGGGTAGATCACATTGGCTTCAATGGGCTCTGAACCCCTACCCTAGTGAACACCCTTTTGCTCTCTCACAGGCATTTCTTGTACACATTTTTGGAACTCATTCTTTATTATTTTTTAAATAACTTTTTAAGGTTTCATTTTGTGTACAATCTACATTTGCTTTCCATTTTACAAATATGTAATTTTTGCATTTCATTTTCTCAACCCCCCATTTTGCATTTTGTAAGTCCTTGGGTGATCTACTGGACCATCTAGGGCATCTTGAATTCCATTTTTCAAAGGCCTTGGGAATTCTAGGTTAAGGCTACTATGTCAAATCTTTTGATTTTCTAGTGACTGATTTTTTTGATTGTAATAGTTTTCTAGCACTAGAAGGAGGGCCTTCACTCAATTTATATGGAAAAATATATCTTTCTTATTTTCAATGTTACCATTTGAAAGGTTTTGTTTTCTAATTTTTGTAGTAAAAACCTTGAAAAATAAATCCGCCCCTTCCCCCATATGAAAGAAAATTTAGTGTGGAAGTTGTAGGTGGTTGGGTGTTGAATTTTTCACAACATTTGCTATGAAGTTTTCAACCCAAGGCCAATGTTGACACCATTTCCCCCCTTTAGCTTCCAAAATCTTTTAGTGTTGCAAAGTTGGTGGTTTAGCCCATCTGGAAGCCATCAAACTTCTAAAAGTTAACTAAACCCCCATCTTTCCTAGTTGGGAAAATTGGTAGCCTACCAAAACTGTTTTATGGAAAGTCCCAAGTTTTCACTTTGGTTGTCAAAGTCTCCCCCCTCTCATCAACATTAGAATAGGAAGCTGTGACATCCCACCATCTTAACCCCTTCTTTCCCCCTTGCCATATCCAACATAGAGCTAGTTAGAAGGCCAACATGGATGAGACTTGGTGTCAACATTATTAGCTTTTCATATTTGATAAAGGGGTATACCTCCGTTGCCCCCAAGTTACTATTTATAGTAAGCACCTTGTTTTTAGCCATTTTTTCTTCTTTTGATCCTTTTTAGATTTCACTTGCTAGAATTTGATTCCATATTTACCTTTTATAGCTAGTTTCAAGACATTTTCAATGAAATAGCCATGTCTTTCTCAAAATCAACCAAGTTTCCTTTCACCTTCATTGACAAAGGGTCTAGTCCATAAGCCATGAGGGTCTACGATCCAAAAGGCCCTACTATCATCAAGTCTAGGTAGTTGTTGAGGGTCAGGAGGAAAATTCCTAACTTTTTGACCATAAAATAAGATAGTTACAACTACATTTGTGTGAAAATGTAGGCTAGCATGGTGATTCCACACCTTGAAGTAGAAGCATAAAGGGAGTTTGAGCTCATACACTAGGATGGAAAGGAGTATATCCCTTCCCTGTATGACCAAATATCCCTCAATGATATCTATGCTATCATCCTAGCTCAATTGATTGGGATGGAGAAGAAGGATGAAAAGCAGATCTTGGAGGAACAAAAGGATAGAATCTAAGCTTAAAAAAATCCTAGAAGGATTTTTCTAAAAAAAATCCCCCAAGGCCACAACACCTTCCTCTAACACCTTTTTTTTGTTCATGAGCCTGGTGCTACCATCTTCTACCCCCTCCTAATCTACTATGATTGATCCCATGCTAGCCATAGCTGCACATCAAACCCAATCAATGTCACAGCCAATGACTTATAACCTATTGATGCCTTTTTCCACTCAACCTTGATCTCTGTGGTCATCAGTGGTGGTTTTCATGACCAAAACTATCTAATCACCCATGTAGGATCCACCATGGGACCTCAAGCAACTCAAGGGTTGCATACCCCTTTGTCCCATTTGTGCCTTAGATATTGGCACAAACATCATTTTCCCATTTTGGCCCATAGATCACAACCATGAGATGACCACTTCCTTTCTTTTTGCAACCAATAGCGAGATCACAAGCCTTACAATGTATGCTTAAACTCTTCATCCAAATCTTGTAGCTAACAGGGATACCATAGGGTCTGGATCAAGCCTTCTAGATGATCCACAACTTAATGAAGGAGTTGATGAGGCTCCAAGCCTCTACTTCCTAAATTGTCAAGATTATAAATTTTTGCTAGGATTATCCCATCAGTCTTGTAGTCCCACCCTTGATACTTCCTCCTAGTATTTCTATCCTTTAGTTTAGCAAGTACAACAAATAAGCTAATTCCAACACTCATTACCTTTCATTCTAAGTGCTTACTATTGTAACCTTGGCCACACACTATCATGAGGATTTTGACTATGTCCTTGACTGAGAAAGTGCTTGATTGGTATTGTGCCTTACCTGGAGGATCCCTTGAGGACTTGAAGCCTGACACCACGCTGGATGAACTAATGAAGGTCAAGCAAGGACCCCTAAAACCTATAAAAAGTTCATCCAATGATGGAGTGGCCAGCTCAATGGGATATCAGAGCCTATATTTGAAACACACCTTTTTGGCTATATTTAAGGGGTAGTTCAAAATTTACTACCTTGATCCATGATCCTTTAGGCAAGCGTTCTCTCAGAGAAAGAATATAGAGGATGCCGCAGAGGCTAATCATAACCTAGCCTACATAGCATACAAAAACAAACATATGCAAAGGAACAAGGAGAACAAAAAACATAGCAATGTGGCTATAACAATAGTAACCAAAGAGGCAAAGATCACTAACTAGGGGCCAAGGACCAATCCACCTAAGGCCCCTATTAATAACCATGATAACCGACCATCAATCTCTAGGGCCACTACATTGACTACTCCTAGGACAAAATTTGAGTGGAAGGATTGTAGCAAGTACAATACCTTATCTTTAAAGCCATATGAGTTGCTAAGTCAACTATTGAAGAGTGGGCACATGTAAGACAAGTAGATGACCAAAGCTACTTAAAAGAAGCATGAGTGGTTATGAAAAATAGCCAAAGATCCCACTCAAGTAATAAAGGATGACACTAAATTACCTAGGTAGTATAAACTAGATTGCTTTTATTACTATCACCAACTACCTGGTCATGACATAGACTTCTGTCTCTTGCTAAAAAATGACTTGCAGAAAATGATAGATAGGGGAGAGCTAGTTTTGGGTGCTTCCAACATGAGCTAATCATAAAATTAGTAGATGAAAGTGTACAAGGATCCATTGAATGCTAATAGTAGTTCCTATGTTATTTTAACATTCAATATTAAAGATAATCAAAGACTAGTGAGGGAGCCATTCATGATCTTGCTATCCCCTCATGATGAATGGGCCTCTTTTGCTTTCACCAGCTCAAGACCCCCTTTCATTTTGAGAGTACCATTGTGGGTGCCTCCAAGGAAGCCTTTTGTCATTAGGATATCCCAACCTAACATAACCCAACTAGCCATAGCCCAAGCAATTGATGTGCCCATACAATGACCTCTTGTGGTGGCCAATGCTATTGCGTCCTCCTCATAAGTAACCAATGATAATCAAAAGGCTTTAATGAAGCAAAGGAAGAAGCATAAGTAAAAGCCTAGTAACAAGGATGACAAGGTGGCTGAGGCACGAAATGAAGTGGGTCCACTGAAGCCCACTCCCATAGTGGCTATACTTATGACCTTCTTTGCCTAGCCTACCTTAACTAGAAAATAATAAGGGGACCCCAAAACAAAAAACCATAGGAAAGAGGAAAGATCCTAACAGCTGAATAATAAAGTTCACATTTTGGGGTGCATGAAGGAAGTAAAACACAATTGGGATGAAAAGCCGATGGCCAATGACAAAAGCTTCCTCATGTGATGGATGAAGTCAGAAAATCCCTCAAGCAAAAGAACACAACTCTAAGCTTGTATAACTTGATCATGACTTCCTCCATAGATCTTGAGGTACTAGTCAAAATGTTGACTTCCATCATCATTAGCAAGGAAATCCTTATTAACAAGGAATCTATCCATGTGATAATGGTTCCTTCTTCATTGAGGAAAGGGTAGTCAACATTACTAGTGTTTCATGATAGAAAAATTAAAGCCAACCTCCAAAATGGTTAAGTGTTTAGGGATCCTCTTTTCATCATGATTTGGGTGGTGTAGTTTAAGATGCATTGGGTGCATGTTTATGATGGAGCTACAACAAATGTCATCCCATGCACCATCATTGAATACTTGGGCTTAACAAAGCAGATACAACACATAACAACTAGCACTCTTAAGTCCTTCAATGGATCAAGGGTTTCTATTAAGGGGTCTCTCTTCTTGAAAATCATTGAGTGGTTAGGACAAAATCCAAACCTAAAATAATAGGTTATAACAAGAAGTGTGAAGACATGTGCATACCTAACTTCTTCTCTTCTTGCTTTGGGATGATGATAGGGTATGTACCTAGTACTATCTCACTAAACAAGGCCTCTAGAGCATCTATATCTACACTTGCTAGCCCTTTAGCCTCATGTTTCCATAAGAGCACCTCCTCTACTTACCTTTCTTCCTCCTTTGCTGCAGTAGCTAGATGTCTCTATGCTTTCTCCTCTACAATAGTGGGTTACCATGTTTTGATGCTTGTTTACAATCATAGCACATAGAAAACTGATTAGCACATGAAAACATAATGTAGTCATAAAATATTAAAACATAGGATAGCCAAAACATAGATAAAACATACCTATGACCCCTTGATGTGATGTATTAAGATTAAAGTTAAGCTTCTTTTGGATAGGTTTCTTTGACACTAGTGGTGCTTCCTCTATAGGTCTCTTAAGCTTGACCCTAGCTACCCATTTGGCTTTTCTACATTATCATTTGGATTCTAGGATGCTACCTATGATTGTGAGGGGCTTCTCCTTCATGCTGTTGAGGGATTTGCATTACCTAACACCAAGATCCTTGGTGGTAAATGATAGTGAATCATCCATATCATCTGGTGGGCTTTGGGCCTACATGGTTGGATAAATGTTCTTTATCTAAGACCTAGAAAGTTGGTCTAGATCTTGGGCAATCCATCATCCATTCCTCAACACCACTAGGAACTCCATGAACCTCTTTAAGTAATTTGCAAAGAATGAAAAATGCATGTGGATTATGGTAGAAGTATCATCATGGAGTTTGAAAATATCCTCCTAAAGCCTAATAGCCAAAGCAGCCAACCAATTGAATCTAGTACCCTCCATTAGGATCCACTTAAAGGTCCATCCCTACGCAATGTTGATTACCTTATTTTGTAACAATATTTTGGGAAATGCACAAGACTTGAACAAAGGATATAGTGCCTTTTCCTTAGGGTTTGTGAAGCAGTCCATGGAAATCCTGAAGTGGCCCATGCTGACACCAAGCGACTCCAAAGCTTCATCATGATGGCATGCTTCCTCTACTATTATGATGGAAAGCTTTGCCCCATTAGTAGGAACATCAAACAAGTTGCAAAAATTGCTCTCATTTATGGCTATGTAATTGGTACACCTCAAATGGTGTTAAAACAATCAACTTCTCTGTCAAAGGAGTTGATGAGATGCAACATCTCTGCAATGGGGATGGAAGGGATAGGTCCCATAAATAGATCAAGAAACTTGCATGCTTAGTGTTTACTCAGATGTATCTAGGTACCTATCTTATTAGTCACTCTTATGATAGTTTCACCTCATCAAACTTCAAGATGAGGGTATCCTCATGACATCCTGAAATTGATAAGGTAATGTTAGTAGAGGTGGAAAGTCTTGTAAAGTAACAACCAAACGTTTAGCATCAACATAGGCATGTTTGATAACTAGTTAAAACAATAGAACACTTAAAACCTTAGTGACCATAAAACATTAAGCATTATAACTCTTATGTTTACATTTCTTCTTCTTGCTTGATGTGGCCTGAGTAGAGGTCCCAACTATAAAGGTCTAATCCTGGATGCTCTTGAAGCTTATCCACTAGTTGTGTATTATCCTATTGGCAATGTATTTCTTGTAGATAGGGTTAAATTTCTTAGTGTACCATCAAAGTCCCCTCTTAACTATTCATACACAATAGTCCTGAATTGGGGGCCCTTGGTTAATACATCTAAGGTGTTTTGAGCCACCATGAAGGTTTGATTGTTAGTAATCAAGCCTTGATCATTGATCCTATACATACAAGAAGTTCTTAAAATTGACAAAGTTAGGAAATGTAGTTTAGCCAATAAAGCCAAAAGCATAAAAATACTAGAACAACCATGATTACCCTTATATACGGTATATAGTGCCAGGAAATTTTAGAAACAATGTGTGAACTCTATATGCCATTATCAAAGTATTGTTAACATTATATGGACTATACTCTAACATAGTTCAGATATCCATGAGTGATGAGTGATGCCATGGGTTATATTGATGAGGCCTTGTCAATGTGGTCCCCTTGAAGTAGGCACATTAAAGTGATCCCATTTATGTGATCATGTTTATGTATGATTAGATGCATTGACATGACCTTGTTGACGTAGTGTCTATATTCACCTATAAATATTATCTCACCCATCATGTTTATTGCATCTTTGTCATAGTTGTAGTGAAGATCTAGCAATTTTTCCACTTGAAAGTTAGATTATTTTTCTAAGTACCCATAGTAGAAGTCAAAGAGTGTATTGATCTTTATTCGAGAGCTATTGTACCTAAGCACGGTAGTGTGTGCAGCAATAAAGATGAGCTTTCTAATAAACCTTGCAGCACTTTGAAATAGATTAATTATTTCCTTTATGCATTTAATGTTTTATGTAATCTCATTTAATGATTTAAGTAATTAAGTAATAAATTAAGCTAAATTAAGCTAGATTAAGTAGTGATTAGTTAAGGACATAAGTAAGACCACTTCTAGCATACGCTTGATGCTTGGTAATCCAAGTAACACTTAACGTTTGGTAATCTAGTAGCATTAAACGTGTTTAGGATGTATACAGCAAGTAGGAATGAATGATTATGTTAGGATTATTTAAGTATAGCTAGTTAGATTAAATTAGCAATTTAATTATTGTATTCATTATTTTTTACTCTTAGGTAACCTACAACATAAAACATAAAAATGATAAAATTCATATGCCTCAGTTGCAGTTAACCATACCTTTGCATTTCACAAGTGTAATTGGGAAGACAACGATTACAATGGTTAGTTTTACTTCCTAGAGACTAGTGTACTTAGAAGGCTATAAGTCCATAGAATTCAACTAGATTGGGTGTAGGGTCTACTCATTGCTCATCATAGGCACCGTTGCTAGGACTTGTAGTTTGATATGTGCGCTATCTAGGACTTAGTGAATATGATTTAAGATCATTGGAGAAAATCCTAAGGTTACAATCATTTGAAAAATAATAATTATAATTATAATTTAAGCATACTATAGTTTTCTTTAATCCAAAATGTCTTCTCCTCATAGGCATGATGAATCAAAACTACTAGTGCCCCAAGAATTCAAAGTGATATACACTCATCCAAATGAGTTTGTACATGATTTCACCTTAATCTTGCATTAGGATGAACAATTGTGGTGGAGAAATATGGAGGGCAATGTTATGTTACCTCTCAATCTATCTATTTTTGGGATTTGCTCCAAAATATTAAGAGGTTGGACATGCAGGACCTCCATGATGAATACGTAGTGTAGGACCATGAATATCAGGACTCCTATCCCATGGCAACACAACCCAAATGAGATCAACACCAGGAGAAGAACCATGAAGCTACAAAGGAAAAATAGCTTACTAACCCCTTTTTCCTATTGAACCAAAATGATAAGGAGGATCCTCCGTCTGGTGGTTCTCAAAATGAAGATTCTCCACTCCTTGACTCTAGTGAAGAGGGATTAAACCCACACTTACACTTCCCTATCAACAATATGGGTTCAAGAAAAAGTGGGAGTGAAGGTAGGGGCTCATGGAAGCATCATGATGATAGTAAACCTAATGATCGTGGCTGTGATAAGCAAAGAGAAGGTGGTAGACACCATGGTGATGGCAGTCCTCCTCCCTCTTCACTCTCTTCATCTACATCTTATTCTTCCTCTTTTGGTTCTAATTGACATCACAGAGGATGAAACTGTGATGGAGGCGAAAGATTGGACAATGATTGTAGGCCCCACCATGAATGAAGGAATAGTAGGGAACATCATAGGCATCATCAAAATCATGATGATGAAAAACCTTTGCCTACAACTTGAAGTATGATAAACATTGTAAAGGTAGTCAAAATTCCAACCAAGCTTGTGAAAGAGAGTAGAATCAAGAGTTTGGATATGAACAATATCCCCAGATTTGAGGGGGAATATAACTTAGATCCATACATCCATCTTCATGCCTTTCACAATGCCCATGCATTATAGAACATAGAAAATTATTGGTAGAAATTGAAGCTATTTCCCAGAATACTCATAAAAGAAGTAGAAAGTTGGTATTGCTCCTTGGAGCCTAAATTAATTCGTAGATGGAGTACGATGCTTGAGTTGTTCAATGACAAATACCAAATGTACTTCAAAGTGTCCAATTTGAAGAAGCAAATCCAAGGTTGATGACAAGGAATACATGAACCCTTGGATGTAGTCATGGGTAGGTATTATTCACTTTTGCATAGATGTCCTAGCCATGGTTATTCTCAGTAGGAGTAGCTTTTCCATATCATAGATGGGCTTTGATTAGAAACAAGGAGAACTCTTGGGGTCTATGCCCAAGGAAGACTATCAAAACTAAGAGCCCATTAGATTCAGGGGCTAATTGAGTAGGTTGCAAAAGAAGAAGATGAGTTGAGAAAATTGTAAAGTTCCAAGGAGTATAATTAGGATCCTTCCATTAGAAAAAGGAGGTCCAATTTTATGACAGTGAGGGGGAGGCATCACTTGATGAAGTGGTGCAAAAAAAAAACCTTGCCAATTCAAAAATTGGTGTCTAAAATTTTGGCTAAGGTTGATAAAATGTGGATATCTTTAGATGAAAATTTTAAATTACTCTAAAAATTCCAGAAGAATCAAAAGAGCAAGGTAGTGATCATGACCACAATTAAAGAAAGGAAGCTGAATGTGCCTATCAAAGGGGTATGGGCAAAGTTGTTGTAGTAGAAGAGGTTGTGAAGTTAGAATTAGATGAGGATGTTGGATGTGATAGCTAGAAATATGAACATCCTATGGGATGACCCTATTGTGTCACACTTACAGGAATATAGGGTGTATGCTATGAATCCTAGACTAGCATGAAGGTAGGCACCCAGAAGGTTGCCTTATCCCTAGGAAAACCAAAGGCAATTCCACTAGCAATAACAAGCTTATTATCCAAGTGGAGCTTCTCAAAAATTATATGAGTAGTACCATTAGTGGTAGCATCCACAGTCATGAGGGATGCCACCACTAAGGTAGCAGTACCCTTATAGGTAGCCAGATCTGTATAGGTACTATGTTTAGTAACCCATGTCTTAGCATGGCTCTTTCAGTCATACTTGCTTTCAGCATCACTACTATACTTGAAAGTACTACAAAACTCATTCTCCATCTCCTAGAGGAAAATACCCATACCCTTATCATCCTTTTCATCATTCAAAACATGTTCATCCATCCTCAATCCAATTACTAGTTGCTCTATCCATGTAGGGTGAGATTATCATGTAGTCGCAACGACATAATACTACTAGGGTTATTAACTTACAACTAGTTGCTTAGTCAAGATGTTTGAAACTCAAATATCATAAAATACCATTCTTTCAAACCAATAGCCCTATAAAGTCCTCACCAACTTATGCAGTCGGTCACCCTGTGTCTCCTTCATCCTCTACATCTATTTCTTTCAAGAGCCCTTCAAACCAAACATCTCCCAATATTCACATAGTCATGTTAACCCACACTATATTTGATTGGATCAAGGCTAGCAAGATTCATAGGAAAAGAGCTGATCCTAGAAGTCCTCTCATCTACTTGCAGATTATTGGAAATAAGCCATGTAAGGCTCTTCTCGATTTAGGTTCTAGTGTTAATGTAATTTTTTATGAAATGCACAGTGCCTAGAACCTACCTCCTTTCAAGAAGATCAACATCCAATTAGATTGGTAGATTAATCCATCACTATTCCTTTAGGATTAGTAGAGAACATTATGACCACTATATATGGGTGGTCATATCCTACCAATTTCCTAGTGGTCAATGTTGATAATTGAAAAGGGGACTTTTCAATAATTATGGAAAGGAATTGGTTGAGAATTGTTGATGCATGAATGGACATTAAAGATCTTTCCTAGGATATTTCCAAGAAAAATTCATTTGGAAAGATCAAGAAGAAGAGAGTTCCATGCATTGCGTACAATGATATTGGGTGTAACTATGTGCAAAAACTCTGTTATAGCAAAAGCACATTAATTAAAACATATAGATAGTGTGTAGATAAATTTGAAATCCAAAATTAATTGTACATAATAGTCATAAAATAGGAGGACACCCAGTGGCTAATAGTTGATTCTAAAAATAGCATACTTTGCATGGAACCTAGTAAGAGCCTAACTTTTGCAAATGTTGAAGGCATGGATGAACTGGAGCAAGTTCATTGCTAACTCTTTGATGATGAACCTAATGATACCAATTGGGAAGCGTTGGAAATCCTTAATAGTTTTAAACATGAGTTCTTAGAGTTGAAAACTCTACCTACCAACTAGGAATATGCATTTTTGAAAAATGGCAAGCTAGTGATAATCAATGCCAACCTTGCTCCTAAGTAGAAAAGGATGCTATTGAAGTTGGTTAGAACATGGCCAAAAACCTTTTCTTGGTCATATTCTGAACTCATAGGGATTGATCCTTAGATATGCTAGCATCACATCTTTACCAATTTGACTATGAAGCCAAAGAGGCAGCTGCAGTAGTGGTTGAATCCAAAATTAAAACAAACCGTCAAAGAGGAAATTAAATAACTTCTCGAGGAAGGTCCATCTATCCAATTGTGAGTAGCAAGTGGATTAGCCAACTTATAATTTTACCAAAGAAAGGTGGCAAGTGATGATTCCATATTGATTTCAGGCTGTTGAACATGAAGACGTTCAAAGATCATTTTCCATTATCATTTGTGGACTAGATATTAGACACTATTTTTGGGAATTAATATTATATCTTTTTGGATGGTTATAGTGGCTGTAACCAAATTCATATTGTTCCTAAGGATTAGGACAAAACAACCTTCACAAGTCTTTGGGGAATTTTTGTAGATCATAAGATGCCATTTGGTCTATGCAATGCCCCTACAACTTTCCAATGCTTGATCCTGAGCATTTTTCAATAGTAGATTGGTAGCAGGGTGGAAGTATTTATGGTTGACTTCTTCACCTAGGGTGCTACATTTGAGCAAGCCTTAGACTACCTTGAGAAAGTGCTTAAAAGATGCATGGAGACTAATTTTCAACTCAAAGGAAAAAAGAGCCATCTCATGGTCTAGGAGGACATTGTGTTGGGGGATAGAAATTCTAAAGTAGGGATTGAGGTGAACCTTGAAAAAATTAGGGTCATCCAAGGTAACCCATCAATCAAAAATCATTAAAGATGTCCTATCATTGTCTAGACACACTCACTACTACAAATGATTCATAAAAAATTTCTCTAAGATTGCAAAACCATCGGTTGAGTTAACAAAGAAAGGTGCTTAGTTCATATGGATTGAGAAATGCAAAAAGGCATTCTAAAAACTTAAGGAGAAGCTTGTAGAGACTTCAATTATATGAGCACCTAATTGGTTTAGACCATTTCACATTATGGTAGATGCATCAAACTATGCCTTAGAAGTTGTGCTTAAGTAGTTGGATTATCAGAAATATCCATATTACATCCACTACACAAGTTGAAGCATTGTGGGTGCACAACTTAATTACACCACAACTGAAAAAGAGCTGATGACAGTGGTGTATGCACTAGAAAATTTTAGGAAATATGTGCATAGATACAAGGTATTTGTGCACATTGATGATAGTGCTATTTTCCTCCTGATGAATAAACCAATAGTGAGCCCCCATGTCATAGGGTGGCTAGTGATTTTACAAGATTTCAATCTTACAATGGTAGATTGAAAGGGGATTAAGAATGTGGTCATTGATCACTTGTGTTGGTTATGATGGGATAAAAAAGAGAATGAGAGTCCACTCTTTGATCAATTTCTTGATAAACTCTTCTTTGTTGGTGTAAAAAATGAATAAGTGCCTACAAAACCAAAATGGTATGATGGCATCCTCACTTATCTTATACTCTAGAGATGTTACAAGAGTTAGAACACTAGAAGAAATAATAGTTTCTTTATCAAGATAAACACTTAATGGAAATCAACAGACACCTTTACAAGGTGTGCATCGATGGCTTGTTTCATTGGTGTGTTCTTGATGCTAGCAAATTGCATGTTCTCCAAGATGTTTAGAAGGATCCTTGTGGGGGACACTATCTAGGGAGATGCATGATCATTAAAATATTGATGGTAGGATACTTTTGGCAAACAATCATTAGGGATGATGACCAATTTATCTACTCTTGTGAATGTTGCTAAAGAGATGGTGGGATGACCACTCAAATGGAGGAACCTCAATAGTGGATCTAACCATTGGAATCCTTCAGCATTTGGGGCATACACTTCATGGGTTCCATCACACCCATGTCAAATGGAAAGTCATACATAATAGTCACAGTTTACTATTGTACAAAATGGGTAAAAGTAGCAGCTATTACTAACTGAATTTGTATAACATAATGTTTTAAATAGGTTTGGGGTGCCATGTGAACTAATTTTTGATAATGGTACTAATTTTATAGATACTATACTTAGGGGGTTGAACATAAATTGATAACACCCTCCAACCCCAAAGATAATGATCAAGTTGAGGTTACCAATAGGGAGATAACAAAAATCTTAGCAAGAACAATAAGCAAATATAGGAGATACTAGAGCATAAAACCCAATGATGCCCTCTAGGCATACCATTTAACATGGAAACTTCCTATTAGCTACTCTCCCTATGAATTTGTGTATGAAAAATTACCAACTCTTCCAATTCAATTCATGCTCTATACACTTTCAATAGCCTGTGACCTTGATCTTGACCTTAGCCTAGCATAAAAAGAAATACTGATCAATCTTAATGTGCTAGATGAGAATTGATTGATGGTCCTATATTTGAATGAAGTGCACAAATAATTCATTAAAAAACACCATGACCTTAGAACACGAAAGGTAAAATTTCAACCTAGAGACAAGGTCCTCTACTCGAACTCCATACATGTACCTCAACAAAATATGTTTCAAATGTTGTGGAAAGGACCTTACATCATCAATGAAACCTTTTGTTCTAGGGCCATGTTAATTCACAAACCTAAGAGCCCAAACAAAAAGTAAGTGATCAACATGTAGCAACTAAAGTCTGTCCATGAGCCCAAGTAAGCCAGTGCCATCAACACCTCATTGGATGGACAACCATGCTCAATCTTTTGGATCTCCTCTCTTCAACTTAGTCATGGGGGAGATGGTTATTTGTGCTAACCAATTAAAGAAGCTCCTCAATTTTTCTACATTTTTATTTTACACCTTTTTATTTTACACTTTTTTTTTGTTTCTATACCATTTTTTTACTCTTTGTTAATTTTTGAATTTTTGTTTTACAACATCATTGGTACATTTTGAACTTCTTGAATATTTTTCAATTTCTTTTATATTTTACTTTCTTTTGGTATGAATTTTTATTATTATTTTTTAATAAAGTGCTTTACTGCCAACATGACACAATGATGTTGTAGTTTTTTACTACTGGTTGTTTGTGCTTAATGTTTTTTTATTACTAATGTCTAGTTTCTATCTTTGAATTTTGATGATTGATGACTAAGACAAAGTTTCTTTCTCATGGAATAGGCAGTGAGTCCAAGTCATCCACCCATCCATTAATTCTATGATTTTTCTTATTTTGGAACTATGAGATCCTTTTTTCATTCATGAAACTTTAATAAAATTATGACCTTGGTAGTTTCCAAACTCAGGATAGATTCAAAGGATTGAATAGGGTGTGACTTCAAGGGGATTCAACACCCTTTTGCCTCTCTACTCACTTGAGTGCATGGGTGTTTCTCATGGATTTCACACTGTTCCATGTTGACCAATAATAGGAAGTTGAATAAGTCTTTGCATGGTGTGGTTCCCATCCAAAAATTCATAAAAACATAAAATCAATAAAAAGTAAAATAAAATAAAATAAAAAAAAAACATGATGGGAATTCAAAGCACACCCCTTAGAAAAAATAATGGGCTACAAGCATTGGCTATGGGACTCGAAAGACATGTTACCTATGCCTCAAGGTCACCTCTAACTAAGGCCCTTTCTCACTTCTTGCTTCTCTTTTCTTCTCAAATAAGGAATGGTGTTTAATCTATGGCAGCATTCTTGTGTCTTGAGAGGATGGAATAGTCTTAGGGTGGTGATGCAAACTCACTAAATTTTTTTGGTTTTGGTTTGGACTTATGATGGATTTTATCTAGTCATCTAACCACAATCTGCAAGGGACTTCATGTGACCATGATTTAGAACTCCATTCCACTTTCTCTCTCATCCATTAGTGCTTTTTTTTTTACCTCATTGCTAGTTTCCATGTCTTGTTTAATGTCGTAGTTTGATGAATTGAAATTCTTAAGTAGATTCTTCCATATTCTTTCTTTAACTTTTCATAACCACTAATCAACTATGGGGCCCACAGACTCCTTAGTTGAGGTTATGCAAGGGCAAAAATGGCATGAGCCTGCTATGGGGAGGATTCACTTGCGTAGCTCTTGGTTGGGCTAGTTAAGTCCCTTATCCTTAGGCATTTTTACAATCAAATCATCTGAATTTCCCATTAGTTGCATCCAACTGTGCACTCCATAAGGCATTTCTTCCATAAAATTGCATTCTCCCATTAATTCCTCCATTTTTGCAAACTATCAAACCCTCTTCATGCATTTCAACGTGTTCTTGGCTTCATTGGCTTCCAAAGGACTTCAAGTTCATGTCAAAAATCCTTGTATTTCTTGAATTTTTGAAAAGTTAATAGTGGTCAACATATGCATCGATGTGGCCTTTTATATGCTAGCCTATGCATTGACATGGCCAAGTCGACATGGCCTTGGCAATGTATGGTAAAAATACTATTAATAGGATGCAACACTTAGCAATTTTTGTCATTTTTCTACAAATAAGAGGGGAGTTTTTGCAATTTTTTAGAGCTCTAAACCTTCTAGAGCCCATATTTCTCATAACACTTGTCTAATTTCAGTCAGTTTTTAGTCCTCTAGCTATTGAAGGTATGCTCTATGTTATGGGGGCCACAAATCTTAGGTTTTAGATAGAAATTTTTTTGGAATTTTCTAACTCCCCCATGGGTTTAATGAATAAAATAATATTAAATCATCAACCTATGGAAGTTAAACCCTTCCAGCAAACTTTGGTAATCTAAAATTAATTAAAGTAATCTTAAAATAAGATTAAAAGATCAATCTACCATGACCACACCTTAGGCATGTGTAATTGTCCCAAAAGAGAAAAGGTACTTAATGCTATGAGTTACACACTATATGCTAATCCTTGATCATGTTGTGGTCATAGATGGCACCAAGATCAAAGCATGAATTGAAGGCAAGAACATCTCAACCTAGGGATAAGTGGCCTAGAATTGGAAAGGGCCAATAAGAATAATCCTAGGAGTAGGAAGCTGAAACTCATGCTATGGGACCTCTTCATGAGTACCCCGAAGTGGAATATATTCATTAGATTTCAAAAGAAGCAGAAATAGAGTAGTCTCATAGAGATGAGGCACCAGGTCTTGTGCTTAGGCTTAAAGTTACCTTGACCTATGCCTACCTTGATCAAATCAAGCCTAGGGATGTTCAACATTCGATTTTCCAAGAACTAAACTTTGGGATGCTCTTGGAGTTCTCTCTAGAGGAAGTCAAAGCTCAATTACAAACCTCTCCCATGTGGCCAATCATCACTTCTAGTGGGAAGTGGTACATGGGAGAGACCTACCTCTTCTAGAATAACCAATAGCCAAGTGCCATAGTTAAAGTCAAGGACATTTGCATGTCCTACTTGATGGAAATAATCGCACAGGCTCTTAGCTTACCTGATGCTAGAATAAGCTTGGTGGAGATCTTAACTCAATTATATCCTAAGGTAAAGAAGGAGTGGACCCAATGATGTTATGGAGTGGACCACAAGGAGTATGGTGTGCTCACTATGGTAGAATGCATATATTTCAAGATAGTGGCCCATCACCTCAATCCAATGGTGAGGCCACGTAAGGTGACTACCTTTTCTACTCATGTGTGTGCTACCCTAAGTGGAAAATTTCCTGTTAATCTTTCATAGCTAATCTATCTAGAGTTAGAGAATTAGTTCAAAGAGAATAAAAATAGAAGGAAGGCCTTGCCCTTTCCCTGCCTCATTAGAAAATTATGCAAAAGGGTAAGAATAGTTTACAATGCCAAGATGCAATTAGGCATGCTCCTTCTGTTACATTTGTAGAAATGATGAAAGACAATCAATGAAGAGGAGTAAAAACCACCACCTCCACCATTTACTCATGAAACAACACTAAAGTCCCACACTACTCTTGAATGAATGCATGAGATCCAAGAGTAGCTCTTGCATGAGCAAGAGGAGTAAGTAGGAACGAGTGATGGTGATCCATCTGTGTATCACCTAGTGATGATTCATCTTAATGAAGTGGTTCAAAACATCATCCAGATTGAGGAAGGTGGACCAATTTTCTTAGCCCAAAGAATGTAGCTACTCGTGAGATCAAATCCTTGCACCCAAGAGGTAACAATATCTCTCTCACAATAGCAACAATTCCTAGAAATCTCTAGGAATATCACTACTTAATTCACTTGGAGGAGGGTGAGGGGGAAATTGTCTTAGGGATGCAACATCATGGACAAGAGATAGCAATAGAGATGGTTGCTAATAGAATTACTAAGGAATTGAACACACCTATAGTGTCTATACTAGATATTTTTGCACTTAGAGATTTGTAGATGTTTGTAGAAATAGTTAGTGACAAACTAAGTGTAGCCCAACACAAGGAGTTATTGGATTAAATGGTGTGAACTAGGCAACTAATTCTAGATGTCTTTGAACTTTCAAATAGAATCACTATAACTTAGTTAGAATTGTTGAAAGCAAGAGGCAAAGGCATTACCATGGGGGATGGGGGGAAACTCAAAATAGCCTAGGCTCAAAACCAACACTTTGCTATGGAGGTTGCTAAACTAAGAGGTAGCCTTGTTGATCCTATGATTCTCAACCTTGCACTGACCTATGATGAAGCTTTTCAACAACTTCAGGATAAGCTTAAGAAGGTTGAGGATGCAAAGAAGACAATGCTCTTACATTAGTCCTTGGTTGATGCCACCATGCATAATATCCAAAAGGCCTTAGACTACATTCACTAGGAGAATGTAACTTTGATAGCATAAAATCATTGCTTACAGAATGTTGATGCATAGAAGCAGCAAATGCAAGACTTCATCAATCAATAGTAGGAGTAGCTAGCCAAACTGAATAATGAGCTAAGGATATTGGTAGCCAAAAATAGAAATATCTTCATGAAGGAAGTCTGAGCCCTTTACTAGAAATCTACAATAGAGGTAGCTTCTTGGAAAAATAAGGCTCTCAAGTTTGAAAAAGTTAAAAATCACTACAAAGATTAGGTTGGTATACAAAAAGAAATTAAAGAAAAAAATATTTAAATGGTAAAGGCAAACGTTAATGAGGTCCTTCAATAGCTCAAGGAAGGAGGTGATGTTTGCCAGCCTACCTTTGATGGGCTTAATGACTACAACAAAGTAGAAATTTGCATGAAGAAGTTGTAGATCAAGGAGATGACAGAGTATATGGAGCTTACCAATCATTGTTATACAAATTTGGAAATGTTGACTGCTAGATGACTGAGATCTTTATTGGAGAAATAAGTGACCAGTTTGTACTTATCGTATGAAGTAGAGTTTAAGCATAACGAATACACCAAGTAGAAGCTTGAGGTGGAAAATGAAAAACTCAATGTTCTCAGGCACTGCTTCACTGATCAATGATTTATAGCTAAGAGCCTAGCTAGGAGAATGAGTGACTACTAGGAGCTATAGAATGTAGTAAAGGCATTTGATGTTAAATGCAAACTTTTTACTACCTAGTTATAAAACACCATAAAATCTAGACTATAGCATTCCAATTATAAATTTTTCTAAGTGTTGGGGCTACACTCTTCACTTCCCTAGAGTGTAGTCAGCTTCCCATGGAGAGCATAGTCAACATAAAGGCTAGTTTTGCAATTTTTTCTAAGTGTCAGCAGAAAGCCAGTTGCTACAAATTTTTCTAAGTGCTAGGACTATGCTCTCCACTACCTTAGAGCATAGGTAACCTCTTGTGGAGAGTGTACTCATCATGAAGGCTTAGTTTTTGAAGATTTTTCTAAGTGCTAGGACTATGCTCATCCTTAGTTAGGAGCATAGTTAGCCTCTAGTAGAGAGCATAGTTAGCAGATAACTATTTTTTGCAAATTTTTGCTAAGTGTAGAACTATGCTCTTTCCTAGTCCAAAGCATAGTTAAGTGTAGTTAGCCAAAATAGTCTCTAGTGGCCTTTACAACACACCAACACAACTTAGCTTAGCTTCAACTCACCTTTGTCAAGCATAGCTAGCAAAGTGCTTCTTTTTGTATCTCCTTTTTGGCCCCAAAATTATAACTATGCTCGACCCCATGTGAGAGGGTGGAGAGCATAGTCTCGAAGTGTAGTTTTCAAGTTTCATTTTTTCTAGGTACCTTATGGTCTTCTCAATAGACACATGCAATTGGTAGCATAGTCACAGTCTCATAGTCTTATAGAGTCTAGTAGAGCATAGTAAATCACAACACCACTAGCCTAGTGGAGAGCATAGTGTGATGAGAGCATAGTCCCAATTATCACCTCTATCACATGGTAGTCATCTTGCACTTTGTGCCAATCCTAGGCTTATAAATACCCATGCCATTAATATTTTTAGGGTTGGGAAATTTGAGGGTTGGCAAATTTGAGAATTGGTAGATTGGAAAATCAAAGACTTGGAAAACCTATGGAGAGCTTGGGAAAGAAGCAAAGGAATATTGGAAAAGTTGTAGACCACTATAGACCATTGCCATCCACCAGAACACCACAACTAATGGTACATTGTGATAGCCATCTTGGTAGATGTAGGCACCTCTATAGAACACTAGTCTTCACGGCTAGACATCCTTGAGACTATAACTACACTATCCACTACACCTGTTGTACACCACATACTTTTCAACCTCCTTTGGTGTTAACTATGCTCAACCCCATTTGTGGTGGTGTTTTTCTTCTCTCTCTCTCTCCCTCTGCACTTTTAGCATTTTATTTGCATTTTTTGCTATTTTTGCGCATAGTCAAACCTAATACTACACTTGGGTGGTAGTCTCTGCACATTGACATCCTCATTTTCTCCAAAAACATTGACTACACTCAACCTTGTTGACACTATTAACACCATTAACACTACTTGAACACTTAGTATCATTTCACATCAACACTGTAGCTAACCATGTTGCACCCTCATTTCATCCAATAAGTCCCTATTTGATTAGCCAGACTGTTCAGGGCACCCCATCTCTACCTCTAGTAGGCCCTCGTGAGGACTCAAGGTTAGGTTATGCACTCATGGACCTTAGTGTTCCAGTCATTGATGTTTTCAGTCATTATAGTTTCTAGTGCTAGAAGGAGGGGTACATCATTTTATTTTTCAAACTTTTTTGTTGTTGCCTTGCATGCTCTCTGCATCATCGTTGTTGGATTTGGCCTAGTGTAGACCATAACACCCCTATGGACCTACTACGCACATAGTAGCAGCTAGATCTTAGGCTAGTGTAGGTGTTGTCTACTAACCGGTTGGTGTAGATAAGACCTTCATTGTCGGTTCCATGGGAACACAGTGTAGAAATGCAAAGTACGCATATCCACTATCTATCAAATTCTTGATGCTTTCAGTTGGGGCGTAGTCAACCTCCAACATAGAGAGCATAGTCAACTTTCTAGCATGGAGAGCATACTCAGCCTCTAGCATAGAGAATACGGTTAGCGTTGTTAGTGGTTCTAGTAGTATTTCATGACCAGCAACCCTTACAATCCCCTCTTACAACTTAATCCACATCCATGAACCCTGAATAGCCTTCAATGTCAATCTGAAGCACACTCGCCATCTTGCCCATCTAATAAGAGACTAGGAATGACAACCCTAAGAATCTTGTAATGGCAGAGCCAAGGCAATCCCTTAGGCTATGTGGTTAAGACCCAAAGTACATCATGCTAAGTGATAAACAATATAACTTTATATGCACAAGGATTCAAGTAGAGCTATTTGTAGACCACTTAGACATGGAAGAAAAACGAAGCTATGAGCTTATCCACCAGAATGGATGGAAGTACATTCCATCCTTACTTGATATCATCCCACTCACAGAGCCCTACTATTGGATGTTAGCCTAGCTCATCTGAGTAGGTGAGTGTGAAGTAGGAATGAACTACAAAGAGCTCCTACAGGAAGAGGAGGATGAGTTTGAGGCTCGCTCCAAGCATGAGGGCTCTTTCCATACCATCTTCCAACAAGTGATCCCTAGTTTGGCTCTTCTGCAGTCTTGTTCACTCATTCTCCTTGAGAAAATCATATCACTAGTGTCACCTTCTAGGCTAATGCCTATGATAGCAATGCATTAGACATAGCATACATACTATGATGTAGTAGCTTCCTTTAGCTTGCCCTTCATGGCATCATTGCCACCCATCCAACCATTGCTACCCAGCACAATCGCATTAGCTTAGCTATATATCCACATAGGGCCTATCTTTAGGCCCCAACTGACTTAGGCATCCTACATCTTGCTTGTCTCATCAATGTACCTAGTGTTGGCCCAAACCACATATGTGTTGCCTACCCTGATTGTTGTTCCTACAACATGACCCATACATTAATCACATTCCATGGACCACATAGTTAGTCTAACAACAAACTGCACAACTAGCACAGTTGGTTGGAACATCTTACAACTTAGACTAGGCATTCCAGTTGATTCAAAGCTTGAAAAAATAGGTGAAGCAACTCAAATCCACCTCCTTTAAAACTGTCAAAGTTGTGGACTTTTACCAAGACAACCCTATAAGTCTAGTGGTCCCACTTCTAACTCTTCCTACTAGAGTCCCACTACCTTAGTTCACAAAATACAATGATGAGGGGAACCCCAATGCACATGTGGCCACATTTAGATCCAAGTGCCTACTATTGCAAGCATGACTGCATGCCATCATATGCATGTTTACCATGTCATTAACTGGGAAAGCATTAGATTGGTATTGTGCATTGTCTAGAAGCTCTATCTCCTCCTTGGAGGACCTTTTGAGCCAATTCATGATGTGCTTTAAGTACAACTTGAAGCTAGAGACCACCCTGGATCGATTGATGCAAATCAAACAGGGCCACCTATAGCCTATGCAAAAATTCATTCAATGCTGAAGTTCCTTGTTAAAAAAATTATGAGAGCCAATAGTTGAAACACCTCTTGGCCATCTTTAAGGATGCAATCAATGACATCATAAAGTTGAAACTATACTACTTAAGCCCACAGTCTCTAGGCCAAGCCTTTACTCAAACCAAGAGCATGCAAGATGTGGCGGAAGATAGTAAAGACTTAGCCTATGTGGCCTACAAAAATTTGCATCCAAGAAGGAACAAGGATAAGGGAAAGTAGGATGCAATGGTGGTGATTATGGCCAAAGAGCCCAAAGCAACCAACCAGAGGCCAATGGCTAGGCAACCCAAAGCTAACAACAAAGCCATGAACCCTTGCACTGCAGCAACCAACCAGCCCACATCATTGGTGGCCATAGCACAAGCTAATACAAGGCCTAACTTTGAATGCAAGGATCACTCTAAGTATGGTCTATTTCCATTAAAATTTTTAGAGCTGTTGGACCAACTACTAAAAGCTAGATGCATCCAGTACAAGAAAATGTGCAAGGATGCTTGCAAAAGACATGATAGGTATTGTGTGCTACTAAGGAATCTTACATTGGTAGCATCAAATAAGCCCCAGTCCCAAAGCATTTTAGGCTAGACCAATTTTGCCACTACCACCAGTTGCCTGGCCATAATACCAAATTTTTCATAGCCCTGTAGGATGATATGTAAAGAATGATTGATAGAGGTGAGCTAGTGCTTCACACTGCTAGCCTAGTTAGGCCTCAGAGCCAATCTATGAGGGTGTACAAGGACCCTCTAAACATAGATGATCTCGGTTATGTCATAAACTTTATCAGTGTTAATGATGAGCTAGAATATGTGTAGCGTCCATTCATGGTCTATGTGCCCTCTAGTAGTGCAAGGGTTCCCTTGGGCTCCCATGGGTTTGAGGCCCTATTTCATCATTAGATTTGCACCTCAAGCACCCAAAATGCCCTTCATGGTTAGGGTTCCATAGCACATTGCAACAATGATTGTTTAGCCAACCATTCTTATCTGAGTGCTATAGCATGCTAGCCCTTCACCTGCTTGAAACCTAGTGGTGGCCAATGCATCAATTCCCTCCTTTCCAAGGGGTAAATCTATTGGCAATGTTGGTAGGCCCTTGAGATGGAAATATAAGAGATCCAATGAGCATCTCATAGATAAGATGGTTAGGCAATGTCAAGACCAAGGAGTGCTAGGTTTCCCAAAGCTGGTACCCATATTTGCAGTCCCCATAGCCAAGGTAATTGAGCAGGCCACTACGAGAAATTTGTAAGGGAGTACTAAGGCCCCTAAGAAAATTGTGCAAATAAGTCCTAAGTCACCTCCCCTCGAATTTTGTCTCTTAGGCTATATGAAAGAAGTCAAGGCCAGCAAAAACATGGCTAATGGAAAAGAATTCATTGATGCATTAGCCCAAGCTAAATAAGTGCTCAAATAGAAGAACACTACATTGAGCCTATATGGCCTAGTCATGACCTCATCTACCTACTGTGAAGCACTTGTGTGGATGTTGACCTCCATTCCTATCATGGAGGACATCCTTGTAGATGAGAACTCCATCCATGTAGTGATGTTGCCCCTTGCACCATAGGAATGAAGCTCTACATTGCTAGAATTTTGTGATGAAGTAATTAAGGTCAATCTTGAGTGGGGTGAGGTCATCACCATATGTGTTGGGTAATGTAAGATTTGGAGAGTGCACGCTAATGATGGAGCAACAAAAAATGTTATCCCATACACCTTTGTCGATAAGTTAGGCCTTGCAGACCAAATCAAGCTAATGAAAACCATGTGTATGAAATCCTTCAATGGGTTGTGTGTCATTATTAGGGGTATTTTCATCATAGCCTTTGTGGTAGGGGAGTAATTCCCCATCACTGCTAAAATCATCATCGTAGAGGAAATTCTAGGCTTTAAATTAATTTGGATAGACCGTGGCTAGCCCAATAATGAGCCATCTCCTCCACAATTCATCAAGAAATCCACCTCCTGTATGAAGGTGAAAAAGTTATCATCCATGGTGATAAAATTTCCCCTTTGGCCATCAAAAACATAGATACTGAGCAAGGGTTGGAGATGGAGTTTCCTAATGATGCCCCTAGAGCAGATGATGAGATGCATGAGGCAGACACACCCAAAAAGACAGAAGAAGTTGGTGACCTTTTAGAAGATGCCTTGTGGGTAGAACTGCCCTTTGACATAGCAAGTGAGGGTAAAGGAGACTGCCAAATAGTGCAATCTAGGCCCTATGTTATGACATCTGAAAACGTTGGTGGTTGGAACACCGAGAGGTTTGCAGGAATATAGCCTAACCCTGAATCTGTGTGAGGGCCATGCTGGGAAAAATGGAAATGAGGTGCCTTGAATGGTCTAGTTGATTAGACAAGGACTTACATGGTGTAACAATAATCATTTTTAAAAGGGATTTTAAGTGAGTTTCATGTGGGAGCTTAGACAAGAAAGAATGTAACATAGAGTCTCATCCCAAAAAAAAAAAAAAATAGTAGCATGAATATGCTAGTGAATGGTGATAGTAGAAAAAATGCAAAAATTTATGCTAAAAATTTGAAATAAATCCTGAAAGAAAATGGAACCAAAGTTTAGGTGAAGAAATGCATTGCCTCAAGACCAGGGAGCATGACTTTTGATTGAACAGTGCATGAAACTAGTACGTAGTGTCAAATGGGCATAGTGGTAGTGTTGTGGTGTGGTCATAGTCTTTGGAACATCATAGACGTGGTGTTAGTAGCTACCAAGAAGGCTAAACCTATTGGGTTGGCAGTTATCACATTATGCAGGTGCAAGGGAGATGGTGTCATAGTCCTTGCGAAGATGTAAGGTTTGGATGCTTAGGTGATGGAGTAGTACAAGCACTAAGACTGCTCGAATGCTCAATGCTCAAATTATTTTCCCACCCTAAAATGTTGATCATTGGGGTATTTATAGGGTTAGGGTTAATGTGAAATATGAACTGGATGCTACATGGCTCAGGTGCCACATGGCATGGACGTGGATTGGTCATGTTGACAAGTTATGCTTAATGTGTTACGCTTTGCAGGATAGGAATAGGAACCTAGAGATTGCTGAACTATGACCACATTGCCCAGACTACACATGCTAGAGTCTAAGAGATCTCCATGTACCTACAAATGGTGTTAAAAAATGCAACTTGGAGTCTATGCTTTGGGGCTACATCTTCCCCCTCTTCTAAGTAGGGTCAGGCATAGGCAAAATTTTGGGGATTAATGGGGGATGCAAAAGTACTACAAACTATTGATCTTGGCCACTGGAGGGGTTTTGGAGCTAAAATGAAGGTCGATGCTAAGTTTTGGATGCTTCTAGAGGCTTTTGGAGGTATTTTCCATGTGTTAAGCTATCTACACTACATAGCATGATAGAGCGTAGCATGAACACTTAATAAATTTTTGCAGATTTTAACTTGCTACACCCATCACATTGTCTATGCTGCATAGCGTAATAGAGTGTAGCACTAGTAATTTGTTAAATTTTTATGAAACTTGCAATGTTTCTCTATGGCATGTTGACCACACTCTTAAGTGTAGCAGAATAGGTAGCCTCAGAAGTTAGAAAATCACAAAATGCATTTCCCTTGTTAAGTTGGCTTGAAAGATCCTTGTCCAACACTTAGAAAACTTTTGGCTTTGAAACCTATGTTAAGCTTGCTATGTTATGTAATGTAGTAGAGCATGACACCATGAGAGATGAAAAATTTTCCAAATTGTTTGCTCCATTTTGAATACTTTTTGACAAATTCTAGCTTGGTACTTGGGGTGAATTGACAACTGGGACCTGTGTCAAGCTGGACAAGTTGTTGAACGTAGTGAGCTTGATAGCCGATAGAAAATTTGCCTAACTATTTGATCCATCCCAAGTGACTTTTGACCACTTCTGGCTTGATATTTGTGCAAATTGGCCATGGAACTATGTGCTACACTAGCTGTGCTAGGAAGCATAGTAGGCAGACTTAGAAAAAGTTTTCAAAGAATAGGATTTTAGATGTGCTATGCTGTCTACACTACACAGCATGATACCAAACTTAGAAAAATTTTACTCTAGTTTTGATACTTTAAACAAATTTGCGATTCAATTGTAGGAGCCTAAAATTGGTGGTGTTGCATTGGCCCCTCTTTGTTGACTTTTAGAGGATTGACCCAAGAGACATTGACAAAGAATATGAAACACCACGATGAGCATGACACCGACACTATTTGTCAATGCCTACTTGGATGATGCTTCATTATGCTTGAGAGTGCCAAAGAAATGGAGTATGATAAGGAATAGTTTAAGGGGATGGATCAAGGGACAATGTATGGAGAGGGTATCTGGAGGATGCAATGTCATGATGGCTTGTCACCAAAGAATGGTCCCTCATTGGCATGCTTGAGAGGGAGTTAGCATGCACAGAGAGTCTACCCTTTGGATTTCAACCACTCATTGAAGTGCTTGTGAGATGGTTGATCTAGGCCCAAACTGATTATGAGATAGCAACTGTGCCATTTGACTTGTGCACTTGGATTGTCCTATTTTCTTTTGCTTTTGTCTTGTTTTGTTCTTTTTAGTTTTCTATCTTCTAATTTTTTTATTTTGTTTATTTTTTTTCTTTTCTTTTATCTTTTCTTTTCTTCTTCACTTTTTCTTCCTTTTGCATTGCTAGGTGAATTGTGTGCAAGATGCTCCAGAAGGTTAGCAAGATGCCAAAATGCATCTCTAGAAGATCAGTAACATGCCAGGGATGGTGACATTGCAAATGTCCTAGAAAGTTTTTCCTTGATGATGTGACCTTCATTCTAGAGTTGTAATGCCTCAACCCATCCTACTTGAGAGGTGTGGGTAGGTGAAGAAGGATTGGAAGTATTATCGCTCACTTGTCTGTAGAACTATGTGTATTGAATTGTAGATGTTGAAATGTGAACCTAGTTTTAGGTCTTGGTAGACTACATGTTGTGCTAGTTTAAGGTCCTAGTATACCATGATCCTAGTTTAAGGTCCGAGAAGACTATACTATGCTAGTTTAATGTCCTAACAGACTGCAGTGCTAGTTAAGATCTTAGCAAACTACTGTGCTAGTTTAACGTCGTAGCAGATGGTGGATGAATAGTTTAGGGTCATGACAGACCATGTTGTGGGTGCCAGTTTAGTGTCATAGCCCAAGGACATTCTATGCTAGTTTAATGTCATAGTAGACATCTATGCTAGTTTAACATCGTAGTGGACATTGACTTACCTTGCTTCTGTTATCGGTGCAATACTGCATCTTAGTGTAGTATGGCTTTAGCTATGAGTGGTTTATAGGATTGGAAAACTCATTGCCTTCTAAATTAGTGATCTTGAAGGCTTTGTTGTCATATGCCTTCACAACTAAGAAAGGCCCTTCCTAGTTGGCTAAGAACTTCTTTGTGAGCTTGCAGACAACCTTGAGGACTAGGTCCCCCTTCTTGATTGAGCATTGATGCTGATTATGATAGTTCTTTTACCGTTGCTTTTCTTGATACCACTCGATGTGATCAAGCATTTTCATGTGCTCCTCCTCTATAGAGTCAAGGTCGATGGTTCTCAACTCATTATTCTAAACCTCATCAATGAAGCTCGAGAGGATCATGCGTAGTGATGGGACCTACAATTCAAGAGGCAAAATTGCTTCAAATCTATACACAAGACTATATGGAATTTTACCTATTGTTGTTCTACATGTCGTGCAGTAGGCCCATAGTGCATAAACTAGTTATTTGTGCCACTATTGTTTACTATTGTTAAGCATCCTCTTCAAAAGGTTAACGATGACCTTGTTTGTAGCCTCCGCTTCACCATTTGCTTGTGGGTAGTACAGTGTTGAGAAGGTATGTTTGATGCTAAGGTTTTCATAGAAGGCTTTGGTCTCTGCACTAATAAATTGTGGTCCATTGTCTATGACTATAGTCATGGAAAGACCAAATTGGGTCACTATGTTGTCTAAGATGAATTTGCAAACTTACTGTGATGTTGTCTTCTTAAGGGGAATGGCTTCAACCCACTTTGTGAAATATTTAGTTGCAGTAATGATGAAGCTATGTCTCGTGAAAGACTTAAGCATTATAGGCCTAATGATATTCAATCCACAACATTGGAATGACCACGTGATCTACATAGTATGTAGTTCAATGGGTGGCACATGCATTAGATTTCCATGCCGTTAACACATGTTACATGTCCTAACCTTGGAGATGCAATCACACTCAATGTAAGGCTAGTAATAGCCTAGATGTCTAATTTTTATCGTCATTTCCCTAGGAGCTGTATGACCCCCACATAGTCCCTCATGGACTTGGTCAACCATCTTTTGTGCTTCACTGCCAGTAATGCAGGTTAGTAGTATTTCGTCATAGGATCTGTGACACAAGGTGCTATCACCTACAAGAACATATTGTTGTGACCACTTTCATATTACGTTATTTTGGGTAGAGGTTAAATTTTGTGGGGGTTCTCCCTATTGGAGGTATGCCTTAATATCATCATACCACTCCTAAGCATGCGTTGTGCTTATGGATACAATGCTTGTTGTGTGAGCTACAAGTTTAATGCAATCCTTTATTAAAGTGGGCAAAGTGGAAAATATGTTTGGCACTATGGTTAAGGCTAAGGTAGCTAGTGCCTTAGCTATGACATTTTGATTTTTGGGGATATGTTGGACACCTACTATTGCAAATTGTTTAAGCAAGTGCTTTGCCAAATCACAGTAAGGTTGTAGATGTTGTGCTTTACAAGTGTAAACCTTTGTGACTTGGGTAATGACCAGTTGTGAATCGCGTTGGACTACTATATCCTTGATTCCTAGCTCTTGAGCTACTAAGATGCCTCTAAGGAGACCTTTGTACTCTACCACATTGTTTGTACAAGGAAATGCAAAGTGATATGTGAAGGGTCAGATCTCCTTAGAGGGGAACATGATAACAACACTACACTACCACCTTATGTGGTTGAAGCATCATCAAAGTGTAAGGTAGCCTCAAAGTTTGTAGGTACTTATCTTATGTTGTTAACATGCTTATCCAAGAATTCTAGATCTATCATTGCTTGATCGTCTATAGGTGAAACCATGAGTTGTGTAGCTATTGCTTGACCTTTGGTGGATGCGTGTGCTATGTAGTGTAGGTAAAACTCCACGGTTATTGCCTTCCACCTTGCTATTTATCTACTTTCATATATGTTCATTGTAATGGTCCTAAGTACATTACTTTTGTAAATGACATTGAATTGACTGTGGAAAAGGTAGTGTCTCTACTTTTTAAGTGCAAAGACTAAAGTGAGACAATTCTTTTCCACATCATTATATTTTTCCTCATGTGCTACTAGCGCATGGCTTAGGTAGTAAAAAGGGATCTTGGAGCCATCATCTTGCTTTTGGAAAAGAAGAGAAGCAATGGATGTATCTGAGGTTGTAAGGTAAATGTAGAAAGGTTTATATCCTTGTGGAGGGTAGACAGTTGGAAGTTGCTCCAGCGCCTTTTTCAAGTTATCAAATGCATCTTGGAATTGGGCTGTTTACTCAAAGTGGACTCCCTTTTTGAGAAAGTGTTGCATTGGCTACAACTTGTTAGTAAACCTTGTGATAAACCTACATATGAATTGTAGCCTACCTTGTAACCTACATAAATCCTTAAGGTTTTCTGGTGACACTCAGTTGGTGATAGCTTTAACTTTGTCGGGGTCTAAGCATATACCTGCCTCTGATACCACAAAGCCCAACATGTGACTAGTTTTGAGCCCAAAGACACACTTTTTTGGAGTAAGCCTAAGGTCATGTCTAAGTAGTCCAAGTCATCTGTGTGGTCATGAGCTACTTTAGACTTGACTGCTATGTCATCAACGTAATCATTGAGAAAATCTAATAGATAGTCACTAAAGATGTATGTCATTGTATGTTGATATGTTGCTCCTGTGTTCTCTAGTCTAAAGGACATCATTGTATAACAAAATGTACCTTAGGGGTAATTAAAGTAATGCTAAGCTAGTGCTTTCAGTTGATTCAAATTTGATTATACCCTGAGAACCCATTCATGAAGGACAACAAGGCATGACCAACCATAGTATCGATGAGTTGGTCAATACTAGGCAATGGGAAATCATATTTAATGGTTGCCTTGTTTAGGTCTCAGAAGTATATGAAAATGTGTATACTTTCATTTTTCTTGGGGACAACTATAATGTTTGAGACCCAGTTGGCATAGTCAAGTGCTTGGATGAAACTGGCTTTGTAAAGCTTAGTAATCTCATCACGGATGGCCAATGCGATCTCAGGCTTGAATTTATGAGCTTTTTGTTTAACTGGCTTGATGCAAGGATCTAGGATAATGTTAGGTTGTATTACACAAGGGTATAAACCTAGCATGTCCTCATAAGACCATGCAAATGCCTTGGCATTATCACTAAGAACTTTAGAGATGCTTTGTTGGATTTGAGGCTCTAACAAGGAACTAATTTTTAATGTTTTCACCTTGCCTTTACATGTTGTTACAGGGAATTCTATGAGGGGATCCTTGGTCATGTTACCTGCTTCTATGTCTAGAACTCTAACTAGATGTTTTGGCTAGTCTAGCGATGTCTCTAGGGATGCCACATCTATGTCATAGGTAGACGGTTCAAAGTCTAGGAGTTTTGTGTTTATGCATCTCATGGATTTACCATAAGGTCTATTCAAGACTAAAGGTGAATGGAGACTCTCATATGCATTCATGTTCAAGGGATCCTACAAAATAACCAGAAACATGTCAAGAAGCACCTATCTTAATAAAGTAAAATGTAGAGAATAAAGAAGATAATGCTATGAAAGCCTCAATAATTATGCATTATGTAAAATGATTTTTCGCATCCTCAATCGACCATAAAATTTCTAGTTTAAGGTCATAGTAGACCATAGACTATGTGTAAGACATAGATTTAAATAAAGCTTAAGAGGTTTGAAACATGGGATCAAGCTGAATGTTTATTGGGCAGTCAAAAAAAATGTAAAAAATTCTATAAGTGTAGGAAGCTGGAAAAGTTAGAAAATATTTCTAACTTTGGGTTTCACATTAGTCCCACACTACACGTGAGACATGGGATGTCCCACGTTATGCATGGGACAGGGAATTTCCTGGGAGGGTGATGTGTCATTTAACCAAGAAGGGTATAAATAGAGGTTTTACTAATGGTAGACTTATCATTTTCACCGTTAAGCCAACAATCATCAAAGCGTAGCGTAGATAAGGTAGAGCATAGCAACCAGAGGAAAGCTAGAGCATGACAATGAGAAAGCTAAAGCATAGCAGCGAAAGATGCCACGTAGGAGTGAACGTAAACACCCTAGCCTCACCAATGTTGACAAAGGTGAGCATACCTTGCAGTGCCTTCCTAAAGCACTCATTGAGGAATTCCAAGAGACACCGTCAGCCAGGTAAGCCATTACACTCTTCCCTTGTGATTTCTTATCTTGCCTTCTAATGCATCTAGGCTTTGGGTTTTGGGGTCTTGGTTTTTTTGAAGGTGGCCTACCATGGGTAGGGACCACAATCATGGTGATGGCTGTGGCTAGGGAGGGAGTGCGCATAGTGCATTTTTTGTTCTTTTTTTTCTTTCACTCTTTGTTTTGGTGTCAAGGGTTTGTGGGTGCCCTATGCCACAGTGTAGAATAGGGGTTCTTGGTGTCGCATTGCGGGATAAGGGTTTAGGATTTAGGATAACGATTTTTCTATTATGGCATCCAGCGCCATAGCGCTAGGTAAGGGTTTTTACATGTTTACAACATGGGACAAGACAATGGTTTTAGATGTCTCATGCCCCAATGTGGAATAGAGGGTTTTCTTGGTGTAATGATGAAAAATGTCGGTAGCTGGAAAATACCAAACGAAAATCCGTGTACACAGTCTCTACCATGGATCCATGCGAGGGCCGTGCTGGAGAAAACGAATCTGTGGTGCCCTGAACGGTCTTGCCGATCAGACAGGGACTTACTCAACCAGTAAATTGATGAATGTTATAGATATTCTGTGAAACAATTTGATTCGATGAATTGCAAAAGGAGTAGAAAATGATGTAGATAAATTCCAATAACGACAACGTCAACACGACAAGGAGGATCAGATTAAAAAAATGTGCAATTCCAAGATCTGTGCTTTGACCCGAAAACTGAGTATATTGTATACAAAGTTCCGATGAAAAACTGTGCGAAGCATACACAAAATAACAAGAAAACTATTCAACAAGGAGTACAGAATGAAGTTCGGTCTACCTCGTAAGCCAAAGATGGGATGCAAGGAAGGTCAAGCCTAGATATCTATCGATCAATTGTTTCTGATTAATAGATTTTTGTCAACTGCACCAGATGATCTCTTGATCCCTGATCTGTTCCCTTTTTTCCTTCAGTAGTCCCTGTTCAAACTGCCAACAATCACCAATGGAGAGAACTGTATTTTCACCAAAGAATTGATCGCTGCTGCTGTCAATGCTCAAAATTTCTTCTATCTCTGCTAAAAAGTGGAAGCTGCTCAAAAAGAAAAGCTGGAGATCCTTTGTCTCTGCGCCAACTGGAGTATTTATAAGTTCGACAACATGTGGAGAAGGCATGGCCCTGATGACACGTATGTCGAACCTTCAAAATACCATTGACTTGGCCAACTTTATGTTGAAACTGGCTATGTCGCATCACGTTTTTTTGGAAAAAGTGACGAAGTACACTTTCAACCACTTCCGCTGAAGCTGCTTCATAGTTACACATAGTACGCACAATACGCTCATCAGTGTATCATGCGTGTGGATGACAGGTGCGTATCAAGTACTGTTTTAGCCGGCTTTACGTTGTATTACACTTGTTTACGCTGGGTCGCGTGGTAGAGTGTAATGGAGCATGAGAGTAGTTGATTCAAGCTGTTTTACGCTGACTTACGTTGCAAAGCATGATAAAGCATAAGAATGGTCATCTTTACAATAAATTACGCTTCTCTACACTACGTAGCGTAACCAGCGTAAAGCGACCAGTCTGCAAAAAGAAAGAAGTCAATCTGCTGCACTTTCTTGGACTTTGACTTTGACTTTCTTGAAGCTCGTTACACTGCTCTTCTGATATCGGGCTATGTTAAGTAGAGTTACACTTAGCGACATTACGCTAAGTTGCATAATGTACCGTAAGGAGAAAAACAAAGTAAGATTGAAATCTGTAAGGAACTTGGAGACTTGATGCTACGCACCTCTTTGCCTTGCTTTGCTTTGTTCCATCTTCTGGAATTTTGTCGCGAACTTTCGCCTGAATCATGAATCTTCACCTTAGGCTGATTCGCAATTTCCACGGTGTTTCAATGGCCCCTCTATGTTGATAGTTAGAGAGCTTGCCCGAAAGACGTCAACAAAGAATACGAAACACCGGATGGGTAAAAGTACCAACAACGTTCATTGATAGTTCCTAGAGTATCAGCTTGTCAATATAGAAGTATCGAAATGAGGGAAACGGGAGATAAAACAGGATGTAAGGGAATTCTTACAGAGGTAAGAGGAAACAGGTTCCGGGAAGACTCAAATGAGGTTCAGGGAATACTCAAACGAGCGGGTATAGCCTTTTCACGCATAAGTAATTAGGCTTTCTTCTACGATTGCATTTGCATGGAGTTATGTCGTCATATTGTAGATGAAGGGGCTTGTATAGATGCATCGCGTTGCGTATGCACGGCTTGGATGAGATGTGTTTCACCCATTTTGCCAACCCACCCCCCCTTTTTTTTTGCGTCCATTAGGCGAGTTGCGTTACGCCGGTTAATGGACTTGACTATAATGCAGATGCGGAAAACGTATGCTGCGTATTCACATTTAGCTTGAGGGAAACAGATGGGATGGTTAAGTAGGGTAGTAAAGGCTAGAGGTGGGGTTATGAGGAACACAGGGATGCACTTCTGAGTGGACAAGCTAACTTAAGCGGCCATCTCAAAATGCTATCTGTATTTTACTGCTCAGATGAATGCACCTTTGAACGACATCCTCGTAGCAAGTCACCTGCAACCAAAGAAGAAAAATAGAGGACACCATTGCGTGGTCGAATCACTGGAGAGGTTGTTGAAACAAGTACCATTTGAGGCGAGATAGAGTGAGCGGGCCGTGGACGAGGAACCATAGCCAGAGGATAGGGTCTTCAAAGTTGATGCTCGGGCTAGTATATCGCCGCTAAAGATCATCAGACTCAGCGCACCTGACTGGTTATGCAAAGAACCAGCTAGGTGAATCTGTGAAGCCAGAGCCTGATAGTGATGATGAGCGGAGGTCCCCAAGGTTGTTGTTGATGAGAACTCTTTTGGGGTTCCGGTTAGCACGACTAAACTCTCAGAAGTGCCACCACTGTAGTGGGTGCAGTGACGGCATCTCCGAGGGGTCAGTAGTATACCTTTTAGCACATCCGAGGAATCAGTAGGATGCCTGTGAGGCAGCAATGCTGGGACTATCCCAACATCCCAACCCATTTGTTTTGCAGCCGCACAGAGACGATTACACTCGTTTGATTTTCATGGTGGCGGTCTGTAGGTCTTAGTTTTAAGTCCTGGTAGACTGTCATTGCTGGTTTTAAGTCCCAGTAGACCATGGTCCCAGTTTAAAGTCTTGGCAGACCAAAAAATGCTAGTTTTACGTTGTAGCGGATGGTGGTAGAGCTGATTTATGGTCTCATCAGACCATGCTGTGGATGTCAGTTTCATGTCGTGACCCAGGGACAGATCTGTTCTAGTTTTACATCTCAGTAGAAGGCTACTTACCTATGCCAGTTTTGTGTCATGGTGGATAGCTGGTACCAGTTTAGCGTCGTGGTGGATGCGTGCAGGAAATGCTAGTTTTACGTCTTAGTGGACCTATACAACATTGCCAATTTTACGTCGTAGCGGATAGTTGCAACTTGCCAGTTTTACGTCATGACAGACGATCAGCGCCAGTTTAGCGTCGTGGTGGATGCGTGAGGGGAACGCCAGTTTTACGTCGTAGCAGACGATTATTGCCAGTTTTGCGTCATAGCAGATGATTGTTGCCATTCTTGATGTTAACACTGGATATGCAGCTAGATGTAGTACCGCTTTAGATATATATGATTCACAGGATTCAGTAACTCGTTGCTATTGATATCTGCTAGCTTGAATGCTCTGTTACCATATACATTTGCTACCAAGAAAGGGCCTTCCCAGTTTGCAGAAAATTTTCCTACTGGTTCGCAAATGGCCTTGAGAACCAAGTCTCCCTTCTTGATCGGTCGTTGTTGAAGATTATGACGGTGCTTCTACCTCTACTTATCTTGATACTTTTCGATTGTATCAAGCGTTTGTATCCGCTTCTCTTCTACTGAATCCAAATCCATGATCCGAGACTCGGTGTGTTGAGCCTCATTTATAATCATGGAGAGGACCATTCTCAGAGAAGGAACTTGTAATTCAAGGGGTAGCACCACCTCAGATCCATAGACTAGGCTATAGGGTGTACTGTCTGTAGCTGTCCTACATGTAGTGCGATACGCCCATAGCACATAGAGGATCTTTTCATGCCACCGTCTCTTGTTGTTGTCAAGCATTTTCTTGAGCAGGCTGATAATGACTTTGTTCGTTGCTTCGGCTTGACAATTCGCTTGTGGGTAATAGGGCGAGGAAAAATATTGTTTGATGCCAAGAATGTCACAGAAAGATTTGGTTTCCGTACTGCTAAATTGTGGCCTGTTGTCGGTCATGATAGTCATCGGGAGACCAAATCTAGTTACAATGTTATCTAGAATGAAATGACAAATCTGTTGAGACATGATCTTCCACAAAGGAATGGATTCTACCCACTTCGTGAAATACTCAGTAGCAGTAATTATGAAGCTATGACCTGCAGAAGATTTCAGTGTGATAGGCCCTATAATGTCTAGTCCCCATCGTTGAAAGGGCCATGTTATCTGAGTCGTGTGTAGTTCTGTAGGCGACACGTGTATAAGGTTTGCGTAACGCTGACACGTGTCACACGTTTTAACCTTTTTAAGACAATATTTTATCATGTATGACCAATAATACCCTAAGTGATGGATTTTAGAAGCCATGGCTAGTGGTGCTATGTGTCCTCCGCATAATCCCTCGTGAACCTCGCCAACTATACGTTGTGCTTGGTCTTTGTTAACGCAAGTAAGCAGTACTCCATCAAAAGAGTGTCTACAAAGAGTACTATCTCCTATGATGATGTACTACCTAGCTTGCTTGCAGATTGCATCTTTTTACGTGTGTATTAACTCGTGCGGTGGTTCGCCATGCAAGAGGTAGGTTTTAATGTTGTCATACCACGCTGGTGTGCTATCCTCGAGCAGTGAGGATATTTGCACCACCTGAATGATAGGACTTGTACAATCTATTATTAATGTGGGACAAGTGTCAAGAAGGTGTGATGACATGTTTAAAGCTAATGTAACCAGTGCATCGGCCAGTGTGTTATCATTTTGTGGCATGTGTTGGTCATCGATGGTTGTGAACCACTTCAGAAGATCTTTAGCCATATCGCAGTAGGGCTATAAATGTGTAGCCTTGTAGGCATAGACTCCTATGATTTGATTTATAACAAGGATCAAATCACCCCTAATTGCCAGGTGTTAAACATCAAGCTCTCTAGCCGTTAACAATCCCCTGAGGAGCCCCTCGTACTCTGCCATGTTGTTCATATAGGGAAAGGTCAAGCGGTAAGCATGAAGACACACATCCTCAGGTGATAGTGTAATGACTATGGTGGCATTGCCACCTCTAATGGTTGAAGCCCTGTCAAAATATAATGTTTCTTCGGGGCTTGTTAGGACAGGGCTTAGACTGTGTACATGCTCATCTAGAAATTCAAGCTCTATGGTTGCCTGACTATCAATAGGCAATGTTATTAATTGATCAGCTATCGCTTGGCCTTTCGTGGAAGATTGACCAATGTAATGCAGATTGAATTCTGCTGTGATAGCTTTCCAACAAGCTATTTTACTACTTTCGTATAGATTATGCGTAATGGCCCTAAGGATGTTATTTTTGCAAATAATGTTGACTTGGCTACAGAAGAGATAATGTCTGCACTTCTTGAGAGTAAATACTAACGCTAAGCAATTATGCTCTACTTCGTTGTACCTCATTTCATACACACATAGAGCATGACTCAAGTAGTAAATGGGTACTTCTGACCCATCATCCTTCTTTTGATAGAGTAATGTAGCTAAGTCTATGTCTAAAGTTACGAGGTAAATGTAAAATGGTTGATCCCTTTGCGGTGGGAAAACTGTTGGCAAGCATTGAAGCTCTTGCTTCAAGCTGTCAAATGCACGCTGACAATCATCTGTCCATTTAAAATTAACCCCCTTTTTAAGCAAATGTTGCATAGGGTGTAATTTATCGGTTAATCTCGAGATGAACCACCTAATAAACTGTAACCTCCCTTGCAATCCACGTAATTGCTTGAGATTTGCAGGGGGTGTCAATTCAACAATGGCCTTGACTTTGTCAGGATCTACTTGTATACTAGTTTCCGATACCACAAACCCCAACATGCACCTGGTTTTGACTCCGAACACGAACTTCTTTGGGTTGAGCCGGAGGTCGTATTTAGAACATCTTTTAAGGACTAACTCTAGATCCTCTGAATGATCCTCTGACTTTATAGACTTAACAGCTATATCGTCAATATAATCGTTCAGTCTCCCTAGGAGGTAATCACTAAAGATGCACGTCATGGGTCGTTGATACGTAGCTCCGACATTTTTTAACCCAAAAGGCATCATGGTGTAACAAAAGGTCCCCCAGGGTGTCATGAATGTCGTTGTCAGCTGGTGTTCTAGGTTGATGCGTATTTTATTGTAGCCTGAGAAGCCATCCATGAAGGATAAAAGCACATGTCTAGTGGTTGTATCCACCAATTGATCGATACTCGATAATGGGAAATTATCCTTAATTGTAGCTTTGTTCAAGTCTCGGAAGTCTATGCAGATGCGTATCTCGCCGGTCTTTTTAGGAACAACTACAATGTTGGATACCTAGTCTGAGTAATCGACCGCGCAAATAAAACCAGCCTGGTATAGTTTAGTGATCTCATCACGTACTGCTAGTGTGACTTCTGGCTTAATCTTTCGTGCTTTCTGTCTAATTGCTTTGATATGGGGATCTAGGATTATGTTGTGTTGTATTAACCTTGGGTCTAGTCCCAGCAGATCTTCGTATGATCATGAAAACACTGTGATATTGTTCTGGAGGACCTATTTTATGTCGTCATGTGCCTTTTATTCTAGTAAAGAACTAACCTTAAGAGTTTTAGTCTCACCTTTATGCGTAACCATAGAGACCTCGTCGATGGGGTCTTCGGTTACATCTCCAGCTTCCAGATCTAGCGTGCGCGTCGATTGCTCTGGCCAGTCTAGAGATGTTTCCGACGTGGCTATGGTTACATCATCAAGGGCAAGGTTAGTTTCTACTATTGTGGGATCGAGTTCTCTAATGATTTCCCCATGTGGGCCTATTAAAACTAGGGGTGCAGATAAAGTTTCGTCCATTTGCCAATTATCCTGCAAAATTGTCAAATATGAAAGTAATTAGAAAGAAGTCAAGTTTGATGCGATAAGTATTTAATGAATAACACTTGGTTTAGGCTAAAAGGATGTGATGTGACATTACTGAGCGTAAGAAGCTAACTAAATTTTAAATTCTATGAACAGCCTATAATTAATGCCACCTGATTACGAGGAGATAAGATGCAGTAGTTTAGGGTAGTTTCGGACCGTAATGCATGCAATATCTGTTGCAATTAATCCCTTGATTTTTGGGTTCCAGCTCATACTAACACCAGCATTTAGGCATGTCTCGCTGAAATTAGGTGTCAAGTTGGTTAATTTCGCATATAAGTAGGCAGTTCTCATCGAAAACAGGTTGTTGGCTATCGCGAATTTGAATTCTCGGCTGTCACAGAGAGAAGGAGAAAGAGCAAGAGATTACTGTGCATTATTTGTGAAGGTGTGAAGGTGTGAAGGTGTTCAGGACTACAAAAATGGCGCCAAAAGTAAGAGGGAAGAACGCCAAATTGGCAAAGATCGACGAAGTACAAGGGAGCCTGCAGCGTGCTTCGCAGGCTTTGGTTAAAGTGAGATATGTCACTCCCCTGAATCGGTATGCCATCCCTTGCTTATTCATATTGCTTTTAATGATATGCCTCTTCTTTACAGTGTTTATTCTTTTAGCATCATCTGTATAAATTAGAGTTTTAGGCTGTGGACCTCGCATTAAAATGAGGGTTTATACAACAGTATTACATCTATCGCCGTTGTCTGGGACAAACCTTGTACTGTTACAAGGGTTTAGGCGATTTCGGCTGTATAGATAAAGTGTAATTTGTAAAGTTTCTATAGTTTAAGCATGCAATCAGAATCTAGACAATAATGTGTTTATTTTTTTGTACAGTATCATGTTGAAACCCATCCTAATTGTCTTGGACATAGTCGGGGTTTTATGTTGTATAAACCCGATCGTACCCAATGTTCCTCCCCCTCAGACTTGGTTGCAGGGGAGGGCTATATGGTTCCAAAAGGGTGCGCTGGAGTTTCTGCAGTTTTTGCTGCATAACTATAGTATTATTGTGTGGTTGCATCAATCGGGGGATGTGGCTGGTGCTATTTTGGAACATCTGTTAGTGGGTTCTATGCAGGGAATCCTGGCTTTCTTGATAGACGGGGCTATCGATACTGGTCATCCCCAAGACCGCGAACTTAGCGCTAGAGGGTTGAGGCGCTTGAGTTGGATCTAGGAAATGGCCAGGTTTAGCTGTTACCATGTATACAATACTTTGTTCGTGGCTCATCATGTCTCGACTTACTTTCAGAACCCACCAGGCACAGTGTATTATTCAGGCGGGTAAGTTGTTTTATTGGTGGTATTGTCATTATGTTTTTTATGTCTGAATTTGTAAAGCGTAAGATAATAATGTGTTATATGATACAGGTTTTTCATCAACGATAATGGGTTAGTAGGCAATAGTGATACATTGACCTGGACTGAAATAGCGATAAAGGAGTTTACCTCCACTAGCAACATACGCGCTGGTATAATGGGGCAGATGGCCTTCGACATTCATGAGTATCTCACCTGTTATGCTGATTCCTTCAAGAATTATCAGAATCTTAGGTGGTTACATGAAGAATGGATTTTGAACCCACCCCTTACCCTCGTGGACGTGCATAGGAAACTTCCTCCATTTCCTTTGCCATTTGGACCTGGTAAGGTTTTGTTGTTGTTATTAGTTACAGTATATTATATTGTTTTTGTTTTGTTTTTTGAAATGTTGGGTAATAATGTTTTTGCTACTTTGACATGTGCCTTGCGTTATCAGTCTAGGAATCTTGGGAGATTACCATCACAATTTTCAGCCGCAAGGCGAATACCCTCCTCTTTCGTTATGGTGACATAAAAGAGGCACAACGCTAGCTTGGCCACGTAGCGGCCCCAGTTGCATTGGTCACCAAGCTGCGGGAAGTGAGGCTAATGCATTTATTTCTGGCTGTAACCCCTGATGTCCCTGCCAGTGAAATGTTAACTCTGGTTAACTCCTTTAGTGAAGGAGATGAGCGTTTTTGCACACATGTGCATCACATGCGTGTAAATTTTGATATCAACGCTTAGCTATTTACTTACCTCTTCGGCATCCCCTATGACGATCTTCCCATAGAGGAAAAGTTGAGGAAGAGCATCAAATGTTAGGAAGAGCTGGAGGAGTGGCTAGGGACCAAGAAGGAAACCAAGGGGATCCCTTGTGAAAAGATTGAATTAGAGGTCGTCAAGACTATCTATCCCCTCTTCTGGGCCCAGGCTTTTCACAAAACACTCTCGCAGGGGAGGTTCTTTACCATAGAACAGGCCTGTATCATACGAGAGGTTATGGAGGAGGGGACCCAGTTCGACTGGGCAAGCTATTTCGCCGAGGGGTTATGCACTGAAATGATCAGGCTCCGCGAGAAGCTTGAGTCTTGTTTTAGTGTGCATTTCGCCTTCTTCATAGTTTGCCTCCAACGTTTTGCCAAATTTTTGGTTGTCCAGAGGAATGGGGTCTGGGTGCTGCAAGACCGAGACCAGCTATCCAAACCTTGGATTTCCCATATTTTTGGCACTACCCGAGGTCAGGATCCTTTGGAGGGGATTGGGGAGTCTCTGTCTATAACAACAAGGGATTTGGCGGAGCGTCAAGTGCGAGGCCCTGACAGCATAGGTGGGGTGGTTCCCAATTACACCAGCGATGCTTCACGAGGGAAACGCCTAGTGGCAGAGATTGTAGACACCTCGGCTTAGTGTAAAAGGCCTCGCCTAACTGAGGCCCCTGTGGAACTAGCAAGTGGCACAGGCAGAACTGTGCAAGTCAGAGTTCAGTGAAGTAAACCCCCGCTTGGTAAGTGTAAAGACGTAGTGAAAGTTATGACAATTATTGTATTACGCAACTTTATTTAGGGTATTCTGAATTGTTTAAATATGTTATGTGACATGAACAGTGAGACCTGCGGAGCAGTTGACCCTTGAAACAGGGGCAGTGGTATTACGGCATGGGGAAGGGGCCCCAGTTTTGTAAGAAGAGGCCCCGGCTGTTAGAATAAGTGATGCACAGATCCTTGTGTGTGAGGAGAGAGAGGAGGCGAAAAATGTTGACACACTCCCAACTGTATCAGGTAGAGGTAATTAGTGTATTAGAATTTTTTAAAGAATTCTGCTAATAACTGAAAATTTTAACTTAATTATGCTGCAGATGAACAAGATGCATCCACGTCCGTTGTTTTAAGCAGAGCGTGGGGAGAATTTCCTAATAAGTTTGCCTTCATGGAAGGCGTTGTCAGCGATATGATCGAGCACCTCGAGTGCGTTGATCCTGGGGCTAGTATGTTACAGCTATAGTAGGTTTATTTTATTATAAAGTTATAATGTTTTATTTAGGTTTGATACTATTTGTTATCAGGAGCTCGCTTTCGATGGGACCCTACGGAGCCTATTGACCTGGACACAGTGAAGCCTTCATCGGACGAGGCAGTTGTGCCATGCAACATTTATGAGGAAATGCGTAAATGTGCATTACACTCAACCCACTCCTTGTGGGAGAGTCAAAATGCCAATGAGGACCTCTGGAAGAAACTGCAGAGGTCAGAGAAGGAAAAGGTGTATTTGGCTAAAGAGGTTGAAGATTTAAAATCGTGATGTGAATTCCTATAGGTGCGAGGAACAGGTGAAGAGGACTGGCATACAGCTGTTATTGATTACGCTCGCTATTGGACTGTGCTTAGGACTAGCGTACAAACCAGTCGGGAATTGGTGGAGCAAAGGATGCAAATAGAGCTGTTGGCCCAGAAAAACCAGGACTGGAAGGATTTTTGCGCAAGCGTGCAAGAGTGAGGGCAGAAAGAAAAAGATCACAAGCATCTGTATAAGTGAGAAAGTCTTGCTTATCGTCAGCACTATTGAGATTCTGCCATTGAAGGTCAGTCCTTGCAGGTATTCCTCGATGTCATTGGTGCATCTAAGGCCTTTGAGAGGTTCTAGGAGCAGGTGACGGTAAGCGCATCCCCTGAAAGAGAAATTACTCTTCCTGGGGATGAGATCAGAGTCCCTACTTTCTTCCCTAAACTTCCCTGATGGAATAGTGTGGAGAAAGGGAAGGTGAAGGCTGGAACTGATCTGGGGAATGGAGTTTGGTCTAAATTAACTGAAGATGAAATTATGTAGTGCTTATGGGTCGGTTTAGATCAGCTCCCCTTTTCTACGGATGCAGGACCATCACGAGTAAGTTTGAATGTTATTGAATTTAAATTTTCTAATTTATGCTATCATGGCTTTTGCTTATGTATTCATTGTATATAGGTACAAGGAGTGGATGAAGAAGGCAGACAGGATGAGGAGCAAGTACAGGAAGAAGGGTGTAATGATGTAGACCATCCTCCTGGGGAGCCAGTGTTAGTAGAAGAAACCCGTGAAGATGACATTCTTGATGAAGGAATATCCTCTAAAAGGGACTGCCCACTTAAGGATGACTTGTTAGGCTTAGAGGTAGACCTAAGGGATACGGGTGACAGTGGTACCAGGGGGGATGCGTAATTGTGATTTACGCATGATTTTATTTATGAAATTGAACAATGGTGATCATTGGCAAGATTACTTATGAGATTTTGTTTATGGTTCTTTATTTATTTTAATGTTTAATTTTATGTCTTTATTTATATAAAGCGTGTAAATGGAATTGTTAAAGATTTTGTATAGGTTGTGTCATTATAACTGTAGAATGGAATTGCTAGTTTAAGGCCATTGCAGGCCGTCATGTAGCATTTGCGTAAGATAAAAAAAATTATCTAGTTTTAGGCCATTATGGACCATTGCTAGTTTAAGGCCATTGCGGGCCATCACTATTTTTAGGCCGTTGCAGGTCATCTGCGTAAGTATGGAAGTGTAATTGATAAAAATGTACATATCTGCATAATTGTGCTAATTGTGACTAATGGCAGTCAAGGAGCGTAAATGACATAAAAATGGAAAATGTAAACAGCATAATGGATAGAAAGCGTAAATATGTATGTATATATTGAAGAAAAATAACAATGAAATTTGATAAGCGTAAATGAAAAACTAGTAAAAAAAATGTAACGATGCGCATAAATACCAGTTAGATCAATCGCTAGCCCGCAATTGTTTCTTAATGGCCTTTACATTCAATGGTGTATAAGGGTGGGGAGATTTGTGACCTGACTCTTCCATACTATCTTCCTGAAATGGTGGGTCAGCCCAGGCTAGGCTGTCATCATTCACTTCGGCTTGTTTAGGAATTCAGACATGAGTTTGATCTTCAGGCATCTCAATCTCCGAACCCCACTCCTCCTCTATGTTGTTGACAGTCCTAGGAGTTATTTCATCACCATGTATTACTACCTCTCCTCCTGCATAAGGGAGATGTATCTCTTGATGTATTGGTGATGAAACTGCCCTTAGTTGGGCTAGCCAGGACCTCCCTAGGATCAGGTTGAAACAGGGCATCTCCTCGACAACGATGAATGTAGCATCTGTTGGGAATTGATCCCCTACCACAAATTCGATGTGCACCATTCCCTTGACTTGAACCCATGACCCGTTGAAAGAATTTAGGCATGATGTCATTGTAGGAATGATCTGGTCGACCAGGCCCAACTTATCCACTATAGGATAAGGGGTGACATTCGCAGTCACGCCATCGTCAACGTGTACCCTCCAGATTTGATATTGATCAACCCGGATGGTGATAAACATGGGCTTTGTCATTACTCGACCTTTCTCGGGATCATCTTTGATGGATTCATCGTAAAAGGTCAAAGGGGTTGGTTTAGGTTGCTCAGCGACGGGAGGAAGCATGACAACATGTATCGCTTCCTCTTTTGCTAGTAAGCCTTCATCCACTGGTATGGATGTCAGCATATGAACCATAGCCTCATAGTGTTTTTGAGATGTCATAAGCAGGTCATAGAGGCTCAACATTGTGTTCTTCTATTTCAGAGCCTGTTTGACTTATTTGAATGCATCGAGGAGGTCCCGTTCTCGGCTGGGTTGTTTATCCCATTTGTCTTCTTCTATTTTCCCTAAGAGACAAATCTCCCGAGGCGGAACAGTGTCAGTCGGAGGGATGTTTTTCTTCCTGCCAAGGGGAGGTGGCTATGTTTCTATACCCTTGTCCTACCCATAAGGTGCAGGCGCAGGGATAGAGGCCAGGGGCCTGGGCTTAGCGAAGCCTAGCATGTAGTGGTTTTTGGCGGCATTAATGGACGCATCTCCTTCCCTTTTTTTATTGGGTGACAATTGATGGTTTTGGTCAGAGGCTTGCCCCTACATAAAAGGAGCAACCGGTGGTTTTGGTACTCTGAGGATGAAAGGTGCCTTAGGAGCAGGCACGGACGTGGCCGTGATTTTATTGTTAATGCGAGGCTGAGTTAAATTTGGAGAGGGTGCCCAGATAACAAAAGGTGGTCTCGAGACGCCACTAACTACTGGTGAAAAGTTTGTCCCCTTGGGTGAACTGGTAGGCACGTGTAAAACAAAGTGTTGTTTAGGCGGTACCTTCCCTTCACCATCTGTACTTACCACGTTGATTGTGTATGGTGCGTTATTTACGTTTAACGGATCCTTGTACACATGCAACGCCTGGTTTTCGGGATGTGTTGAACTACTGCCATCTAGTTTCAGAGAACCATCGTCGATCATGCGTTGAATGTCATCTTTCAATGCCCAGCAGTAATCAGTGTCATGACCATACAACTGATGGTAGTCACAAAAATGGTCTAGCCTAAAAGACCTCGGAACTGGCGGTTCGTTGGGTAGGGCTAAAGAAGGATTCTTCAGCAATTCACAATGACTCATGTGATGCTTCAGAGCTTCTTCAGATACCTTCTTATTCTGAATGTATCCTGCCCCCAATAATTGTTTCAACAGTTTCGAATGTATTATAGGCAGGGCTGTATACTTTGAGCGATCTTTATGCTCAAAGTTTGGCTTTGGATGAGGTGGTTTTTCAGGGGTAGATGTGTCTTGGCTGGTGCTGCTTGCACTAGCCATGGTCTCAGGAGACACTGTGGGGGCTGTCTTGTTCTTGTTTTTAGTGCCTTCAGCCAGCGTAGCTACTGTTGTTGTTTTTGCTTTACCCTTGTCTTTACCCTTATTGTTAGCATTTTTATAGGCCACATACACCAGGTCTTTGCTAGCCTCTGCAGCATCTTGGATGCTCTTAGTCTTGGTGAAAGCCTGGCTCAAGGAGCGAGGGGCAAGGTAATACAGCTTAGACTTGATGAAGTCATGAACTGCTCCTTTGAAAATGGCCAGCAAATGGGCTTCCGTGATTAGCTCACGGATTTCATTCAAAGTAGTACTCCATCGCTGTATAAACTTTTGGACTAGTTCAAGTGGATCTTGCTTCACTCCCATAAGTTGATCTAACGTGACCTCCAGCTTTAAGTTGTATTTAAAGAGAGTTACAAATTGTGTTAGGAGCTGTTCCAAGGTTGAGATGGAAGAGCGAGGGAGCGCTCGATACCAGTCCAAAGCTTTCCCTGCCAGAGACATTGCAAAGACATAGATAATTGTATGAGGCCATTGCTATAACAATAAGGATTCAGACCTGAAGGTAACCAGGTGCGCATTAGGATCCACTGACCAACCATGGGTTGTTGAATGGATTGTTGCGATTGAACAATGTTTGTGATCTGCTGCCTTGCAATGGGTTGTATTGGATTTTGCATCGGGTGGGTTGTAGGCATGGCATGGGGTTGCACTTGGGGGATGAAATGAGGTGCGGTGGATGCAGGTACCATCGACGGAATACTGATTACACATGGTGATGAGACTGCCCCCATGTTATTTTGGGGTGGTATTTGGACCTGCAGGACGGATGATTGCATAGTGACCTATGGGATGACAGGAATCTGAGTTTGGTTGGTCGTGACTGAGTTGAGATGGATGGCTTCTTCGGTGAGAGGAAATAGGGGATTTATGTATGTATGGGGGCTAAGAGTATGGTATGAATCCGCATGTTCAGATTGGGCTGCGAATTCATCTTCCTCTTCTTCCCTATTCTGAGGTTCTAGCATGGACCGTATAGCATGACTCCTAGCCATAACTAGTTGGGTCAGGAGTTCATGGTAATGTTCGATCAAGGGGATAATGTCATAGGCGGTAGGGGTGAAATCTTGACCCCCTTTGTGGATCAGCTCATAGTTTCTCTTTGCCTCCATCTTGGCTCGGCTAAGAGCAAGCCTTGCCTGGATCTTGATGCAAATGAAATTATATTCTTTAGGCGTCATGATGGTGAATACAGGATCTTTGCCCTGTAATCTCAACGAACGGCGCGATGGTCCCTGAGGTCCTATAACACCAGATGCTAGTCCAGTGGTGGTGATGGGATTCACAGATGTGGCACCTGAATCGGTTGTGGTCATGGCGGCTGTGGTTGTGTATGCAGAATCCATTGGTCAGATAGATTAACAACAATAAGCGACTGGATCTAAAAGGCATCGGACAAAGAAGATCACAAATAGGCTTTTTACCCTGTAGGATTCCAAAGGAATCGTTACCGTGACCGATCTACACCACATGATTTTTCATAAACTTCCATAGAGGTATTACGTTTACATTTTTAGAGACACGGGTATAGATCGCTTACAGGGCTACTCGTAAAAATATGAATCGGAGCCTAAGCCCTCCTTCTAGCGCTAGAAAACTATGACAACGGAAAATGTCGGTAGCTGAAAAATACCAAACGAAAATCCGTGTACACAGTCTTAACCACGGATCCGTGCGAGGGCCGTGCTGGAGAAAATGAATCTGCAGTGCCTTGAACGATCTTGTCGATCAAACAGGGACTTACTTAATCAGTAAATTGACAAATGTTATAGATATTTCGTGAAACAATTTGATTCGATGAATCGCAAAAGGAGTAGAAAACGATGTAGATAAATCACAATAACAACAACGTCAACACGACAAGGAGGAACGGATTAAAAAAATGCACAATTCCAAGATCTGTGCTTTGACCCGAAAAATGAGTATATTGTATACAAATTTCTGATGGAAAACTCCACTTATCTTGTGCAAGCATAGACAAAATAACAAGAAAACTATTCAACAAGGAGTACAGAATGAAGTTCAGTCTACCTCGTAAGCCAAAGATGGGATGCAAGGAAGGTTAAGCCTAGATATCTATCGATCAATTGTTTTTGATCAATAGATTTTTGCCAACCGCACCAGATGATCTCTCGATCCATGATCTGTGCCCTTTTTCCCTTCGGTAGTCCCTGTTCAAACTGCCAACGATCGCCAATGGAGAGAATTGTATTTTCGCCAAAGAACTGATCGCTGCTGCTGTCAATGCTCAAAATGTCTTCTGTCTCTACTAAAAAGTGGAAGCTGCTCAAAAAGAAAAGCTCGAGATCCTTTGTTTCTTCGCCAACTGGAGTATTTATAAGTTTGACAACATGTGGAGAAGGCACGGCCCTGATAACACGTGTGTCAAACCTTCAAAATACCATTGACTTGGCCAACTTTATGTTGAAACTGGCTATGTCGCATCACGTTTTTTTGGAAAAAGTGGCGAAGTACGCTGTCAACCACTTTCGCTGAAGCCACTTCATAGTTACGCATACTACACATAATACGCTCATCAGCGTATCATGTGTGTGGATGGCAGGTGCGTATCGGGTACTGTTTTAGCCGGATTTACACTGTATTGCACTTGTTTACGTTGCATCACGTGGCAGAGCGTAATGGAGAGTGGGAGTAGTTGATTCAAGCTATTTTATACTCACTTACGACGCAAAGCATGATAGAGCATAAAAATGGTCATCTTTACAATAAATTATGCTTGTCTATGCTGCGTAGCGTAACGAGCGTAAAGCGACCAATCTGCAAAAAGAAAGAAGTCAATCTACTGCGCTTCCTTGGACTCTGACTTTGACTTTCTTGAAGCTCATTACGCTGCTCTTCTGATATCGGGCTATGTTAAGCAGAGTTATGCTAAGCAACATTACACTACGTTGCGTAATGTAGCGTAAGGAGAAAAACAAAGTAAGATTGAAATCTGTAAGGAACTTGGAGACTTGATGCTGCGCACCTCTTTGCCTTGCTTTGCTTTGTTTTGTCTTCTAGAATTTTGTTGCGAACTTTCGCCCAAATTGTGAATCTTCACCATAGGCCGATTCGCAATTTCCATGGTGTTTCACTTGGCATCCTGCACTACAAGATGGAATGAAGGCTGCATATTGTACCCCATCATAGAATAGGGGTTTTTTGGTATCTCCTGCCATAGTGCGAGACAAGGGTTTTGAGCATTCCACGTCATGGAACATTGTAGGATAGGGCTCGATTGAGGTGGCTTAGGGTCATGTTCATCACACTTGGGTGCCCCTAAGAGTGTGATAGAAAGTTGTAAAAGTTGTATGACTATTACTCAACACTTTGAAAATTCACATGGTTTTGCAGTTGTCATGCTCCTTGGTAGCATGACCAACACTTAGAAAATATTTTCAAATTTTTTTTGCCAATAGCTCTGTAGTTTTCATGCTCCATGGTAGCATGACCAACACTTAAAAAAAATTTCAAATTTTTTGCCAGTAGCTCTGCAGTTGTCACACTCTATGGCAATGTGACCAACACTAAGAAAGTTTTTTTTCGAATTTTTTTATAGTAGCTTTGCAGTTGTTATGATCCATGTTAGCATGACCAATACTTAGAAATTTTTTTCAAATTTTTTACAAGTAGCTTTGCAGTTGTCACACTTCATGGTAGTGTGACCAACACTTAAAAAAAATGTTGGGTTAGAAAGTGTCACGTTCTGTAGGGAGTGTGATCAATAGTTAGAAAATTTTTGATGTTTGTTTGAAAATTGTAAGTGTTAATGCTATGCCTCGTCATGGTTAAGCATGTTAGAAGGGGATGCCAAAATACCTTCTCTATGGGATCTTGGGGAATGTTAATTATGTTGCACATAAAATTTTTTCTTGATTTTCTTTTCTCTTATGTTATGAATTTTTTATATATCTTTTTCTACTACTAACATTTTTGCTATGGTGGCGTTGCAGGGTCTTGCTGAAACCTATTCCCATTGTGGTTTAATTTGTGGGGATCCTATGTTGCATGAGTGATCCCGTGCCAAATGTTCCCACACCACATACATGTGTGGGACATTAGAAGGTCTAGTTCTGAGAGGATGCACAGGAATTCTTAGAATTCTTACTTTTCCACTTTAGTGTGATCATGTGGTCACACTTGTTAGCCAAGTAGCAGGTGTCGTAGTTGAAACATTGCTGCCTAGGGAAAACTAAGGCATTTTAAAATTCATGTCTAATGAATTTTCTAAAGATGAAGGGGTAGGAGGCTTGAGGCATCATCCAAAAGGTCTCAAAATCTTGTCTTGGATTTGGGAAATTCCCGAGTTCTGGTGCTACCACAAATATAACATTGTATTTCTTGCCCATCGTGTGCACAACACTTTCTAGAATCCACCTGCGATAGTTTACTAGGCTGGAGGGTGAGCCCTAGTGTGATTTTTTCTTTTTGTTTTATACTGCTTGTTGTTTCATGGATTAGGGTGCTAATTTATTTTTTTCTTTTGCTTATTGCTAGGTTCTCTGTTGATGCAAACAACCTCTATGATAGAGAGGGGATATTAGTCTTGGTCCAAACAACCCTATAGGAATTCTCATTTGCTAAGAAAAAGCGTGTTGGCATGATAGGGTAGATTGGGGTAGATTTGGTAGAATACCCTGGTAGGTATTCCAAGTCTTATGAGAAGTGCTAGGATCTCAGTTGGTTGGACATTGAGTGGGCATCATGGATACCAAGTGTAGAGGAGGTTTCAATTCCCTACCACTGTTTTGCACACCGTTTGCACCATGTAAGTTATATCACCTCTTTCCTTTCATGCACTTTAAATTTTTATATTTATATCATGTCACTAATTCCAATTTTGTTTATTGTAGTTGTAGCCAAGTCCCAAGAGGTTACCATGTTTGTTTCAGGATGCATTTAGGCCAATCTCCTCTTAAAGTATGGTGAGGTTAACAGTTCACAGTGTTGGTTGTGCCATGAGGCCCTAGCAAGGGTAGCTGAAAATATTTAGTGGGTTGGGCTTATGGACATTTTCTTGGCCATGAAACCAAACATCTCGATCGTGTAGATGATTGCCTTAGTTGACTCTTTCACCGAGAGTGCCGACCGTTTCCACATGCGAGTTCATAACATGTGGGTGGGCTTCAAGATCATGGATGACCTCTTCTTAGCTCTTTTCGGTGTTCCCTCTGCAGGTCCACTAGTTAGCAAGAAGATGAATAAGGAGTTGAATCATAGAGGGGGCATTGAAGAGTGACTGGGCACTAAGAAGGGCCGCAAGGACATACCCATGAAGTAAGTGAAATTTCCTATGGCCCAACACCTCTATCCTATCTTTCGGGCCTATGCATTTCCTAAGCTACTTTCTCAAGGAAATTTCCTTGGGGTGGAGAAAGCTTGGGTAATGAGGGATGTGATAGAGGAAGGAACATGGTATAATTAGACCAAATACCTTGCTGATGGCCTATGAGCTGAAATTATCAATCTATGCGGAAACCTTGAGGCATGATCTCATGTGCATTTTACCTTCTTCGTAGCATGCCTACGAAGGTTCATGGAGATGCTAGTGGTCTATGAGAATAGGCAATGGATGGTGCAAGATTGCACCTAGATTTCCAAGCTATGGATCTGCCATTTATTCTACACGATGCACTCATAGGATCCTCTAGAGGCTATTGGTGAATTAGTTTTAGTGACAACCAAAGGCCATGTGGGGCCATCCTACCATAGACTTGACAGTGCTAGGGAGGCACCCCCTACAAACACTAGTAACATAGCAAGGGGTCATGACTCATTGTTGAGATGGTGAGATTAAAGATGCAAATTAAAATCCTTGCCCCATGGAGGAGCCTATGCATGAAGTTGAAGAAAGGGGCAAGAAGTTGTGGTTCAAACTTAATGACGCATGATCAGAATTAGCGAGTAAGTATGCATTATTTAGTGTATTTTATTATTTTTTATCTTTCTCTTTTTTTTTAATTTAAATTTGTGCAACATAGGCAACAGGGCCCCTGCAGTAGAAGAGGAGCCCTTAGAGGATGATGTTCCTCAACCTGAGGAACACATGGTAGATGATGACATGACCAAAGTGCTAAGGTAGGTTAAAGAAGAGGGGCTATAGTTTGAGGATGGTAAGTTTGATCACTTTTTTGATGGCGTGCAGATGGGCGATCCCCCTGCTCTTACCTCTGAGGGCTTAATGGGTAGGAGATTTGCACCACCATCTTCATTGTGTCATCTTTATCTTTCTATTTTATTTTAGATATATATATATATATTATAATTTTTTATTTTTTATTTTTTTATGAGCATAAAATGCTTTATGTTACAGTGGGAAATGCCTTTGTTGAGCGTCCTGAATCTACATTCACTTTCCGCTCATGACTGTGGGTAGAAGCTCTAGACAAGTTCACCTTCATGCAAGGTGTAGTGGATTACATGATTGAGCTCCTAAAATAGATAGATCTTGATATAAGTATGTTTATTTTACTGTCCTGACTTCCTTTTTCCCTTTTGTTTATTTTATTTTTGTTTTATTTTACGACTAATGTTTCACCACTTGGATAACAACCTCACAACTTAAGTGGGACCCAACCAAAGAAGTCCAAGTTGATGCAATACTTGAGTTCCCTCCCAATGTGGAGTAGGTACCTCACTGTATATACGATGAGGTAAGTAAGTGCACACTACAGTCGACATGATTGTTGTGGGAGTGTAGACGTGTGAATGAGGAGATTTGGAAGCAAGTACAAGAGCTCTAGGAATAGAAGGAAAACTAAGTAGCCATGCTAGAGGATTTACAGTCACGTTATGACTTCTTGGTCACCCATGATAAATCAAATAGTAGCTACCATATGGCTATGATTGACTATGCTAGGTATTGGTTAGCTGTTTGGGGCAAGAATGAGGCTACTCGTGAGGTCATTGAACAACACTTATAGATGGACCTATTGGCTCGGAAGAACCAAGATTGGAAGGATTATAGCACCAAAGAATATGAATGGGGAAAGACTCAAAAAAATCAAAAGTGTCATTATAAGATAAAACATCCAACCTATCACAAGAAATATAGGGATGAGTCTATGGAGTACCGATGTCGAGACATATTCCTTAACGCCATTGGTGCAAAGTAGAACTATGACATGCTTGCGAGCCATCTAGTGGTTAGTGAGTTCCTAGAGAGGGATATTTCTATTCCTTCCAGAGAGGTTACTTATGCAACCTTTTCACCAGGTCTACCCATATGGACAACCATGAAGAAAGGGAAGACCCTTGCATGCATTGATTTGGAAGAGGAGGATTGGAGATGCATGTTAGAGGAGGAGATCCTTTGACGCTTAGAGGCTGGCCTCAACAGGATGCCTCCAAACATGGGTACAAGCCCATCTCAGGTCAGTTCAATTTACTTTCCTATTGTCTGGTTCATTATGATTTTTCATGTCATCTTGTTTATTGAGTAGTTTATTGTTTCATTTTTATTTTGCGCAGGCTCTAGGTGAAGGTGTGGGACCTAGTGGAGTAGTGGATAAAGATGGGGGGGGGGGGGGGGGGGGGGAGGAGACTTAGCTTCCCATCATAATGCAAATTAAAAGGTTAGAGATGTAGCCCTATTGTTGGACAATTTTATGTCTTTTTAGATATGATGTAACTTTCGACAATGTATTTGACTTATGATTTAATGAAGAACGCGACATTTATTTTCTTCTCCTTTTATTGTTTTAATTCATAATAATGAAAAGAAAGAATTAACTTCAGTGACCAATGGCAGCGACTCCAGCAGTAGCAGCAGCGACCCCAGCAGCGGCAGCAGCGACTCCGACCACAGTAGCAGCGACTACGGCAGCGACTACAGCAGCAGCAGCAGCGACTCCAGCAACCGTAGCGGCGACTCCAGCAGCCGCAGCAGCGACTCCAGCAACAGCCGCGGCGACTACGGCCGCAACCCACACGACAGCGACTACTACGACTACGGTAGCAGCAACCTCCGGGACCACGCCCCTCACCACGGCGACCCCGGCGGTGGCGGTTGACACCACGACCCCAACTGCTACGGCCGCCAAGCTTCCTGGGAGGGCTGACATCGCGGCCGCGGCAACTGGGGCAGCTGCAACTCCTGGCGGGGCCATCGAGCCTCATTCCTATTCCAACAACACCCTGCGCCTTCGCATCCGTAACCCCCCTACCGATGGCGTGCGTACCATGGAATGGAGCCTCATCGGTCGTTTCATCTCCCGGGGGAGCCGCCCCTGGCTGGACCTGATTCAACGCTGGGTCAAGGAGCAGTGGAAGCTGGAGGACGTTACCGTTCGAAGCCTCTCGGAGGACCTGATCCTCTTCGTCCTCCCCTCCTTGCAGGCTCGCGACTCCATTCTTCTCGGCGGGCCTTGGTTCTATGGGGCCTGGGGTCTCGCATTGACCCCCTGGCGCCCCGGTGCCCACAGAGAACCCGATCTGTTTACCTGCACCCCAGTCTGGATCCGGGTGGCCGATATCCAGTGGGAGTTATGGAGCCTTGAGTTCCTGCAGGAGGTGGCAGGACATTTCGGCGAGTTCATCACTTTCGACAGGGTCACGCGGTCACTGGACCGATTGGGATTTGCCCGTTTTTGTGTCTGGCGAAACCTGTCCACGACCGACCTCGTCCGGGAGGTCATCTTGGAACTCTCAGGAGGGAAGGAATCCCTCCAAATTACCTATGAAAACATAGATGTTTGGGACCAGTCACTGCACAACACGGCCCCCCGCACGGACCAGCCGGATGGGTGCAGATGCTGTGGTAAGCTGGGCCATCATGAGGCAGACTATCGTTTTCGCAAGCCCTGCTCGACTAACCCTGCCCGCCAGCTTTTCGAGGAGGGAAACTAGGTCACCATGGGCCATAAGGGACGACTGCCTTCCCCACCCAATCACCCCCCGCGCCCCCGCACACATGCCCACGCCCCCCCAAGGCCCCCTCCACCGCCCCCCACTCGC
>MNCI01005856.1:171468-269796 GCA_015680685.1 Gnetum montanum
ATTCCCTCTCCCCCACTACCACCCACAGGTCCCCCGTCAAGACACCCCATCGCTCCCAATCACCAGCTCCAAACCACCAACCACAACCACCCGAACTGGAACCACTGCTCCCCCCACTGGGGGAGTGGGTCAACGTTGTTCGAAGGAGTACCCAGAACAGACAGCGCAAAGCACTGCAGTCCCCAGCTAAAACTAGCTGCACCCCAGTGGTCCATGAGGGGGAGGGGCGCCCAGGTCGCCCGACCGAGTCTCGATCCAGAAGTCGACAAGACCAGCGACACATCGACTTGGGTCAACAGCAGACCTTACGGGAGGTCTACCAGCGCCACACCTCTGGTTGCGCATGTAGATTTTCAGTTGGAATTTCCGGGGGCAGGGTGCCCCCTATAAATGCAATACCCTGCACCATATTATCAGAGAGGAGAATTGTGACGTGGTTTGCCTCCAGGAAACCAAGTTTCAGGCTGCGAAATCTGGTCACCTCTAGTGGACGGACTGGACCACATACTTGCACCCCTGCCAGGGCCGGGCCGGCAGCTTGGCCATTCTGGCACGCCCTGCCACCACTCTGGTGGATGCCTCCCCATGGACCATCACGATCCACATCCCCGCCCATGGTTTTTGGCTGACCAACTTCTATGGGGCGCAGGCTTGGGAGCTACTGCTCCAGGAGTTGAATCGGGTGGCCTCATTGGTGCCGGTCCATGGCTCATGGGTGGTTGTCGGTGACTTTAACCAGCGTTTGTAACCCTAGGAGAAATCTAGGGGGGCCGCCCCCCTGGGCGCGCCTAATTTCATGGAGTTCCTTTAGAGAACGTCTCTTGTTGATTTGCCCATTGCGAACTGCCGTTTCACCTGGAGTAACTGGTGGAAAGGGGTGCACCGGGTTCTCACCCGCATTGATCGAGTCTGCATTAGCTCTGCTCTCCTCCTTGGCACCGCCATCACCGTGGCCCGGCAGGAGAGGGCTGCTTCTGACCACTACTCGTTGGTGGTGTCCATTGGCCCACTTCCACCCCGGGCCTCGCGCCCTTTTCGGTTCGAGCCCTCATGGCTTTCCAAGTTGTGGCTTCACCCACTGGTGGAGGACATCTGGGCAGACTACCAACTAGGTCGGATGGACCCTCGAACCTTCCTCAAAGAAGCTCTCCTTCGGCTCAAGTGGGCCATCCGGGCCCTCCCGGTGGGGGAGAAGTTTTCGTTTCGGGCTGGCCACAAGTTGGTTTGGGCGCAGCTCGGACGCATCCAGGCGCAAAAAGAAAATGGGGAGGACCTGCACACGGAGGAGATGCACCTCCTTCGTCAACTCCAGAGTCTTGACCACGAGGAGGAGATCTATTGGTGGCAGCGATCCCGAATTAGATGGCTCTGCGAGGGGGACCAGCATATGAAATTCTTCTTCGCCATGGCGAAGACCCGTGGCGAAACCCACATCCGTACCCAGGCTGGGGTGGTGGTTGATGACCCGTAGGGGATCGCTAATGAGCTCTCAGGCTACTGGGGGCGTATTTGGACTAAGAGCCCCACCCAGCCCATCTCCGTCCCTGTGGCAAAGGTGCTCACTGCTGCGGATAATCAACGCCTTCTGGCCCCCTTCTCTGAGACCGAGTTGACCAACACCATCAACAACATGCCGGGCGGTAAAGCACCTAGTCCAGACGGCTAGTCTCTGGAGTTCTTCAAAGCTTTCTTGGATATTGTGGGCCCCAATCTTTTGGATGCTTTCAACGTCATGCTGGCCAGACGGCAAGTACGGCGTGAACTCATCTGCTCGTGCATCATCTGCATCCCCAAACAGTTGAATGCACTCCACCCAGAGCACTTTCGTCCCATTGGTTTGTGCAATGTCCTCATCTGCATCTTCTCCAAACTCCTGGTCAACCGTCTAGGCCCCCTCTTGCCTAGGTTGGTTGGACGCAATCAGGCGGGCTTCGTCCATGGTAGGACCCTCCAGGATCAGGTCCTTATGCAAGAGGTCCTTCACTACCTCCGCACTATGGAGTTTCCTGGTCTTTGTCTCAAGCTAGACATCGCGAAGGCCTACGACACGCTTAGCTGGGACGCCCTGCATGACATCATGCATAGGAAAGGCTTGGACCCTGGATTTATCCAATTATGTTTGCATATCCAGTCCTCCGCCGGATTCTCTTTTGACGTGGGGGGCGGCTATGGGGCTTTTCCTCCCCTAGTCGAGGTCTGAGGCAAGGCGACCCCCTGTCCCCCTTGCTTTTCATCATTGCCATGGACCTCATGCAATCCTACTGCAGCACCTTGGGGGTGGAGGGCCTGGACATTGCGGGGGTGGCTTGCCGGGTTGAACACTACGTTGACGATACCATGCTTCTCAGCCGGGCAGCAGTCCCGTAGGCCCGGTGTATCAACCTGGCTCTGACTAGATTGGCCACCGAGTTAGGTTTAGAAATCAACCGCACCAAGTCAGCGGCGCACTTCATCAACGTGGACCCGCAGGTGCAGAATTGCGTTACACAAATTCTGAACGTGCAACCCGGGAAGAACACCGATACCTACCTAGGTATCCCGCTGTTCCAGTGGGGGCGGAACAATACTTTGACCCCTCCTGGCCAAGCTCGAGCACCGCATCAATCACTGGGCAAACCGTTCTCTGACGCGCAAGGGTCGCCTTCTCGTAGCCACTGGGATCCTTACTGCCACCACGTGCTTTGTGGCGGCGGTCGTCGAGCCCCCCGCAGCCATCATCCACCAGATCAACGCCAGGATCCGTTGTTTCCTGTGGTGGGGGGGGGGGCAAAGGGGGGAGAAAACTCCATCTTGTCAATTGGCATCGCGTGGCCCGTCCTCGTACGGTGGGGGGGTTGGGGATCACCACTTTCGAGGATAAGTGTGTGATGGGACAGCAACGGCTGGTCAACCGGCTCACTCGTGCTCGGGGGGAGTGTAGTCAGTGGGCCCGTATCATTCACCGGAAGTACACGCTCTGGCTATCTGGATCACATGGCTCGAGGCCTTGGCTGTCAATCTATCAGCACGTGCGGTGGATGTTGAGTATGAACTAGATCCACCTCGAGCCACGCGACATCTTGACCCATAAATTTTCCCCTGAGGACGGTTGGCTGGCGGTTTGGTGTGGGCGGCTCCCCGAGAAAGTCAAAATCTTTTTCTGGATGCTCAGATCTACTGCGCTGCCCGTGCGTGTGTTTCTGCAGCAGCGCAACATCCTGCAGGACCCCACGTGTCCGCTCTATGGCCATGGCCCCGAGACCCTCAACCACTTCATCTATGACTGCCCCTACATGCTCGCCACTTGGCGCTCATGCAGAAGGCCCCCCACCCTGCGGCATTTTGATGGTGACTCCTGGTCGGCGCTGTTGTTGTGGCATGCCTAGAAGGCACGGAATCGCATGGTCTTTGCACAGGTGGCTACCCCCCAGCAACTTATCCAGCGGACCTGCAGAGCGTGGCATGAGATTGCGGACGCTATGGGGAAGACGCCGACGTACGAGCCTGACTGCGCCACCTACCAGGCCGACGAGGAGCTGTGGCGGATGGTCTATCAGTGCGGTTGGGCCGCCCTGCTGCAGAGGCTGGTCAGGGACCCTAACCTTCCTGACAACTCTTTCTTTACTAACTGGCACAGAGATCAGACCTACTTCCAGGGTTGAGAAATTTTCCTGACGGAGGCCGCCCTAGCCAACTACCTAGGGTTCTCGGCCGTTGGGGAGGTCATCCTACCAACCTCCCGCGGCGTCCATAACTCTGCGACCTTTTTCGAGGGGTCTTCTCCGAGAATGCAGAGTCGTCAGGTTCCTCAGACCTCCCTCCTACGACTCTGGGCCCACGCAGCCGCCTTGGTGGAACGCTTTTTTGTCCAGTCAGGAAATGTCTTCAAACTCCAAGGGCTGCATTTTACTTTCCTGAGGTGCTTGAAGGATGGCACCCCGGTTAACATGCCACGTTTCTTCCTCGAGACCCTCCGCCTTCAGCGGCACGGTCACCACTTGGGGCTTATTTTAGCTCTGTGGCGGGGGGCGGGGGGGCAGGGGGAGCCGGGCCCGTCCTCTACCCCTGCTGGGGGTCGTCTTGCTGATACCCCCTGCTTCCCCCACTTCCTCCACCATGCCCACTCAATGGCGGCAGGACGCTTTCAACCTTACCTGGGGATGCTGCTCCTGCCGCAATACTGCCCCCTTGCCTAACCCCCCTAGCGTCCCCCCCGAATTGGGAGGTGCAGCTTCAACAGGCGGTCGCTGCGGCTCGGGAGACCGAGCGACAGACTTCGGAGATTCGGTGGACCGAGACCCTGGTCCAATGGCGTGCCGACCACGAAGCCCAGCTTCAGGAACAAGCACAACAGCTGAACAGGCAGCATATGCTCACGATGGAGACCCTGCGGGCCCAGCTCACGGATGAGCTCCAGGCCCGAATCAGAGAGGAGTTGCGTCAGGAGGAGGTGGCCCATCAGGCTCAGGAGGCGGCGGCCCGGGAGGAACAGGAACACCTACAGAAGAAATAAAGTTAAAAAAATTGTAACTAATGTAATAAGTAAACATAATGCAAACTACAACTATATAGGCAAAGGGGCTAGGGACAAGTTAAGCAGGCAACAAATTAGGGACATGCTCTTGTCATGCAGATGTTTCCTAGGAGGTCACTCATCTTGCTTGGTTGCTTAACATTGGTTGAACAACATTGACTTTTGTTGCAAATAGGTGTGTCCTTAGAGATCTCCACCTTTTACCCTTGTTTAGTATCTACGTTGTTGATGGTCAGAGGGGTTGCATTATCACCAAAGATCACCACTTCCCTACCTTCATAAGGCAAGTGGATTTCTTGGTGGATTGGTGAAGAAACAACTCATAGCTTGGCTAACTAGGACATCCCTAAAATTAGGTTGAATCTAGGAATCTCTTCAATCACAATGAATTTTGCATTAGTGGGGAATTTCTTCCCTACTATGAAATCAATCATGACTATTCCCTTGACAACCACACATGCTTCTTTAAAGGATTTTAAATAGGGCATTGTTGTCATCCTGATTTGATCCACTAGGCCGAGCTTGTTGACAACAGGTAATGGGATAACATTGGTTGTTGCCCCATCATCTACCTACATCCTTTGAATCTTATACTAACCCACATGAATTGTTATGAACATGGGTGCAATGGTTAATTGGTCCTTTTTAGGATCAGCTTTGATCACTTCATCCCAAAAGGTCATGGGTGTTGACCTTGGCTCTTTGGTTGCTGGTGGGAGCATTATGGCATGAATATGCTTCTCTTCTACTGACATGTCTTCCTTAATAGGAATGGATGCCAACATGCGAACCAAGGCCTTGTGATGAGCAGGGGAGGTCATAATTAAGTCATACAAGCTCAAAGTTGTATTCTTCTATTTCAAAGCCTGTTTGACCTATGTCAATGCATCTAGAACATATTTTCCACCCTCAACTTGTTTGGTGGTTTTTATCTCCTCCATGCATCCTAAGAGATGGATTTCTTGGGGAGGAGACTTGGTTTTTGGTTGGACAATGGGCCTTCAAGCCTCAGTGCTTACTTGTTGAGTGTGCATGTCTATGTTGGTGGCCTGAGACGATGAAGTCATGGGAATAGTTGATAAGGGAGTAGGCTTAGGAGGACCTAACACTGCATGTTCCCTAACCATCTTGACAGCTAGATGCTCATCACGTCTCTTTGGGTGGACGAGTCATGATGCAGTGCCCAACACTAAACCTCAGGTAGATGGGGGATCTACACATTTTGGAATCCTTATGATAAAAGGTACCTGGGTTGTTGTTTCCACAATGTGTGGTGGGGCCCTAACGACAAACGGTGTCATGGGTGCCCAAGGTGGTGCCTTGATGACAAAGGGAGTCCATGGCCTAGTGGACATTGAGGCCCTAGTATCACTAGATGGTACACAAACCAAAATTTTTTAATGTGCTAACTTTGCATCATCATGAACACTAATAGCATTAATAATATAACTAGTACCACTAGTGTTTAATGGGTCCTTATAGACTTTCATCAAGGACCAGCTTGCCTTGATCGATCATGCATTGAATATCATCCTTCAATGCTAGGGAATAATCCATCCTGTGACCATGAAATTGATGGTAGTTGTAGAACTAGTCTAGTCTAAAATTCTTGGGCACTAGAGGCTCATTAGACATAGTTGTAGAAGGTTTGCAGAGGACCTCGCAGCACCTCTTGTGGCACTTTCGTGCATCCTCTAACATTTTCTTGTGTTGAATGCACCTAGCATTAAGCAATTGATCCAATAGCACTGATAATTCGATTAACAAAGGGGTATATTTTGAGCAATCCTTGCACTCAAAGTTTGGCCTTGGGGAAGCTTGCCCCACTACTGCTGATGATGTAGGTTGGTTGGATCTCATGTTGCCAGAACCCAATGCTTTGTTGTTATTGGTCGATGCTTTAGGTGCCTTGGACACTTGCTTGTTGTTGTTAGGTTTGGCTTTGTTGGCCATAGCTACCATAGTGGTTGTTGTGGTTTCCCCATTTCCTTATCTCTCTTAGCATGTGCATTTTTGTAGGCTATGTAAGTTGGATCCCTACTGGCTTCGACCATGTCTTGTATGCTCTTTGTCTAAGCAAAAGCTTGGCTAAGGGAGCACAGAGATAAATAGTACAACCTTGATTTGATGAAATCATTCATTTCATCCTTGAAAATAGTTAGTAGGTGGGTTTCAAGAAAGGCTCACGAATCTTGTTTAGGGAGGCGCTCCAACATTGTATGAATTTTTGCATTGGTTCCAGTGCTTGTTGCTTAACATTCATGAGTTGGTCTAACATGGCTTCCTACTTCAAGTTGTACTTGAAGCAGGTTACAAATTGACTTAGCAACTCCTCCAGAGTTGATATGGATGCTCAAGGAAGCACAAAATACCAATCTAGAGCTTTGCTAGTTAGAGACATGGCAAAGACACGAATTATCACATGTGGTCACACTTTTGAAAACAAAAAGTTACTAGGTGAGCATTGGGGTCACCCTCATTGTTGTACTTTATGAACTAGGGAAGTTGGACGCTAGGAGGTAGCATTAGTGGAGGAACCATCGAACTGATGGGGTTATCTTGGTAAAAGTCGATTACATGGATTGTCTCTAATTTGATCACTTTAAGCTACCTGACCTCCTCTGTGAGCATATGGATAAGTTAGAATGCTTGGTCTAGACTCGAAGATGTTTTTGAGGGTTGTATCAGCTGTGCTTGGTGGTGTCATTGAAGCAATCCATAACAGAGTTGTGGGCTATGCCACCACATGTGATGCTTGGTACATTGGCGGCTATGTGTAGTGTGCTACATGGGATAGTTGGACAGTGGGGGTAGATGTTGGGGCACACCACGTAATCAAGGTTGAGGCTATTGTTGGTGGTGGGATTGAAATGGCAGGGATGATGGAAATGTGACTTTTCTAGGGCTGTGATATGGGCATGGTATGCACATACGACAACATTGGTGTCATAGATGCTGGCTGCGAAGGTTGAATGATTTGGAAGGAAATGAAAAAGGGAAAAGATGAGGGTCCTATGTTCTGTTGTGTAGATAGGACTTGATGGCTAGCTATTTCTGATGAAGACTTAGGCTGCAAAAGCATCATAACTACCTCAAAGAAGGAAAAGGATTGTAACTAGTGCAGTAAGAACATAGAGGTAGACTATGGGATTGATACATAAAATGGGACACCACCATCATAACGGGATTCAAACTCCTCCTACTCATCATGCAGGGGTTCATCATAGTTTGATGCAACGTCCTGCTCTCTTGGCCTTCTTAGCCTAACAAGTTGGTCAAAAATCCACTTGAAGTTTTCGGTAAGTGGTATCATCATGTCTAGGATGGGAAGGAACTCCCTCCTATTTCAATGGATAATTTTGAAACTACACTTTTCCTCCATTTCTTGGTGGTCCAATGGTAGGCCTGCACAAAGCTTGGCATCCAAGAAGTTATATCATTCATCATCAAGCATCCTATGTTCAGGAAATTGATGTCATAGTCTAAGAGATTGTCATTGTAATTGCATGCGACTAGGTGGTTGCTCAACATCTTTCACATGTTGGATTGGGTGAGCCACTTCCAAGCTCAATGCAGTAGTGGAGGTGTTAGTTGGGTTCATTTTCATTGCATACGAATGAATGTGAGAAAAGAAGATGTTTGTAAAAACACTAACTACAAGAAACTTTAAAATAAAATAGTTAAGTATGAAAACTATAAAAACATAGGCCAAAAATGGCTAAGTTTGAAAATGCTAAAAAAATGATTATCTCTAATGTTACACTTGTCATGCTCTAAGGGACTATTATGCTCAAAGGGTTTTCATGCTCTACATAACACTTAGAGCTTGACACAATGGATAGTTTGGGCTTTCCATCCTGTAGGGTTCTAGGGAAACTATCAACTGGGACCAATCTATACTAATCGGAATGTAGACAACTCTTGCCCTGGCCTGTGATCTAGCTACTGCTGTGGTAGGTCCATAGTGGTGTTGCATCTATGCTAGCTTGCTGCTAGTGATGGGGATGTAGAAAGCACGTGGGACTACCCTTTGCACATAGAAGGAATGGAAGGCCCTTCTTCTAGTGCCAAAAACTATGACAGCCAAAAATGTCAATGGTTGGAATACTAAGAGGTCCACTGACGTATAGCCTAACCCTGAATTTGTGTAAGGGTCATGCTGGGAAAAATGGAAACAAGGTGTATTGAATGGTTTGGTCAATTAGACAGGGACTTACGTAGTGTAACAATAACCATTTGTAAAAGGGGTTTTCAGCAAGTTTCACATGGGAGCCGGGACAAGCAAGAATGTAACGTAGAGTCTTAGCCCAAAAAATAGTAATGTGAATATGCCAGTGCATGTTAACAGTAGAAAAAATGTAAAAAATTATGCTAAAAATTTGAAATAAATGTTGAAAGAAAATGGAACTAGAGTTTAGGTGAAGAAATGAACCACCCCAAGACCATGGAGCATGACTTTTGATTGAACAATGTGTGAAACTAGTACACAATGTTAGATAGGCACAATGGTAGCATTGTGGTGTAGTCACAGTCTCTAGGATGTCACAGATGCAGTGCTAGCAACTACCAAGGAGGCTAATCCTATTGGGTTGGTAGCTATCCTACTATGTAGGTGCAAGGGAAATGGTGTCACGGTCCTTATGAAAATGTCAGGTTTGGGTGCTTAGGTGCAGGAGTAGCAGAGGTGCTAAGAATGCTCGAATGCTCAATGCTCAAATGATTTTCCCACTACTAAAATACTGATTGCTGGGGTATTTATAGGGTTAGGGTTAACGTGAGATGTAGACTGGACACCACATGGCTTGGATGCCACGTGGCATGGGCATGGATGGATCACGCTAACATTTTACTCTCAAAGTTTTACACTATGTAGGATAGGAATAGGAACCCAAAGATTGCTGAATTATGACCACATCACCTGGATTATACGTGCTGGAGTCTGAGAGACTACAATGTACCTATAAATAGTGTCTAAAAAATGCAACTTGGAGTCTACAATCCAAGGCTACATCTTCCCTATCTTCTAAGTAGGGTCAAGCATTGGGAAAATTTTGGCGATTAATGGGGGGTGTAAAAGCAAGAAAAATTACTAATCTTGGTTGTCAAAGGGGTGTTGGGGCTGAAATGAAGATTTATGCTGAGTTCTGGAGGCTTTTGGAGGCTTTCAGAGGTGTTTTCCACTTGTCAAGCTATCTATACTACACAACATGATAGAGCATAGCATGAACAGTCAATAAAGTTTTGCAGATTTCAACTTGCTACACTCGTCATGCTTCCTACACTACACAATGTAGTAGAACATAGTACTAGTACTTTGTCAAATTTTGATGAAACTTGCAATGTTTCTCTGTGGCACGCTAACCACACTTTGAGGTGCAATAGAACGAGAACCCTTGGAAGTCAGAAAACTACCAAATGCATTTCCCATGTCGAGCTGGGTTGACAGATCCTTGTCCAACACTTAAAAAATTTTTAGCTCTAAAACCTATATTAAGCTTGCTATGTTGTGCAACATAGTAGAGTGTGACAGCTTGAGAGATGAAAAATTTGCCAAACTTTTCACTCCATTCTAAATACTTTATGATAGATTCTAGCTTGATACTTGGATGAACTGATAATTGGAACGTGTGTCAAGCTTGGCAAGCTATAGAATGTAGTGAGCTTGACAATCCAGAAGATAGAAAATTTCCCTAACTGTTTGACCCATCCCATGTGACTTTTGACCACTTCTGGCTTGACATTTGTACAGATTGGCCGTGGAACTATGTACTACACTAGCTATGTTGGAAAGCATAACAGGTAGACTTAGATTTTTTTTAAAAAAATTAGGATTTTAGATGTGCTATGTTGTCTATGCTGCACAGTGTGACACCAAACTTAGAAAAATTTTGCTTCAATTTTGACACTTTAAACAAATCTATCATTGAATTGCAGTAGCTTGAAATTGGTGGTGTTTCATACATGCCTCCTAATCCACACTAGTTTAGGAAGAAACTACATGACTAAGGTTCCCCTTTAGCCCAAAATGTACTAGGTGCCTACCTGCCCTTCACTTCTATGCATCATGTATTTTACCTTTTTCTTACGTTGCATTTGTTTCACATTAGATTAGCATGGTAGTATGTTATTTGCACGTAGCTTGATTGCTTAGATTATACGCCTATTTTCTTTGTTTATGCATTCATCCAATTTGTTTACACATTCACCTAGTTCATTCACATTATGATAGTTATTAGGTTAATGCATGAAAATTATCAAAGTGCATAAAAATCACAAATGCAAAATTACCAAAAGAAGAGATAATGATGCATGACCTAGAATGGCCCTAAGCTAGCAATCCTTGGCCCAGACTAGCTTTAAACTATCACTATGGCTCCAAAAGACATTAAATTATCATTCTTAATTCCATTGATGTGGCTCAAAATGGCCTTAGAATATAGCAACACTATGGTTCGGAATGACGTAAAACTATCACTTTTAATTTCATCACCATGGCCTGGAATGGCCTTAAACTATCATCGTTGCCTGCCATTGCCTTAACGTAGCACCATGGCCTGAAATAGCCAAAAAATATCATTAGCCCTCCTACAATGGATTTAAACTAGCATGGGGTCCATTAAGGCTTTAAATTGACAATAGACTTGCTATGGCTCACAATGGCCTAGTATCCCTATGGCTCATAATGACCCAAACTTACATACTCATAGAAAATGTAATAAAATTGTCATACATGGATAAAACATTACATGTTACATTTAGCAAATAATCATCCATAGCAAATCTCATATGAATATCAATACTATTGGCAACCATTTGTGACACGACCACCAACGAGTTGTCCTCGAACAAGATTTAGGTGCTTGTTGGTCTTCTGGCAACAGTAAGGCCCAGATACCTCCAAATATACTCAGTAGTTAATGTGAGTATGTGTGTGTGTGCTATTGCGGTATGTGATTGTGAAAAATGAAATGATTGCATTATGTGTAAACTACAAATGACTTATCTTTAAGAGATTCAGCCAACTTTGCAAAGTACTGTGAGTTTTTGAGAGTTCTTATTTTGTTTAATTGCCTAGTCTATGCAATCCTTATAATACCTACTTGTAACAAATAAAATTTTGTAGAAACATTTGAGCAAAACTCTGCGAATCTACTTCTAATTTTCCCTAGAGAAAGAAATAGTTCCACAAGAAAACTAGAAATAGAGCAAGATTCAATGGAAATAGACAGAAAAGAAAGAAGATTTGTGTTAAGACCTCAAATGTTTAAACAAGGTAAAATGATACAAGTAAACACTTCATAATAAAGCTATCCCAAATTCAATAACTACAAATTGTTCAAACTTCCAAGGCTCAAATAAGAAATTTCTTCAATACAATCCTTCTATGCTACCCAAAAAAAAATGCTGTGTAAACTATCACGTACGAGACTCTATTTTGGCTAGATAATGGATGTCACCAATTGCATTCAACAGAACCTTCAAAAGACTTGAAATTTTTTGATTGAAATACCACAGAAATTCACTTTAAAGATAAAAGAAGCTATTCTGGTCCTATTAAAATACCAAAGATTTTCTGAACCCTCTTTACTATTGAATCATTCAATGGTTTGATTACATGCAGAGGCTCTCTTACAACAATCTCAATAGCGGTTCTTATACATTGCACAATAATAAAATTCACTACTAAAATGCTCTTAAGGCATTCAAACACAAGTTCTTCTATGGAAAAATTTTAATAGAAATTTTCTATCATGCAACAAGAATAATAAGAGCAATCTAAAAATCCCAAAATTACTTTCCAAGCATGATACTATCTAAACCAGTAGCTAAACAATTTAAACAAAATAAAAAAAATAAGCATAACTCACAGGACTATGACAAAGAGGCTAAAAAGTTGTCTTTAGCAAGCCATCTTACAAGCAATATAGGATTAGGGTTAACGTGAGATGTGGACTGGACACCACATGGCTTGGATGCCCCGTGGCATGGGCATGGATGGATCACACTAACATCTTACTCTCAAAGTTTTACACTATGTAGGATAGGAATAGGAATCCAAAGATTGTTGAATTATGATCACATCACCTAGATTATACATGCTGGAGTCTGAGAGACTACCATGTATCTATAAATAGTGTCTAAAAAATGCAACTTGGAGTCTACACTCCAAGGCTACGTCTTCCCTATCTTCTAAGTAGGGTCAAGCATCGAGACAATTTTGGCGATTAATGAGGGGTGTAAAAGCAAGAAAAATTACTAATCTTGGTTGTCAAAGGGGTGTTGGGGCTGAAATGAAGATTGATGCTGAGTTCTGGAGGCTTTTGGAGGCTTTTAGAGGTGTTTTCCACTTGTCAAGCTATCTATACTACACAACATGATAGAGCATAGCATGAACAGTCAATAAATTTTTGCAGATTTCAACTTGCTACACTCGTCATGCTCCCTACACTGCACAACGTAGTAGAGCATAGCACTAGTACTTTGTCAAATTTTGATGAAACTTGCAATGTTTCTCTGTGGCACGCTAACCACACTTTGAGGTGCAATAGAACGAGAACCCTTGGAAGTCATAAAACTGCCAAATGCATTTCCCATGTCAAGCTGGGTTGACAGATCCTTGTCCAACACTTAAAAAATTTTAGCTCTGAAACCTATGTTAAGCTTGCTATGATGTGCAACATAGTAGAGTGTGACAACTTGAGAGATGAAGAATTTGCCAAACTGTTCACTCCATTCTAAATACTTTATGATAGATTCTAGCTTGATACTTGGATGAGCTGATAATTGGAACGTGTGTCAAGCTTGGCAAGCTATAGAATGTAGTGAGCTTGACAATCTAGAAGATAGAAAATTTCCCTAACTATTTGACCCATCCCATGTGACTTTTGACCACTTCTGGCTTGACATTTGTGCAGATTGGCCATGGAACTATGTACTACGCTAGCTATGTTGGAAAGCATAATAGGTAAACTTAGATTTTTTTAAAAAAAATTAGGATTTTAGATGTGCTATGTTGTCTATGTTGCACAGTGTGACGCCAAACTTAGAAAAATTTTGCTCCAATTTTGACACTTTAAACAAATCTATCATTGAATTGCAGTAGCTTGAAATTGGTGTTGTTTCATACATGCCTCATAATCCACACTAGTTTAGGAAGAAACTACATGACTAAGGTTCCCCTTTAGCCCAAAATGTACTAGGTGCCTACCTGCCCTTCACTTCTATGCATCATGTATTTTACCTTTTTCTTACGTTGCATTTGTTTCACATTAGATTAGCATGGTAGTATGTTATTTGCACGTAGCTTGATTGCTTAGATTATACACCTATTTGCTTTGTTTAAGCATTCATCCAATTTGTTTACACATTCACCTAGTTCATTCACATTATGATAGTTATTAGGTTAATGCATGAAAATTATCAAATGCATAAAAATCACAAATGCAAAATTACCAAAAGAAGAGATAATGATGCATCACCTAGAATGGCCCTAAACTAGCAATCCTTGGCCCAGACTAGCTTTAAACTATCACTATGGCTCCAAAAGACATTAAATTATCATTCTTAATTCCATTGATGTGGCTCAAAATGGCCTTAGAATACAGCAACACTATGGTTCAGAATGATGTAAAACTATCACTTTTAATTTCATCACCATGTCCTGGAATGGCCTTAAACTATCATCATTGCCTGCCATTGCCTTAAAGTAGCACCATGGCCTGAAATGGCCAAAAAATAGCATTAGCCCTCCTACAATGGCTTTAAACTAGCATGGGGTCCATTAAGGCTTTAAATTGACAATAGACTTGCTATGGCTCGCAATGGCCTAGTATCCCTATGGCTCATAATGGCCCAAACTCACATACTCATAGCAAATGCAATAAAATTATCATACATGGATAAAAAATTACATGTTACATTTAGCAAATAATCATCCATAGCAAATCTCATATGAATATCAATACTGTTGGCAATCGTTTGGGATGCAACCGCCAACGAGTTATCCTCGAACAGGATTTAGGTGCTTGTTGGTCTTCTGGCAACAGCAAGGCCCATATACCTCCAAATATACTCAGTAGTTAATGTGAGTATGTGTGTGTGTGCTGTTGCGGTATGCGATTGTGAAAAATGAAATGATTTCATTATGTGTAAACTACAAATGACTTATCTTTAAGAGATTCAGCCAACTTTGCAAAGTACTGTGAGTTTTTGAGAGTTCTTATTTTGTTTAATTGCCTAGTCTACGCAGTCCTTATAATACCTACTTGTAACAAATAAAATTTTGTAAAAACATTTGAGCACAACTCTGTGAATCTACTTCTAATTTTCCCTAGAGAAAGAAATAGTTCCACAAGAAAACTAGAAATAGAGCAAGATTCAATGGAAATAGACAGAAAAGAAAGAAGATTTGTGTTAAGANAAAATGCTGCATAAACTATCACGTACGAGACTCTATTTTGGCTAGATAATGGATGTCACCAATTGCATTCAACAGAACCTTCAAAAGAATTGAAAATTTTTGATTGAAATACCACAGAGATTCACTTTAAAGATAAAAGAAGCTATTCTGGTCCTATCAAAATACCAAAGATTTTTTGAACCCTCTTTACTATTGAATCATTCAATGGCTTGATTACATGCAGAGGCTCTCTTACAACAATCTCAATAGTGGTTCTTATACATTGCACAATAATAAAACTCACTACTAAAATTCTCTTAAGGCTTTCAAACGCAAGTTCTTCTATGGAAATATTTTAATAGAAATTTTCTATCATGCAACAAGAATAATAAGAGCAATCTAAAAATCCCAAAATTACTTGCCAAGCATGATACTATCTAAACCAGTAGCTAAACAATTTAAACAAAATAAAAAAAATAAGCATAACTCACAGGACTATGACAAAGAGGCTGAAAAGTTGTCTTTAGTAAGCCATCTTACAAGCAATATTTCACAATGTCTTATTTACAAATCTTCTTCCCAGAATGTCCAAAGTGAGATCCAAAGTGTCCCCCTCAAGTGTGTGATTTCCCTTCTAACCCCTAAAGCATTTTTATAGGGTTCAAAAGGTAGTTAGATATTCCAAAATATCTTAGCTAACTTCTCTCCCAAGTAAGGAAGTTATAACTTGCCCAAAAAGTTAGGAGATATTACTTGCCCAACAAGTTAGAAAGTTACAAAAATTTTGGGTGGTTATAACCACCATAGAGATAAAAAATTTGCAGTTGACAAGTGTCCCATTTAGTTGCCAAGTGAACCTTCAGTCACCAAGTGGTCACAATGGAGATAAACAGGTTGTAGTTGACAAGTGGCCTTTGTAGTGGTTACAAACATCATGGGATTAAGGCTAGGAAGTTATAACTTCCACAAAAAGTTACCACTATAGAAATAAAAGCTATGGTGGCCAAGTGTCCTATTGGATAACTATCCAATATAACTCCTTAGCATATGCAAATTTTTAAATCAATATTATTACTTACTTGGTACACAACCAAGGGCTGTCAAACGTACAGTAGCATAATAACAATTAAATTACTTATATCAAAACCAAAAGTTAATTAAAATAAATGTTGTATGACTTTTTAAATAAAGAAAATATTGAGGCCACGTGGCCTGTAAATAATGTGGGCTAGTCCGGGTAGCGAGGCCCATGGAAGTGGTTGTACTGCCAGCAGTGCAAACCCGTGGATTACTCCCTTAACCATTGGACTGGTGTGTTGCTATGGTGCGTCAGCTCTGCATCCATCTTCATTTTCACTGAAAATGATTTCCAATTTAAATCATGCATACCTGCTAAATCTTCTTTTGGGTAATTACAAGGAAGGAGGTGATCCTGAAGCAATTGAGCGGGGTGCCAAACAAGAAGATGGTGGATTTCAAAGACAACTACCACCACAAAACAAGGCCCTACCACACAAAATGCCCCTTTTTGTGCCTGGGAAAACATCAACATTTTTCCATCTCATCACCAAAAATTTGGTTGTTAGGGTTGGTCACACATAAGAAGCATTCGCAAAAATAGGTTGTAATTGTATAGTAGTGTCAGAAAACATATCTCCATTGATTGATATTTATTTTTGAGCAGTAGTTTTTGTTTCAGCATACTTTTGATGTCTTGCAAATTAGGTGGATCCTAATATAGCTCTATCTAATCAGTACCCATGAATGTGGATACAAGTCACGAGAGACATCAGGCTCTGTACTCATATCCAAAAGTCTTCCATTCTGTCTTACAACTAAAATATTAGGTGACAGTGAGGCATTAGTCGGGGAATGACCAGGGTCGGCGGGGACTCGTTCCCCGCTAAAGCCCTAAACCAAGGATGGATGGGGGTTTCGATATTTGTATTTTGGCATATAATATTTTCGAAGCTACAACCTATGGTAGGGTACTAAAGTGGGAAGGGGCATGACAACACCTGACAAAATTATCCTATCATTGTATGCCTTGGTTTATATTGATATCGCCGAGCATTTCATGGAAACACTTATTGAAAAAATGGTTGGATCCATCCCAATTGGTCTCATCATGATCTAAACATCATAGGCTAAAGCTGTACTGACTAAGTGCTCCCATTCAAGAACATTTTGGCTGCCGATGATCATGACTGGTAAACATATTTAGCCACCTCCTCCATCTTCAATGCTATTGATGTCGTTGCTAATTCCATTTAGTTGCATCGATTCTATTGGTGTCTATTCTATTTTCCTATGTTGATTTCTTTTTAGAAGGTTCTTTTATCCATTTTCATGGCCTCGGTAGCATCAATGCAAAGAGGATTACCATGGGGAACCCTGTGACGTCTGATCTTCTACATGGCCCTTTCTGTGCTGAAAGCTTCAATGGAAGCCCTAATTTTCTTCATAATTTTGGTGGCTTTAATGAACATGATTCTTAAGTAGCGTAGAACCTCATTCTGAGAAATGTCGAAGCTGTTGGCCTTGATGATGCCGCAGAGGTCGCCATGTATGTTGACGTTGATGATCATGCGGCCTCCCATGACGGCCTCCTCTTTCAACAATGGATTGATCACAATGGAAACTGAAACACTGTTGTCAAAGAAGGTGAAAGTAAGCATGATCAGAAAATGGTGAACAATCAATGGTAGCTCATAATGATTCTCATTCTCTAGCAATAAGCATACCGCTACATGCATAAGACTTTCAAAATGAGTAGTTTCCATCGTGTCTTACGCCCATCCCGATAAAGTTTCTAGCTAGACTATGTTGTTACCCTATGAAATTTGGCATCGTTCTCCAACAAAATTATTATTGGGTTTAACCATTGATCTACTGACTTATATGTATATAGACGAGAGGCTGGTAGTGGTTATCGTTGATAATCCTCGTATCCATGTATAGCTAATTGGTGTTGAAGGACTTTGGTGTCACTATCTAAAAAATGTAGGTTCAACCTTGAATTTGATGTAAGCTCAATCTTAAAGTCCAACGTTGCCTAAACATACTACACAGTCCACCTCTGTAGATACCATCTTTGCCCTTTGCTATTGCAGAGTTGATTTCAAGCTACTACTTTCAAGCATCTAGCTTCATTTCTACCTCATCCATTCATCCATAGAGTGTCTTTGGATTTCATTTCTTCCAAATGTTTGGAATTTCTTCTTTGTATACTTTTCCACAGCTACCCTCTCCTACCAAATTAGCTGCACTGAAAGTGTCAGTGGCTATAAAAACTCTCCCAACCTACACTGAAAGTTTTAAAAACTGTTCACCCAACCTGGGAATCTGTAATTTGGTCTTTTTTTTTCCTTTTATGAAATAGGATACTCGTACAAACCAGCAAAAGAAAACCAGCTAAAAGGCTGTTAACAAGCACAATTTTCAGAATTCTATTGCTCCTAGCATTTTAGAGAATTGGTGATGATGCTGTACAAACATGACTTGGCTACTGTTCCATGAAATGGTCAAAATGTGCCAACAAATACATAGCATGAATAGCATCATATGGAAAAAATGTAGCAAAAAGCCTACTAGGGGGGAGGGGTGGTACATCTAGTCATGCTCAACCTATGGCGCTAGGTGGGGGTGGAAGTTCCCTTCCTCTGTTATGTTGTTAGGGCCTATAGCATCACTTGGTAGTTTCCATGATAACCATAACAAATATGTCCAATTAGGAAGAAAACATGCACTATACTAGCTAACTCAAAACATAAAAAAGCATAGAAAATTAACTAACCTGAGAGGGTCCTGCATCGGGGAGTTTTAGAGGTAAATTTCCAAGGCCAACCTCCAAGTGTTAAAGGATCTCAACTTTAGAGAGTTGTATCTAGTCCTCTTGGCCAAAGTCAATACCTGCAAGGGTCTTGCTTTTGTTCATGGTGGTCCATGTAGGTGGCTCCATAGAAAATGTAGCAAAAGAGGCCTCTCTAGAGGGGGTGATGACTTGTCTCATGGGAGAGTCACTCATGACAATGCTATGCATAAACAAGTCATATGCTTGCATTCCTTTGGTTGCCTCAAGAAACATCTTGAGGCAGTGATGTTTGGTAGACTCCTCGTACCATCATAGGTATGTGTCACACTCTTGCTTGTATTGATGGTTGTGATTCTTCTGCATTTGTCCCCATCAATAAACCTTTGTGCAATAATTCTTCCAATATTGATTCTTCTAAGCAAGGAAATCCATTTGGAGCCACTACTCTATTAGCTCTAGCATGGTCTCATTCTTACCTTTAAGAGCTATCTAATATCTAGTGTACTCATTCTTATAGGTATGCTAAGTGTCATCTCCTTATGCTCTAGCCACTATGAAGTCATATTTGGATTGAAGATCTCTAATCTTCTCATCCTGGCTAGTCATCCTCTCCTATAGCTCATACATGGATTTCCACAGATGCTCATTCAAGTTCTTGTAGATCCACAATGTCTTCACATAGGAAAGCGTGCACTTTTTTTAATGTCTTATACATGTGATGAGGCACCTGATCAACTTTAGGAGGAAGGTTAGGTAGGATGTCCATCTTAGACACCTTGCTTAGATCCTACTGTAGCTTAGGACTTGTAGGCATACAAAAATTGATCGATCTTAGCTAAAAAATAAGCATTTGAGTAGTAAACAAGATAGCATAAGGCAAAACAACATTGCACACATACTGAGCTTAGGGTATGCTTATCGTAAGCAGTTCACCATATCCTCAACGATACCTTCCATGAAGGTGAATTTATCTAGCATATTTACCCATGACTCCATGTGGTAAGTAGAGGTAGGACCACTAGGAGGATCATCTAATGCTATAATACAATGATGCAAGTAGCACATGGCCTAATAGCTAAACATACTAGAGTAAACAAGGGAAGACAGTTGGCAATAAGAGTAGATTATGTAACAAGCCCTCAGGTGTGGGTGCAAGGGGCTCACCCACTTGCATGCCATCAAATAGAGTATCAGATTAATTTCCATTGGGATTGAGTAGTTCATCTTCTTCCAACTATTTGAGGATCTCTACCACCTCATGAAGCTCATCTCCACAAGCCCCCACCTCCTCCTTAGCTTGAGGAGACATTTCCTTCATTGCTGCCTCAGCTATTGATCTTGCAGTCCTCTCTTCTTTCTCTATGATTAACACACATACACATATAGCACATTAGTATGCATAGCATAGCATTAGCTATAGTATAACAGAAAATAAAAACATAAAAATAAAAATATATACATGAATGCAAGTAAGGCATCTAAGAAGCTATACACACTAACCCGCAACATTTGCATGCAAGCTCTAAAGCTTGATGTATATCCTCTTGCTGCTTGGCTTCTAGATCTCAAGGACAACTTCCTCTTGAGGATGTGGCCTTTTAATCTTGACCTTAGATGGCCCCACCATCTCTACTATGTAATAATCTACCTTGCTAATGTCCCTAGTGCAAACTGGAGGACCCTTGCTTGAACTATTGCAAGAATAATGAAAGTGCCCCACAAGATCCCTAGTTGTTACTGATAATGACTCATTGATCCCATTTGGGGGGTCTTGTGTGTGTGTGGTTAAGAAGATATGCTTGATCCATTGCCTAGATAGTTGCTCAATATCCTACACCACCCATCATCCATCATCTTGCACAACCAAAAGCTTCGTGAACCTTCGTAGGTATCCTATGAAGAATGCAAAGTGGACATGGGACCTCACTTGGAAATCTCTTCATGCAGGCCAGTGGCTATGTAAGTAGCCCAATTGAACCTCATATCCTCTAGTAGCACCTCCATCACTCGTGCCTGTTCCACCCCAAGGATATTTCCTTGGAACAATAGCTTTGAAAAGGCATGAGCATGGAACATAAGGAAGAGCTCTTGTACCTCAGGTACTAGCATGTCTCTGATCAATATGCCTTTGTGAGATTAAGTGAACCTTGACCAGTCCTCAATCTCCCCTCTATGGTCCATATCCCTATTAGCCTTATTGACAATGATCAGGCCATTAGCAAGGATGCCAAAGAGATTAATGAAGAAGGCCTTGATAAGGTCCAATGCTATTGTCACACCGCACACTCTAGTAACAAACTACCTAACATTGCTACTAAAGGAGTCAATGATGCTGACCATCTTGGCTACTAGGATACTTAGGCTAAAGGGCAAGAATAGGCTCATTAACCCAGTATGCATGAGCCGAGATGTCAGTGCATTTGGTGCTTTGTGGCACAGCCAGTGTTACGCACCCTCTACATTGCCATATTTCATGATGAGGGTGGCCTCTGTGTGACTCGTGGTAACCATTGTCACCTTGGTTGAGGTAATTGCCATTGCAGCACATATTAAAACAACGTTAGCATTATGAAAATAAGGTGAATTGAGAAGCATACACAAGCAAGCACATGAGCCAAAAGATAGAGATGTACTTGGTACAAATGGGGTGTGAGATGGCAGTGGTGCTACAAACACCTCCTTGGTGTTGTTAATCTTACAAACAATCCACTCCTCATCCAACCAACCATAGGTCCTACATCACTCATATGCCTTTGGGTATTGGAAGGGGTAGGCCTCTAGATCATGCCCCACCTACTCAATCACAGTCGCCCGAACATTTGTGCATGATGAGAACACCTCCAAGGTAGTGGAGGTTAAGGCTAGAGTGTTTGCTTCATCATGTAGGCTTTCTTCATCAATTCTAAACCTAGCATTGACCACAAGTCGTTAGAAATTTAACATGAGCTAGTAGAAAAAAACACTGTGAGAGCCATGAAAGTACTTACCATCTAGCATAGTAGATAGTTCTAGGTGGATCCTGGAATAGGGTATGCAATTGTTGCATGATAAATAGGGTGTTTCTCTTGTTGTAACAAGTGAACCTCATCATGTGCCATACTCTAGATAGTTGATGAGTCCTTTTAGGCCTCTACTTGAGCCTCTTGCCCAATCAATGTTGCTGATGAGCTTATTTGAGATGAAATTTAGGATGCCTTGGTTAGCCTTAGGTAGCAATGTCTCAGTGATGGCTTTAGTAGCCTTCACCACAAAGTGTGACCACATGATCACACTGAACTACTGCAATAGGTATTCTAGGAATTTACGAGCCCTTATCTGGAACCACAATTCTTGATGATCCACTTGCATATCTAGTATAGGTGTGTTAGGGATAGGTTTGCTCATGCAACATAGGATTCCTACGAGCTTAACCACTATTAGAACAGGATTTAGTAGCATCCTACAAGTAGCAAGCAATAGGAAAACCATTAGTGTACACACATAGATGCAAGATTTTGATATACATATTATAAATTATTAACATAAATTAGTGAAAATGCAATTTACGGCCCTATAGGTATAGGATGTTAAATAATATGTTTGATGTGCCTAGAACCCATTGGGGTACAATATACTTCATAGGATTAACATTGCACTTGGGTAGCAAAATTTTTTCTAACTCTGGGTTGCCTCAATGGAGAGTGTAGTTAAAAAAAATCAAAATTTTGACCACCTTTGAGGCTACCCCAACTATGCTATATGGAGAGTGTAGTTCCAAAAAATAGTCATTTTTTAGGAAAACATTTTGGAAAACACTTGGAAATATAGGCATTTTAGCAAACACTTAGCACCTTATGCTCTCAATGCCTAGAGAGTGAAGTCCTACAACTGTGGAGAGTGTAGTCTCCCTATGGCATTGCACCCAGTGCTCCACCTTGCCCCTGCCACCATGGCATACCTCATCCCATTGACTGCTACCTAGAAAATCCAATAATAAGAATAATAATAAAATAAATAGACTAGATGCATATGCCTCACTACTGGTCGTAGCTGCATTCCCTGTGTCACATTGAGGAACATAGCCATGGCCCTTGAAAGCATGCCAAGAAGATGAGAAATGCAACAGATCCTATCCCTGCAATGCTTGCCCTAACCCCTTATGCTTGCTAACAGATCCACACTCACATGCAACCCAACGTCACACCGATGCATAACCTTGGCCTGCACATGTCCAAACTTGTGCCCAATCCCAAACACTTATCGCCCAGACTCCTTGGCTCTTGTAGCTATGCTGTGGCATGAAATGCATGGGGCCTAAGCCCTACATTATAACAAAAAGAGAAGGTGTCAAAATCCATCCCTGATTATGTAGAAATCCCTTGCAATCATGTCATGACATGCAAAGCCCCAACCCCTTTATGTGCAACCCTAGCTCATGAATAACCCTAGCTTTGTGTAGAGTCCTAAACCCTCTATGCCTCAAACCTTGTGTAGGCTGGTTAAGAAGAAGATGATGCATGGTGGTAGCTATGGACCTCTATGGGAACATTGCAGTATGTAGGGGCAACCATGGTTCTTGTAGTTACAGTGCAAAATGCAACACACCAGCCTCACTAACCCTACATGCAACCCATAAAACCCTTCCTATTGGTATGGTGTAGATGATGCCTAGTCACAATAGTCGCCACCATGGCAAGGCACATAATGATGCATGGGGCTACGCTCTCAAATCCTTCAAAAAAATAAAATGAAACAAAAAAAATAAGCAAAAGGGGAAAAGTGTAGTTGGTGTACTTGGCTGACATTGATAGCCTCCTCTTCTCCATGCACAACTTTGACAGGTGGTCCAGTGCCGTCTTTGCCTTGGCAATGTTCACTAACCCTAGGTGGAGGCATCCACTTTGGCACATCATCTTTCCCCCAACTACACTCTACACTAGCAGCAATAGAATAACAATCACAAGACTACGTTTTAGATTTCATGGTCAAAAGCAAGAAATTGATAACTTACCATGGTAAAATTGCACTTATATACCTTGCCTGGGTTATTTAATGATCCACCAACCTGGCACTACACTTCCTCAGTGAAGAGCATAGTTGGTTGAGAGCATAGTTAGCCATACATAGCCTAAAATTGTGATTTTTCCACTACACTACAAATGCACAAGTCCATTCCACTCCCCAGCCATGACTAGTTCTCCCTAGAATGGCATGTTTAACACATCTAGGTTTGCTAACACCTAAAAATAGCATGCATACAATGCTCTAAGACCTAAAAATAGCATGCATATGGCTTGCCAAGGCCAAATAAAAGCACAAAAATGTTTATCTTTCATAGCAACTTGAATGCATACATGGAAAATTTCATTACATTATTCCTCCCATTTGTGCACATTAACTTTGTAAAATAGGTGTCACTTGATATTTTGTTTTTGGTTTATTTTTGTAGGAACATGACATGGCTATGCATAATAAGATCTTCTCACCTTTGGTCCTCATGGGGCCTCATGGTGATATTAAGCGATGCATTGACCCTCATTGCTTAGACCTCAAGCCTATAGCCTACAATGAGTACATAGCATTTGTAGAAGTAGCACTAGACTAGCTTGATCATATAGTTAAGGCTCTCAATCTAGAGGTAGGGAATGCCATGAAGGATCCCCTTGTTGAGATCCTTGTGGCTACACCTAATGGTGAGGTTCCTTCACTCTAGGTAATCCTCTAAGACTTTATTGACAAAGGTCAAAATAGTGAGTTGAGAACAATAGAACTCAACTCAATAGAGGAGGGATGCATGCACACACTTGATTACATTAAATGGTATCATGCGAAGAAATGGTAAAAACACTGTCATAACTAGCATTAGCATTCGATTAGAAAAGGCAACCTAGTCCTCAAGGCTATTCACGAACTCATGAATAAATTCTCAACTAACTAGGAAGGGCCTTTCTTGGTCACTAAGGCCTACAAAAATGAAGCATTCAAGCTTGCTAATCAAGATAGAAATGAGTCTGCCAATCTAGTGAACCATTCATACTTGAAGCCATATTACATCTAACATGTATCACTACATGTTAATGAAGCAAGGTAAGCATTCATCTACTATGATGTTAAACTGGCAAAGCATTCATCTTCTTTGATGTTAAACTGGCAAAGTATTCATTCACTATGACACTAAATTAAGATAGATGTCCGCTATGACTATAAATTTATAGTTCATTGTGACTCTAAAGATAGCTCATCTACTATGATGCTAAACTAGCATAGCATTCATTTGTCATGACACTAAACTAGCATAGCTCATCCTTGGGTCACAACGTTAAATTGGCATAATGCATCTGCTATGACTATAAACTAGCCATCCATCATGACTTCAAAGTGGCATAGCATGTTTTCTACAACATTAAACTAGCACACATCAGTTCACTAGGACTATAAACTAGCAAAACATGATCTACTAAGATCTTAAACTAGGCTCACAATTTGCTAAAACCTTAAAGTAGCAAGGCCATAGTCTACCAAGGCCTTAAACTAGGTTCATGGTCAACTGCTAATAATTCCTTCCATCCTCCTGCAAGTGAGCAAGTGAGCATAACCCTTGTCCCCCTTCCACACCATGTGGCTGAGCATGTTGCCATCCCAGAATGGAGCATTTGCAATAGGTGTAGCCTTTGTAGCACTTGCAACATCTTGGCCTCATGCAATTTTATTAGCCTTTTGAAGACTTACAACAAGCGTAGCCTTTAGAGCACTTGCAACATCGTCACCCCTTATAATTTATTAGAATTTTTTGTCTTGTGTGATTTTCTTATCTTCTCAAAGTTATGTTTGCAGTATGAAGCCCTGGGTCATTGTGAAAAGGCACCTCTCATCACAGTGGCAAGTCATCATATTGCTCCAATGTACATGATTGGACTAGCTAAGCCTCTCAAGAGTGCACAGCTCCCTTATCCCATTATAGCCTACTCACACTTACTCTTATATCTAGATACTCTTGCATTCTCCATGTAGCAAAGCTAGCAAACCATTTTGATGCTCACATGCTATGACCAAATGACACCCTCTTCACATATCTCATCAAACATCAACCTTTCCAAGGTGGACGTAAGATAAGTCATCCCATGGGAAGCCTTTGTTGGTCAATCAAAGCCTGGGCAAATGTAACATAAGTCATCCTAGGGAGGAAACACCTATTGTACAGACATCATGTTATTTCATCAATGATGAAGTGAAGCGCATCTAGTGACATGCAATTCACTTGATAGAAAGCATTTCACTTTGTAGTAAGCATTTAGTAATGTGTAGAGCCTAAAGAAGGCTCACTTGTAGAAAAAAAATAAGGGAAAGCATGTCCCCAAGCAACCTAATAGCAAAGTAATTTTGCAACTAGCCGAGCCTTGAACATACACTATGACTCTCTCATAAGCACTTTGATAAGAGGTTAATGTTATGAAGGGTAAGTCACTCTGGTGCCATGGTCACCATTAGCTATGGTGTCATAATACCCCTTATCTTCTCCTTTTTATTCTTAGCACATTACCTATACCTTCTTTCACTTCTCACTTTCCATCTAACATGACCCTATCCACAAAACTCTTTAACCACAGTGTAGTGACATCTGATCTCACATTAAAGAGTGATGTTGGTGCCAAGCTTGCTATGGTGTTTTGCTATTCTTTGTCGATGTCCTTTGGGTCACTCCTCCATACATCAAAAAAGAGGGGCCAATGAAATACCACCAAATATATACTATAGCATCTTGATTGAAAATTTGTCTAAGTGTTGGGACTACATTCTCCACTGTTCTAGAGTGTAGTTAGCCTCTTGTGGAGAGCATAGTTAATACGAAGGCTAATTAGCATAAAGGAAATTGCTGCAAATTTTTCTAAGTGTTGGGACTACACTCTCCACTACCATAGAGCATAGTTAGCTTGTCGTGGAGAGCATAGTCAACATGAAGGCCTAGTTTTTGCAGATTTTACTAAGTGCTAGGACTATGCTCACCCTAAGTTAGGAGTGTAGTCAGCTTCTAGTGGAGAGTGTAGTCATCACATTGCCATGTTTTACAAATTTTTGCTATGTGTGAAACTACGCTCTCCCCTAGTCAAGAGTGTAGTTAAGAATAGTCAACCAAAACAGTCTCTAGCAACCTCCACAACATGCCAACACTATTGAGCTTAGCTTCAACTCACCTTTGGCAAGTGTAGTTAGCAAAATGCTTCTTTTTGTATACCCTTTTTGGTGCCAAAATTGTAACTATGCTCAACCCCATGTGAGAGCATGGAGAGCATACTCTTGGAGCATAGTCTCCAAGTTTCATTTTTTCTAGGTATCTTACTGTAGCGACCGGAAATGTCGATGGCTGGAAAAAACCAAGGGGTCGGCAGGCATGAGAGTTTTGACCCCATACCCATGAGAGGGCTGTGATGGGTGTGTGCAAATATGGGGCACCCTAAACAGTCTGATTGATCAGACAGGAACTTAATCGACGTCTATATATCCTTTTGCAACATATGGTTTTGAAAACGAGGATGAGAACATGAAGCAATGCTTGAAAGTAAATAAAGAAAAAAGAATAGTGCAAAACAAAAAAATAAGTATGAAACAAGGTAAAATATAGTTAGAAAAATGCACTGCTCTGAAGCTACAAGCTTTCCCTGTCAAGGTGAATACGGTCGGTTGCATAGCGTGGTGGAGTGCAAAGATCCTGAGAGTAACCAAGATGTGTAGAGCAAAATAGGTTGTGCACTTGGGCACAACCTTGGGCGCTGACAATGTAGGAATTCTACCAAGGTGGTAGAAAGGGAGAAAGAATAAAATGCCAGCCAAAAGATATAACTATTTCTAGTGTCGAACAGAAAGCTTACAATGCTTGATGTTATAATGTGTATGAAAGAAAACTTGGATGCTAGAGTGAATGCCAGGGAGAGGAAAAGTCAAGGAATCAAGTAGAATTCCTCACTTTTTTAATGCTACCTCTTGGAAAAAATTTCAAACCCTTTGAATGCTTCTTATCAAGGTATTTATACGATCAAGGGCACACGAAAAGGGCAGTTTGGATGCCACATGCCCTGGGCCCACGTTGACTTGCTGACGCCACACGTGCCATGTATGATCGTTGGACCTGCATGACCATTGTAATGCATGTTTGATATGTTGTAACTGTGAGTCTACCATGCTATAATTGCACCTTCATCATCTGGAGACGTGTGCAAATGGTCTAATTAGGTGAAGTGCATTGATATCGCACAACCACCTATATGCCTTGTTGTGCTTTGTAGCATAGCATGCTTGGCGTAGCGTAGCACCTTGTTGTGCATTCTGCTACATGTGTGTTGCATGCTTGCTATGCTACATAGGGTAGCGTAGCGTAGCAACTGGCTTTAGTCGCGAAAACTTTGTTGATTTGTGAACTTTGCTTCCGCAAGACTTGAAAACTTGTTGACTCTACCATTTGAGCTGCCTTCTGTCTCTTCCACAGGATTGCTACACCTTGCTGCACCTTGTAGCTTAGTGTAGCGTAGCAGCAGACATGGTCTACTGCTTCCTGATGGAAAGGGACATTGTTGAAGGACTTGAAATTGGGCTTGGGGAACTAGTGGTGAAGCTATTACCATGCTACACTACGTTACATGGCGTAGCGTGGCATATCACTTTGTTTTGCAGACATCTTCTGAAGCTTGTTACACTACATAGGGAGGTGTAGCGTAGCGTAGCAGACTTCGTGACTTAGAAAAATTGTCGAACTATTTCGTGCATCCAGAATGCTGTTGCTAACTCTGTGCACCATTTCTGAGCAAGCTATCGGTTGGGAAGGCTACTTAGGTGGACAGGCAGGATGACTCATAGAGCCTGTTTATACCTAAAGTAGAAAATTTTCTGAACTGGCCGACTTGAACTCAAAACATTCTCCTTCCAAAGAACTATCGTGGTGCTTGCAGGAATTGCAAGGCCTAGTGAAGCAAGAATGACTTAAAAATTTTTGGGGTGTTTCATTGGCCCCTCTTTGTCAACGTTTGGAGGATTGGCTTGATAGAAATTGACAAAGAATACGAAACACCATAGCATGAAAAATGTTGATGTTGGCACTTGGTGAGTGTTGAGATGTCGCTTGGCCACACTTGAGAGTGTTGCATTGGTTTTGTACAGGTTAAGGTAGAGAGCAAAGATGATGTTTAGCAAAGTCCCTCGTCGGAGTGCTCATGAGGGACTCCTTCACGTTTTTATCTTTGGCTGGCACTGTTCTTCAACCTCTCATAGGACAGGTGTTCCCTTCGCAGGATCAGCTGCATTACATCCATGAAGGGTTTTGACCTGCATACAAAGGCTTTCCATACAGTGAGTTGTGTTATGCACGTCATGAAATTTGCACTCTGAAGTAGTTGAGCTAGTTGAGGCACTCACCTCACGATGCTATAGCATTTGCTGCTGTTGCGAGCTGTGCCTGCAGGGGCAAAGGTCTTGCTGGCTACTGGCATTGTTGAAGTTGTTGGACATCGTTGTTGGTGTACAATGTAAAAAGCAGAAAGGCTAGCAGCGACCTTGGCAGCACTGGTGTGGAGGAGATGGCCTCTGAGGAGCTGGGGGTTGTTACAAGTGCGGATGCATTGGAATCCCTACCAAGGGCACGTATTCTCAGTTCAGCTATGGGATCAACTACCACATAGCGAAACATCATGCAAACCGAGGCATTGGCAGGGGGCCGAAAAGTAACAATATTATGGCTGGGCCACAATACTGCCAAAAATCCAGCTATGAGAACTAGCCTAGGAACTACCATCAGGGCGGTGGGCCGTGGCGACGGTAGGTTCGGAGGGCCAGTATAATTCCATACAACATCTTTGGAGGGTCAGCATGATGACAAGGGTGGCAATGTCACGTGTGTCCCATACCGCATTCTCATTACATTGTGAACTGCATTCCAGAGCTGCGACATCCCACCCACATGTCAGCATTGTGCATGCTCATCTGATGCGTACTTAGCATAGATGCACGTTGGGGATGTGACGCAAACCCAATTTAAGGTCTTGGTAGATCATGTGCTTGTTTAAGGTCCCAGCTAACCGTACATGCTAGTTTAACGTCGTAGCAGACAAGTCGTGCCAATTTTACATCATGGTAGACTAGGAGTGCTAGTTTTACATCATAACAGATAGTTGCTACCAGTTTAATGTCGTAGCAGATGCTACTCGATGTCGGTAGTTTATCGTCATTGTGGACACTACTCAATGTTGTTGCTAGTTTGTTTTCATAGTGGACGGTGCTTGGTGCCACTAGTTTATCATCTTTGCGGATGCTACTCGGTGTTGTTGCCAGTTTATCATCATAGAAGACGGTGCTTGGTGCTTCCGTTGTGCTTCAAACGTAGTACATCTTGAGATATGAGTGATTCACCGGGTTGGCGAATGCATTGCCATCCATGTCTACCAGCTTGAAAGCTCCATTCCCGAAGGCTTTAGCGACCATGTAAGGACCATCCTAGTTGGCTAAGAATTTGCTCATGTGCTCACAGACAGCCTTGAGAATGAGGTCTCCCTTCTGCACTGGTCGTCGATGTGGATCTGCACGGTGCTTTTGCTACTGTTTGCTTTGGTAGTGCTCGATGCATCTCAGTGTTTACGCATGCTCCTCCTCCACTAAGTCAAGGTCGATGGTTCATGACTCATTATTCTGGGCTTCGCTGAAGACATTTGCAAGGATCATCAAGAGTAATGGTACCTGCAACTCAAGAGGCAATACGTCTTTAGATCCGTAAAAAAGACTGTAAGGGGTCTTACTTGTTGTAGTTCTACACATCATTCGGTAGGCCCACAAGACGTAGAAGATTTGCTTGTGTGACTGTCTCTTGCTGCTGTTAAGCATCCACTTCAACAAGTTGATGATGGACTTATTTGTAGCCTCCTCCTGCCCATTTGCCTATGGATAATAAGGGGAAGAAAATGATTATTTAATGCCTAGATTACTATAGAAGGTTCGAGTCTCCATACTACTAAACTGTGGTTGATTTTTGGTCACAATAGTCATTGGAAGCCCAAACCTTGTTATGATGTTGTCAAGGATGAAATGGCAGATTTGCTAAGATGTCGTTTTCCTCAGAGGAATAGCTTCCACCCACTTGGTAAAATACTCAGTGGTGGTGATAATGAAGCTATGTCCTATAGAGGACTTAGGCATGATAGGCCCTGTAAGGTCTAATCCCCATTGTTGGAAGGGCCACGTGATTTGTGTTGGATGTAGGTCTGTAGGTGAGACGTGTATGAGATTTGCATATCTCTAGCATGTATCACATGTCTTGACTTTCGATAGGCAATCATGCTCCATGTGGGGTCACTCCATGTGGGGCCAGTAGTACCCTAGGCATCTAATTTTTGTAGCCATAGCCCTAGGTGCTATGTGTCCACTGCACAGTCCCTCATGAACTTGATTAACTACCTTTTGCGCCTGCTCGCCACCCACATGTGCCAACAATATCCCATCATAGGAACATCGGCACAGGGAATTATTTTCCATGAGCACGTATTGTCGGGCACGCTTGCGGATTGCATCTCTTTGGGCATATGTCAATCCACCTGGGGGTTCTCCGTGCTATAGATAAGTTTTAATGTTGGCATACCACTCCTGGGTATTCGTAGCACTAACAGAAGCCATGTGTTCCACCTGAGTGATAGGCTCCGCACATTCTATAATCAAGGTTGGTAGGTTTGCCAAGGAATGTGATGGAATGTTTAACACAAGGGAAGCTAAGGCATCTGCCATGGTGTTCTCGTTGCATGGCACATGTTGCACATTTGTGGTTGCAAATTGCTTAAGCAAGATTTTTGCTAGATCGGAATAGGGTTGCAGGTGCGTAGCTTTGCAGGCATAGACTTCAGTGATTTGATTCACGACTAGTTGTGAATCTCCCTAGATTGCTAGGTGTTGTATGTTTAGTGCCTAGGTAGTTAAGAGGCCTATGAGTAGCCCCTCATATTCTGCCACATTGTTTGTACAAGGGAACGTAAATCGATAAGAGAATGGACACATTTCTCCAGAGGCAAACATGATGATGGCAGCAGAGCTACCTCCTCAAGTGGTTGAGGTGCCGTCAAAGTGTAAGGTGGCTTTGAAATGCGATGTGACAATGTTAAGATTGCTAATGTATTCATCTGGGAATTTGGGGTCTATGGTTGCCTGGTTGTCGACTGGCGAGACAGTGAGCTGGGTTGCTATGGCTTGACCCTTTGTTGATGATTGACTTACATAGCGTAAATTGAACTCCATGGTTATTACCTTCCATCAGGCTATCTTGCTACTTTCGTATAAGTTGTTAGTGATAGCTCAGAGTATATTTCTTTTGCAAATGATGTTGGTTATACTGCGAAATAAGTAATTCTACCACTTTTTTAGTGCAAACACTAAGGCTAGGCAATTCCTCTCCACTTTGTTGTATTTTTCCTCGTGTGCTATTAGCACATGACTCGGATAATACACTAGTATCTTAGAGCCATCATCTTGTTTCTGACATAGTAGTATCATGATAGATGTGTCGAAGGTAGCGAGGTAGATAAAGAAGGATTTATCCCTTTTGAAACACCACAAAAAATTTTGGCTAACACTTGTAGACAGAAATTAAGCTAAGTCATGTTGGTCCTCAGCATGACCAAGCTTGAAAGCCTCAAAAATAACATCAAACGAAGTCAAAGTAAGCAAGTAAAAGTTCCCTGGGATCCATAGAAGACTACGATGACATCTGGCATCAAACTTGGCAAATATTGAGTTCAAAATACTTGGTTTTCACTAAGTATGCATCCTACACACGCCCAGCGTATACGCCCAGGGTGCAGCCAGCGTAGAGAGACTTTCGGGCCCCAAAAATGAGTCAGAAAATGCCAGAACTAAGCATCTAGACCCCCCAAGACCTTCCCCAGGGTCCCCAGTAGGTCTCAGGTACTTAAAAATCAAATTTTGGGCTCCAAATAATGGTCTTTCATTCCTGTACGCCCAGCGTATATGCCCAGGGTGCAGCCAGCGTAGAGAGACTTTCGGGCCCCAGAAATGAGTTAGAACATGCTAGAACTGAGTTCCTGGACCCCCCAGGACCCTCCCTAGGGTCCCTAATAGGTCTAAGGCACTTGAAAATCAAATTTTAGGCTCCAAATGATGGTCTTTCATTCCTGTACGCCCAGCGTATACGCCAGGGTGCAACTAGCGTAGAGAGACTTTCAGGCCCCAAAAATGAGTCAGAACATGCCAGAACTGAGCGTTTAGACTCCCCAAGGTCCCTAGCAGGTCTCAGGCACTTGAAAATTAAATTTTGGGCTCCAAATGATGGTCTTTCATTCCTGTACGCCCAGCATATACCCCCAGGGTGTAGCCAACGTAGAGAGATTTTCGGGCTCCAGAAACTCCTCTAAACAGGCTAGAATTGAAGGTCTAGACCACCTAGGACCTTCCCCAGGGTCTCCAGCAGCTCTCAGGCACTCAAAAATCAATTTTTAACCTTAAAATGAAGCATTTTCATGTGTATACGCTGGGTACATTTTTGGCTTACGTTGGCATGCTATACGCTTACGCTGGCATCCTGTACGCTTACGCTGGCATGCTATACGCTTACGCTGGCAACCTATACGCTGGCGTGCTATACACTATCTAGTTGTAACATATCTTGCACCCGGTCAATGCACCACGTGTCTCCTAACCCGAGTCTAGCGTAATAACCGGTATAAAAACCCCACTTTTCCACTTCACCTAGGACGGTTGGCAAAAATCCCAGAGCATACCAAAGACATTTACACTGTGCACCAGAGCTAAAACCCTCTTACACTGGAAAGCCCTGTATGCCATGCACAGTCTCTACGCTCTGCCTACCGTGCAAACCCGCCGAGTCATCCTTGCATCCACCGGGGCTTTTCGTCCGCCTTGTGTTCATCACAACTGCATTAGACCGGTGCACTGTATTCTGACTCTGTAATACCATTGTTTACAGTTTACACTAATTTCTTGCATGTTTTCTATTTACGCTCATTTACGTTTATGCCCTGTTCATATCTGCTATGTCTTTTACGCTCTCGTTTACACCCATTTACGCTGTTTATGCATAACCCAGCGTATAGCACTTCGGCATATGTGCGGGTAAATCCTTGTCTGATCCGCGTCCGGACCACCCAAGGTACTCTACCTTCGTGCACTCCAGCTCGCCCTCAGGTGAAGGTAGTGTCTTCTGTACGCATCCTGTGATTCCACGATCTCTGTTTTCTTCCAGCCGATGATCGACGATTTCAGGCGATACAGAAATTGGCATTAGAAGGAGGGCGGTACAGAAATTGTCTTAAACTAGTTGTGCTTCAGAGCTCTTAGCGTCTACGCTGTTGAGTACATGCCAACTTTTTCCGAAAACCTCCCAGCGTTTACGCTGTACAGTTTAAAACCGTACCTGAAAACTTTCCAGCGTCTACGCTGATCAGCGTTTATGCTGCCCTGTTTAAAACTCACTATGTGCAAGTCTTCCAGCGTCTACGCTGTTAACCATATGCTAACTTTGTTTACAAATTCTCAGCGTATATGCTGCTACAGTGTTTTTACGCTGCTACAATGCTTTTACGCTGCTACAGCATCTGGGCGTATATGCTACTACAGTGTCTTAGCGTATGCTACAGTGTCCCAGTGTAAGCTACAGTGTCCTAGCGTATGCTACAGTGTCCCAGCGTATGCTACAGTGTCTCAGCGTATGCTAGAGTGTCCCAACATAAGCTACAGTGTCTCAGCGTATGCTACAGTGTCCCAACGTAAGCTACAGTGTCCTAGCGTCTCAGCGCATGCTACAGTGTCCCAGCGTATGCTATAGTGTCCCAGCGTCTCAGCGTATGCTACAATGTCTCAGCGTATGCTATAGTGTCTCAGCGTATGCTACAGTGTCTCAGCATATGCTACAGTGTCCCAGTGTATGCTACAGTGTCTTAGCGTATGCTACAGTACTGCTACAGTACCGCTATAGTGTTTTTTCAACAAAAACACACAAAACGAGTCTGTTTCAAAGCTGAATTCGTTGCGATTCGCACCTACTTCAAACCGGTCTAAGTACTAACGGCCACCAACATGGATCACCTTGTCTAAGGCATACAATACACACAACATAACGATTTTGAGATGACTTCCTCTTACCCGAGATCGCCATCCGCGTACGACTATGGTTCATAATTTCATACTTAGCCAAATTTTCTCCCATTTACGTCGTACACGGTGGACACTTTGAAAAATCTTCAGTGTTCACACGCCAGACACTTTGCACACTTAGCACTTGTTAACCAACTCCTACGCTACCCCGTCACACATCACCATGGAGTCATCCCAGACCTCTAACGCATGTGCCATCATAGTCCCCACACAAGAACAATACAACTTTATCTATGTGAAGATTTAGGCCAACCTTCCTCTTGACACCATAAAACAGGAGGCAAAACGAAAATTCGAGCGCATATACATGGGAGGTCATGAATTCGTCCCCTCTGTATATGACATCCTCCCCCTTTCTGAACCTCAGCACAAACTCATCTCCCAACTCCTTATGGCAAGGAGCCAAAACTCATAGTGACCCACTGAGGAGCCACAAAACCAACATGATGTAGATGACTTCGAGGCACAACCTGAACCTGAGGATTCATACCACACCCTCAATCCCCATGCCTACGTGAACCCATCACTCCATCCTCGCATGGGACAGACGACCACTCACCAAGCATCAATGAGCACACAAGCACCGGTATCCCAACAGAGATTACCCACCCCCATCTCCACCCAGTACATACCACACATGCAAACGCACGGGGCCACTATCACTACATTGGCCCCACACATCCAGGGTGTCACTTCACAGTTTGTGGCTAGGCAAGGAACCATACCCCTTGTTCAACAACCCACTCACTTCAACGTGCCACACCCCACAACCACAACTCTGAACATTGCTCCACAGCAACAAATGGCAACCCAACAACCTCCCCAACCAACTAATCTGCCTATCGCTCAAGAGTGGGTAGAAGCAAAACAGATGATGCAAGCATTAGCCGATGAGGTAAAGCAACTCAAAGCTGACAACATTGAACAAGTTAAAGTACTGGATTTCTACCGCGACGATCCAATTAGCTCTTCAGTACCACCGTTAGTTTTACCCAAGGGAATCAAACTGCCCCAGTTAACCAAGTACAATGGGAAGGGAGATCCAAATGCTCACTTAGTCACATTTTGATTAGAAACTCTATTGCTTCAAGCTTGGCCCCACGCAATCTTGCGAGTGTTCGCTATGTCCTTAATGGGTGTAGCCTTAGACTGGTACCGAGCCTTGCCTCGTAACTCCATATCCTCTCTGGAGGATCTGTTACATCAATTCATTACCTGATTTAAGTACAACCTCAAGCTTGAAGCCACACTGGACAATCTGATACACATGAAACAAGCACCACTCGAGCCTGTGCAAAAGTTCATCCAACGATGGAGTGCAGCCCTTAACAAACTTCATGAGCCCATCCCTGAAAAGTATTTGCTTACGATTTTGAAGGAAGCCATGAATGACTTCATTAAGTCAAAACTATACTACCTAAGCGCTCAAACGTTGAGCCAAGCGTTCACACATATCAAGAACATTGAACAAGTTGCACAAACCAGCAATGACCCTGCCTATGTGGCTTACAATAACCAACACATTTCCAAACAACAAACAACAACGGAAACTATGGCCGTAAGCACAAAAACAACTAACACCAGTACCAACCTGCCTACAACAACAGGGGCTACCCCAAGGCCCAACGTTCAGCTCAAGGATCGCTCTAAGTACACACCTCTACCTGCACGACCTTCAGAACTCCTAGAGCAACTCCTTAGAACTAGGAAAATCCAATACAAACACATAGCGGAGAATGCTCGTTGTCGACATGATAGGTACTGCAAGTTACTAAGGAACCCCACCTTAGCAGCACCAAATGAGCCCCCGGTTCCACGACATTTCAAGTTAGACCAATTCTGTCACTACCACCAAATGTCCGGTCACAATACCGACACCTGTAGCGCGTTAAATGATGATCTACAAGCAATGATAGAACGGGGCCAACTGAACATCAACACCTTGAATCAACCGAGCACATATGATGCCCCCTATTTCATAAACTCCATTGGCATAGATAGTAAGCCTAAACCTATGCGGCAACCTTTTGTGATTTGTGTGCCTCCCAGCAAGGCAACAATCCCCTCCACCTCCACGAGCAAGGGGCCTCCCATCGTCATCATGGTGCCACCTAGAGCACCGATGACACCTTTCATGGTCAAAGTACCACCACCTCACACGTCCGCTAAGACGTTAAAATGGCAAGATTCAACGCAATCCCGAGCACTGAAAACACTCTTTGTGGTCAAAGTACCACCACAGACGTCCGCTAAGATGTTAAACTGGCACAATTCACCAACGACAACCGCAAAGAAACCTTTCATCATCAAAGTGCCACAATAGGCTAGTCAAACAACAACAACACCTCCTAAACTCCCATTTGTCATAAAAGTACCACCACACGATGGCCCCTCACTTATCCTGAGCCCAACCGTAGGAAACATCTCAACCTCTCCTCCCTCAAGAGTCAACCTTGCCAACAACATGGATAAGCCTACCAAATGGTAGTAGAAGAGGACAAACAAACAACGAACAACACTCGCAGCTGAAATAAAGGACACACCTAGTATACAACAACCGAACACTAGGGGCCCTGCCCCTAATCCAAAACAAACCAGGCCCAAGCCCTCAACCCATATAGAGGCAACCAACACAATGGCAAACAACACAGACTTTGTAGCTACACTGGCCTAGGTGAAACAAATCCTTAAACAAAAGAACACAACCATGAGCTTGTACGATTTGGTCATGATATCATTGGCTCATCGTGAAGCCTTAGTGCAAACATTAGCATCTATTCCTATTACAAAGGACATCCCTGCTAACATGGAATCCATCCGTGTAACGATTTCACAACACACACCACAAGAATTGGGTTCAAACACCTTAGCCTTTCGTGATGATGTAGTTAAATGTAACCCTGAACGAGGGGAAGTCACAACAACTCCATTATCGATTAGTGTACGTGTTGGGCAATGTACCATTCGCAGAGTGCACGTTGATGATGGTGTGGCAACAAACGTAGTTCTATACTCCGTCATCAACAAACTTGGCATGGCAGATGAGATCATGCCAACAGAAACCATGTGTTTAAAATATTTCAATGGATCATGTGTCATAGTTAAGGGCACAATCAACTTAGCCTTTGTGGTAGGAGAACAATTCCCCACCAATGCGGAATTCACTGTCATAGAAGAGATGCCCAGTTTCAACATGATTCTTGGTAGACCTTGGCTAGCACAAGAATGAGCCGTTTCCTCATCGATACATCAAGAAATCTGCTTTCCATACGAAGGTAGACAAGTCATTATACATGGAGACAACACTCCTTTTCAAGCTGACCACAACATAGACATGTCACAGGTCTTGAAAGAGGAGCCTCTTGAAGTAACACCCACAACAACAAACACAACATCTAGAGCTAAAACACCCGAACGAGGGGTAAAAACTGAAAGGCTCCAAGAGAAAACTAGCACGCCTCTTAGACCATGTCCGACTAAGAAACAACCACATAATCAAGACTCCCTTATGGCCAAAGACACGTCTAATCCCTGCCCACTCTTCACCTTTGTTCGTTGTCCATACATCACCTTAGTTTGCATTGTACTAGCTTACGCGCTTGCATGTGGCCCAAAAAGGCCTTAAACTAGAACACGTGGCCTGAAAAGGCCTTAAACTACAACCTTTTCACATTATTTTCTATTCACTTATGCATTTCAATTCATGTTTTCTGCAGTGGCTATTTAACATTTTTTTCTCTAGTTTCTTTTGTTTACAGGATCGTATGGACACACATGCATGCATTCACCCTGACGGTCCTGGCATCATGACTTAAAACTAATACCACAGAATGTCCTGGCATCATGACGGTAAACTGACACCACAGAGCTTCATCTGACATGACACTAAACTGTCACACTCATTCACCAGAGTTCTCTAAGACTATAAACTAGCTTGCCTCTTCATAGTTTGCCACGACTATAAACTAGCATCATACCGTCCACTACGATGATAAACTGGCAACGTCCAACGGGTTATGACATAAAACTAACCCAATACAGTCCGTCAAGACTATAAACTAACCATATCATTTCTAGCACAATCATCTGCTATTGTAATTCATGACATTTCTTCATCAATGCCTGCTGTAATGTAAGTCATGGCTTGTTGGTAGTTTTCTCCAGCATTCTTGAGCCTGAAAGGCATCATGGTATAGTAGAAGGTTCCCCATGGGGTCATGAAGGTTGTTGATAGCCAGTGCTTTGGGTTAATGCATATTTGGTTGTATCCGGAAAAACCATCCATGAAGGATAGTAGAGCATGGCCAGCCGTGGTGTCGATGAGCTGATCGATACTTGGGAGTGAGAAGTTGTCTTTGATCATTGCCTTGTTCAAGTCTCGGAAGTCTATATAGATCGTATTCCTCCTATTTTCTTCAAAACCACAATGATGTTGGATACCCACTCTAAATAGTCAACCCCATGGATGAAACCTACTTGGTATAGCTTGGTGATTTCATCCCTCATGGCTAGTGCAATTTTTGGCTTAACTTTGCGAGCCTTCTACTTAACTACCTTCATGTGTGGGTCTAGAATGATGTTGTGCTGAATCAACCATAGATCCAGACCCGACATGTCACTATATGACCATGCAAAGACATCGATGTTATCTTGTAGAATCTTGGCTACATTTTTATGTGTTTGTGTGTCTAGGAGTGAAAGGTGTAAATATACAAGCAGGAAAATGGCTCCTAAGACTCATTTGGTGCTTGCAATGGTTGAGGAGGCAAAGAAGACCCTAGAGCATGTGCCACTAGCATGCGTTGCGATGCAGAAGAGCACACCATTGACCCAGTAAGTTATTATGTCTCCTTTGCTTCTTTTCTTTGTGCTTTTTGTTGTTCTCTGCTCTTGTTTTGCATCCATTCTTGGCTACTTGTGTTTTCTATGGTCACATCATTTTAGCCTTTACATCACCACTATCACTGTTTTGATCATGGAAGATGCATAAATGTTATGTCGTGGTTGTGTGCAAGGCCGTTGGAACTACCACCATCGTGGTTGTCATAACCGTGGGGGCTGGGGAAGTTTAAGCTGCTTGGCCCTGGCATGCCATAATGTAAAATCCTTGGGAGGGCTAGGCCATGTATGATGCAGCAACGTGACATGTGTTTTGTCAGAGCATATTGTCAATTGTTTTGTTGCTACACTAGGCTCATTCACATGTTCTTGCTACGCTAGGCTTTCACGTCCTTGCTACACTATGTACGGGCGGAGGGTTATGCTACGCTATATACATGGACTGCTAGACGTTGCTACGTTGTGCATGTATTTCCTTTAAGTATGATGTTAACATTCATTGAACGTGTCGTGCAATTCCTTCTTGACCACTTTAGTGTGATCATTTAGTCTTCCCTAGAGGAGGAGGACGCATTCGGTATAATAGAAGCCCTGTTGCCTGAGGCAAGTTGGGGCATTCTAAGGTTTTCTATCAACAAGGAAATCATGAATAGGCAAGGGAAGGGATCCAACAAATGCTCAATAGGGTTAAGACATTTAGCCTAGATTTGGGACATGCCCGAATATAGCGGCTACCACCACTGTAACACATTGTTCCTTGCACGCTACATGGCGACGTGTTGTGAGAACCCATAGGGGACTATCTATTGTGTTGGTGGGTGAGTTTTGCAACCTTGTTCTGCTGTGTTATGAAACACTGGCCATGTTGGCCGAATGCTAATAGTATATGTTTGTCACCAGGTTCTTTATCAATGATGAAGGGGTCCATGATCGATTAGGTCTACTAGCTACGGCCTAGTTAGGCCTACAAGAGTTCTCTTCTGCTAAGAACCTATGGGTGGGTGTGATCGATCAGTGCAGGGGAGAATACCATACCTACCCAAGCACATTTTATGTTCCCTACAACCAATGCAAGGAGAAGAGTTAGCTGGATGAGGGGTGGGCAAAAACCTTCAAGCTGGTCACGGTTGAAAAAGCTATGGTTGAACTCCTATTGTTCCCATTACCATACAGACCCGGTGGGTCATATAGTAAGTGTTGCATGCTCAAGTGTTTTTGCAATCCTTGTATTTCTTGTAGCATCATGCTAAGCGTGTTTTGTGAAATTTGTTGTAGGGACGAAGAAGCCCCAGGAGGTGACGGTGGTAACCGCTGAGATGCAGGGGGCAAGCATCTACTTCAAATACGGTGAAGTAGAAGCAAGCTAGCGATGGTTAGAATAGGGGGCCTCAGACTCCTTGGTCAAGAACATCCAAAATGTGGGGCTTATGGATCTATTCGTGGCCTTGAATTTGAGCGTTCTTGCAATTGAGATGCTTTCCCTAGTCAACTACTTCTCTAAGAGGGCAGGCTAGTTTCACATGTGCGTACGGGGCGTGCGAGTGTTCATTGAAATCAATGACCAGCTATTTACAGACCTGTTTGGTGTTCCTATTGATGGCGTCCCCATAGAGTTGAAGCGTAAGAAGGAGTTGACCCTTCAGAAGAAGGATATCGAGGAGTGGTTGGGGCTCATCAAGGAACAAAAAGGGATCACCATGGATAAGCTTAAGGACAACCCCGTCATTGAGATTTACCCGATCTTTCATGCCCATGCATTCCCCCAACTGCTTACCTAAGGAAAGGTCCTAGGGCTTGAGCAGGCTTGGATAATGCAGGAGGTTATGAAAGAAGGAGCCCGTTACAACTGGGTCAACTTCTTATGTAAGTGCTTACAGGCCGAGATTTTGGGACTCTATAAAAAAAGAAGTCCCGCTCCAACATATACTATGCCTTCTACATAGGCTGCCTAAAGTGCTTTGTGGAGTTTTAGGTAGTTCAAGAGGATGGAGTCTGGGCCCTGAAAAATCACAACCAGATCTCCAAGCCGTGGATTCAACAAATCCTCATGACCATGTGAGCCCAAGATTCCCCGAAAGTGGTCAGGGAGTCGTTGGCTATAAAAACCAAAGGTCAGGTGGCTCACAGCATTCGTGGCCAGGATAGCGTGGGAGAGATGCCCCCTGCTATAGCCGGTAGCATGACGTGGGGGGAGTGTCTCATAGTTGAGACTGTGCCCAAGGAGTTGCAAAGGAAGAGACCTCCCCTAGCTAGGGAAACCCTTCACATAGAGGAAGAGGAGGGACAAAGACTGCGGATTAAGCTACAGAGAATGCAACTGCCCATTAGTAAACACTTTCGTGTAATGCTTACTTTGCTATTGTTTGCTATCCTATGCTATGCTAGGCGATGTAGCATATCGTAGCATCTACTTTGAGCTAATTTGTTTTGGACCGATGCAAACATGTTTCCTTGCTAGTAGAGGAAGAAGAAGAAGAAGAAGAAGAAGAAGAAGGTAATGAAGAAGTGTCAACCCTTAAGATGAGGGTGATGAATGATGATGCAGAGGCCCCAATTTCGGAGGAAAGGGCCCTAGTTGGGAATAAGGGAGCTCTTGTCTCTAGGGCAGGGACTCTTGTCATTAGGGAGCCTCCTCCTACCAATGAAGAGGCATCTCCCTTGAATAAAAAAAATGCTAGTATCCTGAAAGGAAAGGCACTAATGCATGAGGAAGGGGCTCATATGGACTTGACAGGGTCCTCCACTAAAGCTACCATCATTGTCTTGCATCAGTAAGAAGAAAGATTACAGTTGGACACTGGTGAGTTTGGCGATACGTCTACCTTATTGTAGTCCATTTTGGCCATTGCTGATGTGTTTAGTCATGTAATAGGTGCTATTGTTGATGTCATAGGACCCCCTCTGATTCATGTGAAGTCATGGGCTGAGATCCTTGACAAGTTTGCATTCGTGCAGGGACTTTTCGACGACATGATCAGACACCTTCAGCAGGCGAACCCTAATGCGGGTAAGTAGTAGTATCAAATGCCCTTATGTCATTATGCTAAATTTTTTTGAGTTTGTTGACTTTGCTATGCTCACGTGGTTGTTATGCTCTCTGTGTTGAGGTAGCCTCTAGGCTCAAATGGGGCATAGCACGACCTATGAAAGTTGGTGCTGTGCCTACACTCTCACTTGACATGATCGAGGTGTCTCGTCACACGTTCGATGAGGCTTACAAGTGTGTCTTGCACTTGGCATGCTTTCTGTGGGAGTATAAGTGTGTCAACGAGGACTTGTGGAAATGGGTTCAAAGGGCTAAGCAAAGAGAGGCCAAACCGGTCATTGAATTGGATGATCTCAGGTTGAGGAACGAGTTCCTCGTAAATCATAACCTTGATGCTGAGAATCGGTACAAGGTTGTAGACAACTACGCCAAATTTTGGACTGTCGTACATCAGAACATTGAATCCACTCGTGAGATATTTGAATAGCAAATATAGATGGACCTACTAGCTCAAAAGTGTCAAGACATGAAAGATATCAGCGTCAAGGTTTTCAAATGGGGCGAACCCAGAGAAACCACAAACACATGTACAAGATGGAGAATGATACCCATCGAAAACTGTACAAAGACGCTATTGTGGAGGCATTCACATATGAAGCATTTGTGAATGCCATCAATGCTTCTAAGGCCTATGCTAAGTTCAAAGAGTAGGTGAAGGTTATAGAATCTCCTGACTTGAAAGTGGACCTTCCTATAGGAGAGACTGCAACCGCCTCCCGTTCCCCAGGACCTCTAATATGGATGACCATGGAAAGGGAGAGAGCCGCTGCTACGAATGCTGAACCTAGCAACAGGCATTGGATGAACATCATGATAGAGGAGGTCTGGCGTCACCTTAGGCTTGGTCTAGACCGAATACCCTTTGAGACTGACATAGGCCCCACTCAAGTTAGTCACTTTACTATGTAGATGCTCATGCATATGTTATATTTTGCATTTGTTGCCTTATTGATTACTTCATTCCTATGATGCAGTCTTCAGATGAGGGTGCATGGCCCATAAAGAAAGGGAATGAAGAACCAGAACTGATAGAAGGCAATGCAGGGGAGGATGAAGCACAAGCAGATGAAGCTGAGGTGAGCAGGGAGGATGATAAAAACTGAGATAACCCATGAAAACATGCAATTTTTTTTAAATTTTTGAAGTTTTGAAATTTTGCAAACATTAAAACTTTTAAATTTTGCAAACATTGCCAACAGGCGAAATTTTTGAATAAAATGAAACACTTTAGAAAAGAAACTAATTTTTGCTTTAACTTATGTATTATGTAAAGTTTTCATGTTTTCATATGCTAGTTTTAGGCCACCTTGGGCCATTTCCAAGAGAGATAGTACATTAGTAAAGCATGTTTTAGGCCATTTCGGGCCATAGTGTAAAATGCCAAAAGGACAACATGTTAACAAAGCAAAAAGCAACGATGCTAGTTTTAGGCCATTTCAGGCTGTAGCATAGCATGCCAGAAGGCTGACATGTTAACAAAGAAAAGAAGTGACAAATACATAAGGGCTGGCAACTAGGAAGGAAGCTAAAGGGTGCTACACTATGCATAGCTTCCTCTTGACCTTTCGTGGGTTGATTGGAATGGAAGGTCGAGGTGTTTGACCAGGGCCCTCGTTCACGTCATCCCCTTCCACTTGGAAGGGCAACTCAACCCATGGGTTTTCGATTTGGAAGTCAGCTCGCTAGGCTGATCCTTCCATTGGATGGTTAATGCATGCGTGAGTAGATACCTCACTCTCGGAGGTTGTGACTTCTAAGCCCTTCTCCATGTCTATGTTATTGATTTCTTGTGTCGTTACTTCGTCACCACAGATCACCACCTCCCTGCTTGTGTATGGTAAGTGGATTTCCTGGTGTATAGGTGAGGAGACAGTCCTAAGTTGCGCTAACCATGATCTTCCCAAGATCAAGTTAATCTCGGGCATTTCCTTGACCATGATGAATGTTACATCTATGGGGAACTGTTCCCCTCCTGCGAAGTCTATGTGAACTATGCCTTTCACTAGGATGCGTGCCCCATTGAAGGACCTCAGGCACGATGTCATTGTGGGTTTGATCTAGTCAACCAATCCCAACTTATCCATAATAGGGAAGGGAATGACGTTTGTGGTAGCCCCATCATCAACGTGTACCCTTCGGATCTGGTGTTGGCTGACCCGATTGTGATGAAGAGAGGTGTCGTAGTCACTTGACCCCCTTCAGGATCTCCCCTAACGACATCATCACTAAAATTCAATTGAGTTGTCACTGACTCCGTGGGTATAGAGGGAAGCATGCCCGAATGGATCACTTCCTCTTCCGCTGGCATGTTCTCGTCGACCTGAATCACTGTAACATGCAGATTAGAGCTTTGCGGTGGGGTACAAATGTCATGATTAGGTCGTACAAGCTTAGTGTGGCATTTTTCTACTTTGGAGCTTACTTGACCTAAGTGTGGATGTCCAGAAGGTCTTGGCCAGCCCCTTTCTTGACACCTTCCTCCTCTTCGATTTGTTGCAGAAGATGCATCTCCCGAGGAGAGGTGACTTTGGATATGGGTTCAGATCCTTGTCAGCACGGTGATGCAAGCTACATGGTCATGTCAACCTTTGTCTTTGGGGGTGAAGGTGCATATGCAAGGGACAAGGATGTGGACCTGGGGATACCCTTAATGATATCTCCCTTTGATGTCTTGCCCACCAAGTGGACTTCTCACCTTGCGGGGCAAGGAGGATATTCAGCCTTGTCGCGCGAGATAAGGGCCATTGAATGCATCGACCCCTTGATGATGAATGGAGCTAAAGGTGTTAACTAATGAGACCACATGGCTTTGCTAATAGGTGGTGCAAAGATGGATTCCTGTGATGGAACTTTCAGGATGAACAGTTGCTGCGAGCTTGGACCAATCATTGGTGGTGTTGGTGCACTACGCTGAGGCGCACGGATCACAAATGGCTACCAGGGTGGCCTAGGATGACTGTTAATACTGATAGCATTGATGACATAACCGGAATTATTTGCATTGAGGGGATTCATGTAGACATATATAGATTGGTTTTCAAGGTGTACTGGGTTGCTTTCGTCCAACACCAGCTTTCCTTGGTTGATTAATCTCTTGATGTCATCCTGCAATGCTAGACAATAATCTGTGTTATGACCACACTGCTGATGGTAGTTGCAAAACTTGTCTAGCCTAAAACCCCTAGGAACTGGAGGCTCATTGAGCAGGGCCAGAGAGGGATTCCTAAGGAGCTTGTAGTAGTGTTGATGTCTCGTGTTTGGTTCCTCCGACATCAGCTTGTGTTGGATGTATCCCACTGCCAGTAGTTGCTTCAAAAGCTCTGAAGGCTTTAGAGACAGTGGGGTGTACTTTGAGTGGTCTTTGCGCTTAAAGTTGGGTTTGGGTTGTGCAAATGTCTCAGGCGTAGGTGTAGCAGGTTACAGTACATGGCCCTGTTTGGGCGTGGGGTTAGCCACAGGTATGGACAATTTTTTGTTGCTCTTGCTACCACTGCTGCTAGGTTTGGGCTTGGCCTTGGTTGCCACAGTAGCCACTGTGGCTGTTGGGGCCTTACCCTTGTCTTTCTTTGTGAAGGTGCTTTTGTAAGCGATGTAGGCCAAGTCTTTACTTGCCTTGGATGTGTCTTGTATGATCTTAGTCTAGGAGAAGGCCTGACTAAGAGAGTGAGGAGTGAGGTAGTACAGTTTAGACTTGATAAAATCGTTCATTGTGCCCTTAAAGACAGCCAACAGGTGGGCCTCCATGATGGGCTCGCAGATTTCGTTGAGGGTTTCACTCCAACATTGAATGAACTTTTGGATCAGATCTGGAGAGTCTTTCTTTATGTTCATCAACTGGTCTAGCGTGGTTTCTTGCTTCAAGTTGTACTTGAAGCATGTCACAAACTAGGTTAGTAGCTCTTCCAAAGTTGATATGGATGAGCGTGGCAATGCACGATACTAGTCCAAGTCTTTTCCAGTTAGGGACATGGGAAAGACGTGAATGATTGTGTGTAGCCATTGTTGCAATAGCAAAGACTCAGACCTGAAGGTGACAAGCTATGCATTGGGATCTCCCTACCCATTATACTTCATGAAGTGTGAGAGAGACATCCCTAGGGGTAGTGTCAAAGTAGGGATACAGGGCTGATAGGGTCGTCCTAGTAAAATTCCATGACTTTTACTGACCATGTTAGACCCAGGAGCTTTGAGGCCTTTTATTTCCTCAGTGAGGATCTAGATGAGCTGAAATGCTTGGTCCAGACCTGGCGACGTTGTGGATAGTTAGGGAGCTATAGGGGCATCCCCCACATGTGGCATGGCAAGGATGGCAGCCTAACCCATTGGCAGTACTGCTGGGATGACCCCCGCGTGCGGTGCTACCTATGTTGTCCACCACCAAGCAGGTGGTGTTGTTAAGGTGGCGACCATAGGTTGGGTTGCTGGGTAGACTACTTATGTTTCCAGCAGCATAGACCATAACCCCATGTTAGGTTGTGCCGACTATGAGGCTTGGTGTATTTGAGAGCGTACATAGTGTGACATTTGCGATGCTTGAGGAATGGGTGAAGAAGCAAATGGGGTCCACCATGTGGATGGGCCAGGGCCTGCCATAGTGGGTGGAATGGATGTGAATGTAGGCATAGAAACAATAGTCTTGTATTCTTGTGAAAGAGGCATGGTATGAACATGCGGCAGGGCAGCCACAATTGGTGTACGATGTGCTATAGGAATAGACTACTGAACAATCAGCAAAGGGATAGTAGTTGTAGGAGAAAGAGGGTGTTGGAACCCTACAGGATTGCCATAGCTACCCATAGCAGCTGTAATCATGGGTTGTAGAGGTGTTGGCGTAATTACAAAAGGAGTGGTAGGAGACGACGGCTTTGCCCAAAAGGACTGAGTAGGAGGGACAGGAGCGCGACTGGTTGGACTTCCCTCGTCCAATTGGGAATCGAGTTCTTTCTGACCATCCAAGAAAGTTTCATCTTGGCTGGATGCTGTGTCATGTTGCTCCCTAAGCCTAGCCAACTAGATTAGTTGGTCTAGAAGCCTTTGGTATGCTTGTGTTAAAGGTAAAGAAATGCCAGGAGTAGGAATGAACTCCTTCCTGTTGCAATAAGTGAACTCGAAGCTACGTTTATCTTTGAGTTCCTGTACATCCAAGGGCAGATTGGCCTACACCTTTGCACAGAGGAAACTATCATGCTCGTGTTGCTGGGCCAATTCCTTAGGTCCTTGATTTTGGATTCTGAGAGATTGACGTGTTTCTAGAATCGGGTTTAGCGATTGTTCGACACCAGTAGTGCCTTGAACCATGATGGGGTCTTCAACGTTGAAGGGAACTTCCATGTTGAAGGCACTAGCAGCAGTATTTGAAAAAGCCATTGCAAGAAATTAGTTATGCAAAAAAGCACAAAATTTATGCCAAAGAGTGCGAATAAACAAGGAAACTAGAAAACAACAAAAAAGAAGGCTTTACATCTTGCCAGATTCCAGAGGAACCATCGAGGTGACTGACCTACACCACATAAGGCACAACAACCACAAATGGGTGTCACGTTTACACCAGTGCGCGATAGGGTGCAGAGCACACGCAAGACTACCATAAGATGAGAAAGCTAGTTGGTGACCAAGAAGGCTTTGCGTCTTGTACGATCCCCAAGGGACCATCGAAGCAATCGCTTTGTACAATGCGAGATGGGGTATAGAACACATGCAAGAAAACTATAAGATGGGCAAGCTAACTAGCGGTCAAGAAGGCTTTGCATCTTGCAGGATCCCCAAGGGATTGTTGAAGTTACCACTCTATACCACGTGAGATGGGGTATAGAACGCATGCAAGAAAATTGTAAGATGAGGTAGTTAGCTAGCAATTGGAGGCCTTGTGTTCTATGGGGCTCCCGAGGAACCATTGAGGCAACCGATCTACACCGCAAAAAGCGCAAAAAATCAGAAAAGGGTGTCACATTTACACTTATGTATATCAGGGTGTAGAAGGCTCACAAAACTACTATGACACACTGAAAAGGCACCAAAAGCCCTCCTTCTAGCGCCAGAAAACTGTAGTGACTGAAAACGTCGGTTGCTGGAAAACACTAAGGGGTTGGTGTGCACGACAGTTTCAACCCCATACCTGTGGAAGGGCTGTGCTGGGTATGTGCAGATATGGGGCACCTTGAATGATCTGGTCGATTAGACAGGGACTTAATCGATGTTTATATATCCTTTTGCAACATATGGTTTTGAAAACAAGGACAAGAACATGAAGTAATGCTTGAAAGTAAATAAAGAAGAAAGAATAGTGCAAAATGCAAAAATAAGCAAGAAACAAGGTAAAATACAGTTAGAAAACTGCACCGCTCTAAGGCTACAAGCTTGCCCTGTTAAGGTGGATACGGTCGGTTGCATAGTGTGGTGGAGTGCAAATATCCCGAGAGTAACCAAGACGTGTAGAGAAAAATAGGTTGTGCGCTTGGGCGCGGCCTTGGACGCTGACAATGCAGGAATTCTACGAAGGTGGTAGAAAGGGAGATAGAATAAAATGCTAGTTGAAAGAGTTAACGATTTCTAGTGTCAAATAGAAAGCTTACAATGCTTGATGTTACAATGTGCATGAAAGAAACCTTGGATGCTAGAGTGTATGCTAGGAAGAGGAAAAGTCAAGGAATCGGGGAGAATTCCTCACTTTTTGAATGCTACCTCTTGAATTCTAAACCCTTTGAATGCTGCTTGTCGGGGTATTAATAGGATCAAGGGTGCATGAAAGGGATGGTTTGGACGCCATGTGCCCTGGGCCCATGTTGACTTGCTGATGCCACACGTGCCATGTATGACCATTGGACCTATATGAGCATTGTAATGCACACTTGTTATGCCATAACTGTGAGTCTTCCATGCCATAATTGCATTGTCAGCATCTGGAGATGTTTGCCAATGGTACAATTAGGTAAAGTGCATTGATGTTGCACAATCACCCACATGCCTTGTTATGCTTTGTAGCGTAACATGCTTGGTGTAGCGTAGCACCTTGTTGTACATTCCGCTACATGTGTATTGCATGCTTGCTATGCTATACTACGCTACATAGTGTAGCATAGCATAGAAACTAGCCTTAGTTGCAAAAACTTTGTCGATTTGCAAACTTTGCTTCCGCGAGACTTGCAAACTTGCTAATTCCATCCTTTTTGCTACCTTCAACCTCTTCTGCAGGATTGCTACACCTCACTGCACCTTGTAGCTTAGTGTAGCATAACAGCAGACATGGTTCGCCACTTCCTGATGGAAAGGGACATTGTTGAAGAACTTGAAATTGGGCATGGGGAACTAGTGGTGAAGCTATCACCATGCCATGCTACGTTATGTGGTGTAGTGTGGCGTAGCACTTTATTCTGCAGTCATCTTCTGAAGCTTGCTACGCTACATAGCAAGGCATAGCGTAGCGTAGCAGACTTCATGACTTAGAAAACTTGCCAAACTATTTCGTGCATCCAGAATGCTACTGCTAACTTCGCGTACCATTTCTAAGCAAGCTGTCAATTGGGCAGGCTACTTAGGTGGATAGGCAGGATGACCCATAGAGCTTGTTTACACTTAAAGTAGAAAATTTTCTGAACTGGTTGGCCTAAACTCAGAATGTTCTCCTCCCAAAGAACTGTCATGGTGCTTGCGGGAATTGAGAGGCCTGGTGAAGCAAGAATGACTTCGAATTTTTTTGGGTGATTCACTTACGGTCTTCTTGGCACACAAATGCAGTTGGTAGCATAGTCATAGTCTCATAGTCTTGTAGAGTCTAGTAGAGCATAGCAAAGCACAACACCACCAACCCAATGGAGAGCATAGTTGGGTGAGAGCATAGTCTCAACCATCACTTCTACCACATGGTAGTCATCTTACACTTTGCGCTAACCCTAGGCCTATAAATACACACATCCTTAATGTTTTTGGGGTTGGGAAATTTGAGAATTAGTAGACCAAAAAATAAAAGACTTGACAAACCTACATAGTGCTTAGGAATAAGCAAAGGAATATTGGTGAAGTTGCCCATCATCATAGACCACCACCACCCACCAGAACACTACAACCAATGGTACACCATAGTGGACAATTCAGTAGATGCAAGTACTGAAACACCATGGAAATTGCGAATCAACCTAAGGCAAAGATTCATGATTCAGGTGAATGTTCGCAACAAAATTCTAGAAGACAGAACAAAGCAAAGAGGTGCACAGCATCAAGTCTCCAAGTTCCTTAAAGATTTCAATCTTACATTGTTTTCTCTCTTTACGCTACATTACGCGACATAGCATAGTCTCGCTCAGCGTAACTCTGCTTAACATGGCCCGATATCAAAAAATAACTTATTTCGGCGAATTTGACAAAGTTTAAAGCCTAAGCAGCGTGATATGCGACTTGTCATATATTTTGCTAAGTCTTTTATTCAAGGTTGAGTTTACACTCCATTACACAGAGTAGTGTAATGAGCTTCGAGAAAGTCAAAGTCAGAGACCAAAGAAGCACAGCAGATTGATTTCTTCCTTTTTTTTCAGATTGGTCGCTTTACGCTTATTACGTTACGTAGCGTAGACAAGTGTAATTTATTGTAAAGTTGACCATTTTTACACTCTATTATGTTTTGTGGTGTAAATGAGCGTAAAACAGCTTGAATTAGCTACTTCCATGCTCTATTACTCTCTGCCATGCTACGCAGCATAAACGAGTGTAATATAGCCTAAGGCCAGCTAAGACAGTACCAAACACGCACTTGCTATCCACACGCATAATACGCTCATCAGCATATTATGCACAATCATGAGGCGGCATTGGCAGAAGTGGTTGACAGCGTACTTTATCCCTTTTCCTAAAAATGTAACGCGACATAACCAGTTTCAACATAAAGTTAGCCAAGTCAATGTCATCAAGGCCGTGCCTTCTCCACATGTTGTCGAACTTATAAATACTCCAGTTGGTGAAGAAAGAAAGGATCTTCATCTTCAGCTTTTTGGCAGTTATCACCTTTTAGCAGAGATAGAAGAAATTTTTGAGCATTGGCAGCAGGAGCGATCAGTCCATTCGTGAAAATATAGTTCTCTCCATTGGCGATCATTGGCAGTTTTGAGCAAAGACTACTGAAGGCAAAGAGAGCAGATCAGAGATCGAGAGATCATCTGGTGCGGTTGGCAAGATTTATTGATAAAAAATAGTTGATCGGTAGACATCTAGGGTTGACCTTCCTTGCATCCCATCTTTGGCTTACGAGGTAGAGCGAGCTTCATTCTGTACTCCTTGTTGAACAGTTTTCTTGTTATTTTGTGTATGCTTTACACAAGATAAGTGGAGTTTATCATTGAAACTTTGTATACAATATACTCAGTCTTCAGGTCAAAACATAGATCTTGGAATTGCACATCTTTCTTAAATCCAATCTTCCTTGTCATGTTGACGTTGTCGTTATTTCAGTTTATTTTACATTGTTTTTTACTCTTTTTATGATCCATCGAATCAATTTGTTTCATGAATTATCTATGATATTCATCAATTTACTGATTGAGTAAGTCCCTGTCTGATCGAAAAGACCGTTCAAGGCACCGCGGATTCGTTTTCTCTAGCACGGCCCTCGCACAGATCCGTGGTTAAGATTGTGTAGATGGATTTTCGTTTAGTATTTTCCAGCTACCGACGTTTTCTATCATTACAGTTTTATGGCACTAGAAGGAGGGCCTGAACCTCCGATTTGCATTTTACGGGTATCCCTGTAAGCAATCCATACCCACGCTCATAAAAAATGTAAACGTAATACCTCTAAGGAAGTGTATGAAATCGTGTGGTGTAGATCGCTCACAGTAACGATTCCTTTGGAATCCTACAGGGTAAAAAGCCTAATTGTGATCTTCTTTGGCCGTCATCTTTTAGATCCTATCGTTTGTTTTCATTAACCCATCTGAGAAATGGATTCTGCATATGCAACCACTACCGCTATGATCACAACCAACTCAGGTGCCACATCTATAAATCCGATCGCCACTACCAGATCAGTTTCTGGTGCAATAGGACCTCAGGGATCATCACACTATTTGTTGAGATTACAGGGCAAGGATCTTGTCTTCACCGTCGTGACTCTCGAAGTGTACAATTTCATCTGTGTCAGGATCCAGGCAAAGCTTTCCCTTAGTCGAGTCAAGATTGAGCCAAAACGAAATTATGAGCTGATCCACAAAGGTGGCCAAGATTTCACCCCTACCGCTTATGACATTATCCCCCTGACCGAACATTATCATGAACTCTTGATGCAACTGGTTATGGCTAGGAGTCAGAATACAAGGTCCATTCTAGAAGCTCAAAATGGGGAGGAAGAGGAAGATGAATTCGCAGCCCAGTCTGAACACGCGGATTCATACCATACCCTCAGCCCCCATACATACATAAATCCCCTGTTTCCTCTCACCAGAGAAGCTGCCCATCTCAATCTAGTCATGACCACCCAAACCCATATTCCTGTCATCCCATAGGCCACTACGCAATCATCCGGCTTGCAAGTGCAAATACCATCTTAAAATAACATGGGGGCAGTTTCATCGCCATGTGTAATCAGTATTCCGTCGGTGATACCTACGTCCACCGCACCCCATTTCATCCCCCAAGTGCAACCTCATACCATGCCTACAACCCGCTCGGTGCAAAATCCAGTGCAAATCTTATCATCACAGCCCCTTGCAAGGCAATAGATCACAATCACCACTCAACCACAGTGATCCATTCAACAACCCACAGCTGGTTAGTGGATCATGCCTGTTGCACAACACGATCAGTTTGTGTTCTACGGTGTACAACCCTTAGCCGCATCCACCACGCATGTCCCACAGATAAGCACACAATACCCTTATAATTTCCATCCTACATAGCCGGTGACAGCCAATTTCTCTACTAAACCTGGTTGATGGTGGCTTTCATAGGCTACTCCATCTGCGGGGATAGTCCCCGTAGCACCACCTGTTAGCCAATCCATCCCTCCATTTCCATTGCCTAGCGCTTCTCTCTCGATCCAACCCCCTGCTCCTCCTGCGCCGACTTCTTCATCAACAAGCTTGGATCAAGCTTTTTCACTTATTCAGACTCTTACTGACGAAGTTAAGCACCTTAAAGCTGCTGGCTCTGATACGATACAAATCATGGATTTATACCAGGATGATCCTATCAGCCTAGTGGTTCCTATGCTATCGTTGCCTCTAGGGATGTCGTTGCCTCATTTTACTAAATATAATGGGGAAGGAGATCCTAATGCCCATCTTGTTATCTTTAGGTCTGAATCCTTGTTATTGCAGTAATGGCCCCATACAATCATCCATGTATTTGCAATGTCTCTGGCAGGGAAAGCTTTGGATTGGTATCGAGCACTTCCTCGCTCTTCTATCTCAACCTTGGAAGAGCTCCTAACACAATTCATGACTCGCTTTAAGTACAATTTAAAGCCATAAGTCACACTAGACCAACTTATGGGAGTGAAACAAGACCCACTTGAACTAGTCCAAAAGTTTATACAGTGATAGAGTGCTACTTTGAATGAAATTCGTGAGCCAATCGCGGAATCCCATTTGCTGGCTATTTTCAAAGGAGCAATTAATGACTTCATCAAGTCAAAACTGTATTACCTTGCCCCTCACTCCTTGAGTTAGGCTTTCACCCAACTAAGAGCATCCAAGATGCTGCTGAGGCTAGCAAAGACCCGGCGTATGTGGCCTATAAAAATGCTAACAATAAGGGTAAAGATAAGGGTAAAGCAACAACAACGATAGTAGTTGCGCTGGCTAAGGGTGCTAAAAACAAGAACAACAAGAAAGCACCCATAGCATCTACCGAGACCATGGCTAGTGCAAGCAACACCGACCAAGACAAATCTGCCTCCGAAAAGCCCCCTAGCCAAAGCCAAACTTCGAGCGTAAAGATCGCACAAAATATATGGCCCTGCCTATAAAACATTCGGAATTGTTGAAACAATTATTAGGGGTAGGATATATTCTGAAGCGTCACAGGCGTCATTGTGAATTGCTGAAGAATCCTTCTTTAGCCCTACCTAATGAACCACTAGTTCCGAAGTCTTTTAGGCTGGACTGTTTTTGTGAGTACCATTAGTTGTGTGGTCACGATACTGATTACTGCTGGGCGTTGAAGGATGACATTTAGTGCATGATTGACGATGGTTCTCTAAAACTAGATGGCAGTAGTCCAACGTGTCCTAAAAACCAGGTGTTGCATGTGTACAAGGATCCATTAAATGCAAATAACGCACCGTACATCATCAACGTGGTAAGTACAGACAGTGAAGGAAAAGTACCATCTAAACAACCCTTTGTTTTATGCATACCTACCAGTTCACCTTAGGGGGAAATTTTTTCACCAACAGTTAGCGGCGTCTCGAGGCCACCCTTTGTTATTCGGGCATCCTCTCCAGCTTTAACTCAGTCTCGCGTTAACAATAAAGTTGCAGCTGCACCCGCACCTACCCCTAAGGTGCCTTTCATCCTTAGGATACCAAAATCACCGACTGCTGCTTTTACACAGGGGCAAGCTTCTAACCAAAACCATCAATCACCACCTAATAAACAAAAGGAAGGAGATGCATCAATTAATGCCACCAAAAACCACTCTATGCTAGGCTCCGCTAAGCCCAGGCTCTTGGCCTCTATCCCTTCGCCTACACCCTATGGGCAGGAAAAGGGTACAGAAACATAGCCACCTCCCCTCGGAAGGAAGAAACACAACCCTCTTACTGACGCTATTCCGCCTGGGGAGATTCGTCTCTTAGGACGAATGGAAGAAGACAGAGGGGATAAACAACTTAGTTGAGAACGAGACCTCCTCGATGCATTTACGCAAGTCAAGCAGGCTCTAAAACAGAAGAACACAACATTGGACCTCTATGACTTGCTTATGACATGCCAAAAGCACCGTGAGGCTATGGTCCATATGCTGACATCCATACCTGTGGATGAAGGCTTACCAGTGGAGGAGGAAGCGATACATGTGGTCATGTTCCCCTCCACTGCTGAGTGACCTAAACCAATCCCTTTGACCTTTCACGATGAATCCATTAAAGATGATCCTAAGAAAGGTCGAGTGATGACAGAACCCATGTTTATCACCTTCCGGGTTGGTCAACATCGGATCTGGAGGGTGCACGTTGATGATGGCGCGGCTACAAATGTCATCCCTTATCCTATAGTGGATAAGTTGGGCCTGGTCGACCAGATCAGTCCTACAATGACATCATGCCTAAAGTCATTCAATGGGGCACGAGTTCAAGTCAAGGGGACGATGCATATCGAATTTGTGGCAGGGGATCAATTCCCAACAGATGCCACATTCATTGTTGTCGAGGAGATGCCCGGTTTCAACTTGATCCTATGGAGGTCTTGGCTAGCCCAACTAAGGGCAGTTTCGTCACCAATACACCAGGAGATACACCTCCCTTATGCAGGGGAAGAGGTGGTAATACACGGTGACGAAATAACTCCCAGAACTGTGAACAACATCGAAGAATTACGAGGTTCGGAGATTAAAACGCCCAAAGATCAAGCTCATGTTCGAAGCCCCAAACAAGTCAAAATGAATGATGATAGCCTAGCCTGGGTAGATCTACCATTTCAGGGAGGAGAGGATGATGTGCAAGAGTCAGATCATAAACCTCCCCACCCTTACACACCACTGAACGTAAAAGCCATTAATAAACAATTGCAGGCTAGCAACTGATCTGAGTGGTATTTACACGCATCATTACACTTTTACTAGTTTGTCACTTACACTTGTCAAATTTGATTATTAGTTTTCTTTAATATACATACATATTTACACTTTCTATCCATTATGCTATTTACATTTTCCATTTTACGTCGTTTACGCTTCTTGACTTTTATTAGTCATGTTAGTATGATCATGCAAACATGCACACTTTTATCAATTACATTCGTTGACGTACGCAGATGGCCCGCAATGGCCTAAAACTAGTGATGGCCTGCAACAGCCTAAAACTAGTGATGGCCTGCAACAGCCTAAAACTAGAGATGGCACGCAATGGCCTAAAACTACCTAATCCATTTGTATCTTACACAAACACTACGTGATGGCACGCAATGGCCTTAAACTAGCGACTACATTACTAATAACGCAATCTAGTCAAAATATTTAACAATTCCATTTACTCTCTATATAAATAAGGGACGGCCCACATCTTCACGGGGCTCTTGCACTAACACTGGCTCCCCAAGAGGATAGTCTGCGTCATTACGCTCGTCTTCCTGAACGTGCTCTTGATTCTGTTCACTTTCTTCATCCATGCCTTGTACCTATATATAATAAATATATAAGCAAAATCCATGATAGGATAAATCAGAAAATCTAAATTCAATAACACTCAAACTTACTTGTGATGGTCCTACATCCGCAGCAAAGGGGAGTTGATCTAAACCGACCCACAGGCATTGCATAATTTCGTCCTCGGTCAGCTCAGACCAAACTCCATTCCCCAGATTAGTTCCAACCTTCACCTTCCGTTTCTCCACGCTGGTCCATCGGGGTGGTTCAGAGAAGAAAGTAGGGACTGTAGTCTCTTCTCTGGAAAGAGTAATTTCTCTTTCTAGGGACACGCTCACCGTTACTTGCTTCTGGAACTTCTCGAAGGCCTTAGATGCACCAATGACATCGAGGAATACCTACAAGGATTGAGCTTCGAAGGCAGAATCTTGATAGTATTGATGATAAGCGATACATTCTCGCTTATACAAATGCTTATCATCTTTTTCTTTCTGCCCCCACTGTTGGACACTTGTGCAAAAGTCCTTCCAGTCCTAGTTTTTCTAGGCCAAGAGCTCTATTTGCATCCTCTGCTCCACCAATTTGTGAGTGGTTTGCATGCTATTCCTGACCACGGTCCGATAGCAAGCGTAGTCAATAATAGCCATATGCCAGTCCTCTTCATCCATTCCTCGCACCTGCAGGAATTCACATCGCAATCTTAAGTCTCCAACCTCTTTGGTCAAGGACATCCTTTCCTTCTCTGACCTCTGCAACTTCTTCCAGAGGTCTTCATTGATGTTTTGGCTCTCCCACAAGGAGCGGGTTGAACGTAATGCACATTTACGCATTTCCTCGTAAATGTTGCATGGCACGACTACCCCTTCAGATGAAGGCTCCACTGTGTCCAGGTTAATGGGCTCCGTAGGATCCCACCAAAGGCGAGCTCTTGATAACAAATATTACCAAATGTAAATAAACATGATATCCTTATAATAAAATAAGCTTACTATAGCTGTAACATACTAGCCCCAGGATCGACGAGCTCAAGGCACTCGATCATATCACTGACAATGCCTTCCATGAAGGCAAACTTATCAGGGAAGTCCCTCCACACTCTACTTGCAATGGCGGATGGGGATGCACCTCGTTCATCTGTAATGTAATTAAGTCAAAATTTCTAGTTATTAACAAAATTTCTTAAATTTTTTTTAATACACTGATTACCTCTGCCTGTTACAGTGGGGAGTGCGTCAACATTTTCTGCCTCCCCTCTCTCCTCGCGCACAAGGGTCTATGTGTCACTTATTCTAACAGCCGGGGCCTCCTCTTCCAAAACTGGGGCCCCTTCCCCACGCCATAATACCACTGCGCCTATTTCAGGGGTCAACCGCTCCATAGGTCTCCCTGTTCATGTCACATAACACATAATTACCATAAAGCTATGTAATACAATAATTGCCATAACTTTCACTATGTCTTTACGCTTACCAAGCAGAGGTTTACTCTGCTGAAGCGTGACTTGCACAGTTCTGTCTGTGCCACCTACTGGTTCCACAGGGGCCTCGATTAGGCGAGGCCTTTTACGCTGAACCGAGGCATCTACTATCTCTATAGCTAGGCACTTCCCTCGTGAAGCATCACTCGTGTAAGTGGGAAGTGCCCCACCTATGATGTCAGGGCCCCGCACTCGAGGTGCCGCCAAATCCCTAGTCGTTATAGACAATGACTTCCCAACTCCCTCCGGAGGATCCTGCGACTGGGTAGTGCTGAAAATATGAGAAATCCAAGGTTTGGATAACTAGTCTTGGTCTTGTAGCACCTAGACCCCATTCCTCTGGACAACCAAAAATTTGGCAAAACGCCAAAGGCAAGCTATGAAGAAGGTGAAGTGCACACTAAAACGAGATTCAAGCTTCTGGCAGAGCCTGATCATTTCAGTGCGTAATCCCTCAACGAAATAGCTTGCCCAGTCGAACTGGGTCCCTTTCTCCATCACCTCCCGCATGATACGGACTTGTTCTATAGTAAAGAGCTTCCCCTGCGAGAGTGTTTTGGGGAAAGCCCGAGCCCAGAAGAGGGGATAAATAGTCTTGGCAACCTCTAATTCGATCTTTTCACAAGAGATCCCCTTGGTTTCCTTCTTGGTCCCTAGCCACTCCTCCATCTCTTTCTAACACTTGACGCTTCTCCTCAATTTTTCCTCTATGGGAAGACCATAAGAGGGGACACTGAAGAGGTCAGTAAACAGCTGAGCATCGATATCAAAGTTTACACACATGTGACACACACACGTGCAAAAACGCTCAGCTCCCTCGCTGAAGGAGTTCACTAGGGTTAACATTTCTCTTGCGTGGACATCAGGGATTACAGCCAGGAATAAATGCATCAGCCTCGCTTCCTGCAGCTTGGTGACCAATGCAATTGGGGCCGCCGCATGGCTGAGCCAACATTGTACCTCCTTAATGTTGCCATAGCGGAAAAGGAGGGTGTTCGGCTCATGCCCGAAAATCGTGATGGTAATCTCCTGGGATTCCCTGAATGATAACATAAGGCACATGTCAACATAGTGAAAACACTGTTACGCAACATGTCAAGAAAAAAAATATAATATCTTGTAACTAATAACAGCAACGAAACCTTACTAGGTCCAAATGGCAAAGGAAATGGAGGGAGCTTCCTTTGCACGTTCACGAGGGTGAGAGGCGGGTTCAAAGTCCATTCTTCATGTAACCACCTGAGATTCTGACAATTTTTGAAGGAATCAGCATAACGGGTAGGATACTCATGAATGTCGAAGGCCATCTGCTCGATTACACCAATGCGTACGTTGCTAGTGGATGTAAACTCCTTTATTACCATTTCGGTCCAAGACAATGTATCATTATTACCTACTAACCCATTTTCGTTGGTGAAAAACCTGTATCATATAACACATTACTATCCTACACCTTGCAAATTCAGACATTAGAAACATAATGACAATACCGCCACTAAAATAACTTACCCGCCTGAATAATACACCATGCCTGGTGGATTCTGAAAATAAGTCTAGACATGATGAGCCACGAACAAATTATTATACGCATGATAACAGCTAAATCTGGCCATTTCCCAAATCCAACTTAAGCGCCTCAATCCTCTGGCACTAAGTTCAAGGTCTTGGGGACGCCTAGTATCAATAGCCCCATCTGTCAGGAAAGCCAGGACACCCTACGTGGAACCCACTAACAGATGTTCCAAAATAGCACTTGCCACATCACCTGACAAGTGCGACCACACAATAATACGGTAGTTACACAGTAAAAACTACAAAAACTCTAGCACACCCTTTCGGAACCATATAGCCTTCCCCTGCAAATGAGTCTGAGGTGGAGGAACATTGGGTACGATAGGGTTTATACAACATAAAACCCCTACTATATCCAAAATGATTAGGATGGGTTTCACCATGATACTGTACAAAAAATAAACACGTTACCGTCTAGATTCCGATTGCATGCTAAAATTATAGGAAAACCTACAAAATTACGCTTTAGCCATACAGTCGAAATTTCCTAAACCCTTGTAATAGTACAAGGTTTGTCTCAGACAATGGAGATAGATGCAATAATGTTATATAAACCCTTGTTTTAACGCGAGGTCTATAGCCTAAAACTCTAATTTACGTAGATGATGCAAAAATAATAAACACAAGAAAGAAGCATATTACCAAAAGCAATACGAATAAACAAGGGATGGCCTACTGATTCAGGGGAGTGACATCTCTCACTTCGACCAAGGCCTGTGAAGCACGCGGTAGGCTCCCTTGCACTTCATCAATTTTTGCCAATTTAGCATTCTTGCATCTTACCTTCAGTGCCATTGTTACAGTCCTACACACCTTCACACCTTCACGAGTAATGCGCTTCAATATTTTTCTCTTTTTCCTCTCTGTGACAGCCGAGAATTCAAATTTACAATAGCCAACAGCCTGTTTTCGATAAGAACTGCCTACTTATATGCAAAACTAACCAACTTGATGCCCGATTTAAGCGAGACTTGCCCAAATGCTAGTGTCAGTATGAGCTGGAACCTGAAAATCAAAGCATTAATTGTAACAGATATCGCATGCATTACGGTCTGAAATGACCCTAAACCACTGCATCTTATCTCCTTGTAATTAAGTCGCATTAATTACAGGCTGTTCACGATGTTCAAAATTCAGTTAGCTTCTCACGCTCAGCAACGTCACATCACATCCTTTTTCTTTTTAGAATAAACCAAGAGTTATTTGTTAAATACTTATAGCATCGGACTTAGCACCTTTCTAATTACTTTCATATTTGACAATTTTGCAGGAGAATTGACAAATGGACGAAACTTTATCTGTGCTCCTAGTTTTAACAGGCCCACACGGGGAAATCATTAGGCAATTTGATCCCATGCTAGTAGAAACTAACCCTGCCCTCGATGATGCAACCATAGCCACGTCGGAAACATCTCTAGACTGGCTAGAACAATCGACGCATATGCTAGACTTGGAGGCTAGAGATGTAACTGAAGACCCCCTTAATGAGGTCTCTGTGGTTACGCATAGAGGTGAGACTAAAAATCTTAAGGTTAGTTCTTTACTAGACCAAAAGGCACATGACAACGTAAAATAGATCCTCCAAAACAACATCACAGTGTTTGCATGGTCATATGAGGATATCCCAGGACTAGACCCAAAGTTAATACAACACAACATAATTATAGATCTCCATATCAAAGCAGTTAGATAGAAAACACAAAAAATTAAGCCAGAAGTAGTGCTAGCAATACGTGATGAGATCACTAAACTGTACCAGGCTGGTTTTATTTGTGCGGTCGATTACTCAGACTAGGTATCTAACATTGTAGTTGTTCCTAAAAAGACTGGAGGGATACGCATCTGCATAGATTTCTGAGACTTGAACAAAGCTACAATCAAGGATAATTTCCCATTACCGAGTATAGACCAATTAGTGGATACAACCGCTGGGCATGCGCTTTTATCCTTCATGGATGGCTTCTTGGGCTATAATCAAATACACATCAACTTAGAACACTAGCTGACAATGACATTCATGACACCCTGGGGGACCTTTTGTTACACCATGATACCTTTTGGGTTAAAAAATGATGGAGCTACGTATCAAAGAGCTATGACATATATCTTTAGCGATTATGTCTTAGGGAGATTGAATGATTATGTTGACGATATAGCTGTTAAGTCTATAAAGTCAGAGGATCATTTGGAGGATCTAGAGTTAGTCCTTAAAAGATCCTCTAAATACGACCTCCAGCTCAACCCAAAGAAGTGTGTATTTGGAGTCAAAACCAGACGCATGATGGGGTTTTTGATATTGGAAACTGGTATATGAGTAAACCCTGACAAAGTCAAGGCCATTGTTGAATTGACACCTCCTACAAATCTCAAGCAATTACGCAGATTGCAAGGGAGGTTGTAGTTTATCAGGCAGTTCATTTCAAGATTAATCGATAAATTACACCCTATGCAGCATCTATTAAAAAAGGGTGTTAATTTCGAATGGATAGACGATTGTCAGCATGCATTTGATAGTTTGAAGCAAGAAATTCAACGCTTGCCAACAGTTTTCCTACCGCAAAGGGATCAATTGTTTTACATTTACCTCACAACATCAGACGTAGCCTTAGCTGCATTACTCTGTCAAAAGAGGGATGATGGGTCGGAAGTACCCATCTACTACTTGAGTCATGCTCTATGTGCGTATGAAATGAGGTATAATGAAGTAGAGTGTAATTTCTTAGCATTAGTGTTTACACTCAAAAAGTGCAGATACTATCTCTTTCATAGCCAGGTCAACATTATCTACAAAAATAACATCCTTAGGGCTATTACGCATAACCTATACGAAAGTAGTAAAATAGCTTGTTGGAAAGCTATCACGGAAAAATTTGATCTGCATTACATTGGTCAATCTTCTACGAAAGGCCAAGCGATAGCTAACCAACTAATAACATCGCCTATTAACAGTCAGGCAACCATAGAGCCTGAATTTTCAGATGAGCATGTACATAGCCTAAGCCCTACCCTAACAAGCCCTAACGAAATGTTATATTTTGATGGAGCTTTAACCTCTAGAAGTAGCAATGCCACCACAATTATTATGCTATCATCTGAGGATGTGCGTCTTCATGCCTACCGCTTGACCTTCCCCTGTACGAACAACGTGGCAGAGTACGAGGGGCTCCTCAAGGGATTATTAACAGCGAAAGAGCTTGATGTTCAACACTTGGCAATTAGGGGCGATTCAATACTTGTTATAAATCAAATCATAGAAGTCTACGCCTGCAAGGCTACGCATTTACAACTCTACTGTGATATGGCTAAAGATCTTCTAAAGCAGTTCACAACGATCGATGCCCAACACGTGCCTAGAAACGACAACATGCTAGCCGATGCACTGGCTACATTAGCCTTAAATGTGCCGTCACACCTATTCGACACTTCACCTGCATTAATAACAGATTGTACAAGTCATATCATCCAGGCAATGCAAATATCTTCATTGCTCGAGGATAGAATGACAGAGTGGTACGACAACATTAAAACTTACCTCCTACAAGGTGAACCACCGCACGAGCTAACACATGCACAAAAAGATGCAATCCGCAAGCGAGCTAGGCAATACGTCGTCATAGGAGATAGTACTCTTTGTAGACGCTCTTTTGATGGAGTGCTACTTACTTACATTAACAAAGACGAACCACAACGTATAGTTGATGAGGTTCATGAGGGATTATGCGGAGGACAAGTGGCACCACGAGCGATGGTCTCTAAAATCCATCGCTTAGGGTATTATTGGGTGTACATGGAAAAATATTGTCTTACAAAGGTTAAAACATGTGACACGTGTCAGCATTATGCAAACCTTATACACGTGTTACCTATAGAACTACACACGACTCAGATAACATGGGCCTTTCAACGATGGGGATTAGATATTATAGGGCCTATCACACTAAAATATTTCGCAGGTCATAGCTTCATAATCACCGCTACTGAGTATTTCACGAAGTGGGTAGAAGCCATTCCTTTGTGGAAGATCACGTCTCAATAGATCTATCATTTCATTCTAGATAACATTGTAACCAGATTTGGTCTCCCGATGACTATTGTGACTGACAACGGTCCACAATTTAGCAGTATGGAAACCAAATCTTTCTGTGATAGCCTTGGTATCAAACAATCTTTTTCCTCGCCTTATTACCCACAAGAGAATGGTTAAGCCAAAGCAACGAACAAGGTCAATATCAACCTACTCAAGAAAATGCTCAATAGCAACAAAAGACGGTGGCATGAAAGGATCCTCTATGTGCTATGGGCGTATCGTACGACATGCAGAACAGCTACAAACAGTACACCCTATAGCCTAGTCTATGGATCTGAGGCGGTGCTGCCCATTGAATTACAAGTTCCTTCTCTGCGAATGGTCCTCTCCATGATTATAAATGAGGCTCAACAGACCGAGTCTCAGATCATGGATTTGGATTCAGTAGAGGAGAAGTGAATACAGACGCTTAATACAATCGAAAAGTATCAAGATAAGCAGAGGTAGAAGCACCACCATAATCTTCAACAACATCCGATCACGAAGGGAGATTTGGTTCTCAAGGCTATTCGCAAACCAGTAGGCAAGTTCTCTGCAAACTAGGGTGGCCCTTTCTTGGTAGCTGATGTGTATGGCAATGGTGCATTCAAGCTAGCAGATATCAATGACAACGAGTTATGGAACCCTGTGAACCACATATATCTGAAACGGTATTACATCTAGCTGCATATCTAGTGTTAACATCAAGCATGGAAAAAATCGGCTGCTACAACACTAAAATGGCAACAATCGTCTACTATGACATAAAAATGGCACTTCCTACATGCATCCGCCATGACGCTAAACTGACAACAATCGTCTGTCACAATGTAAAACTAGCAAGTTGCAATCGTCTGCTACGACGTAAAACTGCCAACGTTGTACAAGTCCACCAAGACGTGAAACTAGCATTTTCTACACGTGTCCACCACAACGCTAAACTAGCACTGGCTATCAGCCATGACATAAAACTGGCATAGGTAAGTAGCCATCTGCTGAGATGTGAAACCAGCACAGATCTATCCCTGGGTCATGACATGAAACTGACATCCATAGCACGGTCTGCTGAGACCATAAATCAACTCTACCACCATCCGCTACGATGTAAAACTAGCATTTTTCAGTCTGCCCAGACTTTAAAATGGGACCATGGTCTGCTGGGAATTAAAACCAGCAACAACAGTCTACCAGGACTTAAAACTAGGACCTACAGACCACCAACAGATGAATCAAGCGAGCGTAATCATCTCTGTGTGACTGCAAAATGAACAGGGTGGGATGCTAGGATAGTCCCAGCATCACCACCTCATAGGCATTCTGCTGATTCCTCGGATGTGCTGAAAGGAATACTACTAACCCTTTGGAGATGCCGTCACTGTACGCATTTCAGCGGTGGCACCTCTGAGAGTTTAGTTTCATCGTCCAGAGCCCCAAAGGAGTTCTCATCAACTATGACTTTGGGGATCTCCGCTCATCATCACTATCAGGCTCTGGCTTCATAGATTCACCTAGCTGGTTCTTTGTACAACCAGTCGGGTGTGATGAGTCTGATGTTCTTTAGTGGCGATATACTGGGCCGAGCATCAACATTGAAGATCCTGGCCTCTGGTTATGGTTCCTTCTTCATGGTCCACTCACTCTGTCTCACCCCAAACAGTACTTGTTTCAACAACCTCTCCGGTGATTCGATGGAGCAATGGTGTCCTTTGCTTTCTTCTTTGGTTGCAGGTTACTTGCTACGGGGATGTCATTCAAAGGTGCGCTCATCTGAGCGGTGAAATACAAATAGCGTTTTGGGATGGCCGCTTAGGTTTTCCTGTCCACTCAAAAGTGCATCCCTATGTTCCTCATAATCCTACCTCTAGATCTTACTACCCTCCTTAGCCATCCTGTCTGTTTCCCTCACGCAAAATGTGAATACGCAGCATACGCTTTCCGCATCTGCATTACAATCAAGTCCATAAATTGGCGTAATGTAACTCGCCTAGTGGACGCAAAAAAAAGAGGAGGGTCGGCAAAATGGGTGAAACACAACTCATCTAGGTTGTGCAGATGCAACGTAATTTTTCTATGCAAGCCCCTTCATCTACAATATGACAACATAACTCCATGCAAATGCAATCGCAAGAGAAAGCCTAATTTCTTATGTGTAAAAAAATTATACTCACACATTTGAGTCTTCCCCGAACCTCTTTTGAGTCTTTCCTAAACCTCTTTCCTCTTATCTCTATAATAATTCCCTCCTGTACTATTTTACCTCCCGTTTCCCTCATTTCTGCACTTCTACGTTGACAGGACGATACTTGAGTAACCATTGATGAACGTTGTTGGTACTTTTATCCATCCAGTGTTTCGTATTCTTTGTTGACGTCTTTCGAGCAAGCCCTCTAACCGTCAACAAAGAGGGGCCATTGAAACACCATGGAAATTGCGAATTAGCCTAAGGCAAAGATTCATGATTCGGGCAAAAGTTCGCAACAAAATTCCAGAAGACAAAACAAAGTAAAGAGGCACGCAGCATCAAGTCTCCAAGTTCCTTACAGATTTCAATCTTACTTTATTTTCTCTCTTTACACTACATTAAGCAACATAGCGTAGTCTCGCTCAGTGTAACTCTGCTTAACATGCCCCGATATCAGAAAGTAACTTATTTCGGCAAATTCGACAAAGTTTAAAGCCTAAGCAGCGTGATATGCGACTTGACGTATATTCTGCTAAGTCTTTTGTTCAAGGTTGATTTTACGCTCCATTACGTAAAGCAGTGTAATGAGCTTCGAGAAAGTCAAAGTCAGAGACCAAAGAAGCATAGCAGATTGATTTCTTCCTTTTTTTGTAGATTGGTCGCTTTACGCTTATTACACTACGCAGCGTAGACAAGTGTAATTTATTGTAAAGTTGACCATTTTTATCCTCTATTACGCTTTGTGGTGTAAATGAGCGTAAAACAACTTGAATCAACTACTTCCTTGCTCTATTACGCTTTGCCATGCTATGCAGTGTGAACAAGCGTAATACAACCTAAGGCTAGCTAACATAGTACCATACACGCACCTGCTATCCACACGCATAATACACTCATCAGCGTATTGTGCGTAATCATGAGGCAGCTTTGGCAAAAGTGGTTGACAATGTACTTTGCCCCTTTTCCCAAAAATGTGATGCGACATAACTAGTTTCAACATAAAGTTAGCCAAGTCAACGGTATTTTGAAGGTTTGAGACACATGTCATCATGGCCGGGCCTTCTCCACATGTTGTTAAACTTATAAATACTCCAATTGGCAAAGAAAGAAAGGATCTTCATCTTCAACGTTTTGGCAGTTATCACCTTTCAGTAGAGATAGAAGACATTTTTGAACATTGGCAGCAAGAGCGATCAGTCCATTGGCAAAAACACAGTTCTCTCCATTGGCGATCACTGGCAATTTTGAGCAAAGACTACTGAAGGCAAAGAGAGCAGATCAGAGATCGAGAGATCATCTGGTGCGGTTGGCAAGATTTATTGATCAGAAACAGTTGATCGATATACATCCAGGCTTGACCTTCCTTACATTCCATCTTTGGCTTACAAGGTAGACCGAGCTTCATTCTGTACTCCTTGTTAAACACTTTTCTTGTTATTTTGTGTATGCTTCGCACAAGATAAGTGGAGTTTACCATTGGAACTTTGTATACAATATACTCAGTCTTCGGGTCAAAACATAGATCTTGGAATTGCACATCTTTCTTAAATCCAATCTTCCTTGTCGCGTTGACGTTGTCGTTATTTCAGTTTATTTTACATCATTTTCTACTCGTTTTACAATCCATCGAATCAATTTGTTTCATGCAATATCGATGATATTCATCAATTTACTGATTAAGTCCCTGTCTGATCGACAAGACCGTTCAGGGCACCGCGGATTCGTTTTCTCCAGCATGGCCCTTGCACGGATCCGTGGTTAATACTATGTACACGGATTTTTGTTTGGTATTTTCTAGCTATTGACGTTTTCCATCATTACACTGTGGAAATTGCGAATTAGCCTAAGGCAAAGATTCACAATTTGGGCGAAATTTCATGACAAAATTCCAGAAGACAGAACAAAGCAAAGAGGCGCGCAGCATCAAGTCTCCAAGTTCCTTACAGATTTCAATCTTACTTTGTTTTCTCTCTTTACGCTACATTACGCAACATAGCGTAGTCTCGCTCAGCGTAACTTTGCTTAACATGGCCCGATATCAAAAAGTAACTTATTTTGGCGAATTTGACAAAGTTTAAAGCCTAAGCAGCGTGATATGCGAGTTGTCTTATATTCTGCTAAGTCTTTTGTTCAAGGTTGAGTTTACGCTCCATTACACAGAGCAGCATAATGAGCTTAGAGAAGGTCAAAGTCAAAGACCAAAGAAGCGCAGCAGATTGATTTCTTCCTTTCTTGGCAGATTGGTCGCTTTACGCTTATTACGCTACACAGTGTAGACAAGAGTAATTTATTGTAAAGTTGACCATTTTTATCCTCTATTACGCTTTGTGGTGTAAATGAGCGTAAAACAGCTTGAATCAACTACTTCCATGCTCTATTACGCTATGCCACGCTACGCAGCGTAAACAAGCATAATACAGCCTAAGGCCAACTAAGAAAGTACCAGACACGCACCTGCTATCCACACGCATAATACGCTCATCAGCGTATTGTGCGTAATCATGAGGTAGCTTTGGCAGAAGTGGTTGACAACGTACTTTGCCCCTTTTTCCAAAAATGTGACGTGACATAACCAGTTTCAACATAAAGTTAGCCAAGTCAACAGTATTTTGAAGGTTTGAGACACATGTCATCAAGGCCGTGCCTTCTCCACATGTTGTCGAACTTATAAATACTCCAGTTGGCGAAGAAAGAAAGGATCTTCATCTTTGACTTTTTGGCAATTATCACCTTTCGATAGAGACAAAAGACATTCTTGAGCATTCGCAGCAGGAGCGATCAGTCCGTTGGCGAAAATATAGTTCTCTCCATTAGCGATCATTGGTAGTTTTGAGCAAAGACTACCAAAGGCAAAGAGAGCAGATCAGAGATCGAGAGATCATCTAGTGTGGTTGGAAAGATTTATTGATCAGAAATAGTTGATCGATAGACATCTAGGGTTGACCTTCCTTGCATCCCATCTTTGGCTTATGAGGTAGACCGAGCTTCATTCTGTACTCCTTGTTGAACAGTTTTCTTGTTATTTTGTGTATGCTTCGCACAAGATAAGTGGAGTTTACCATTGGAACTTTGTATACAATATACTCAGTCTTCGGGTCAAAACATAGATCTTGGAATTGCGCATCTTTCTTAAATCCAATCTTCCTTGTCACGTTGACGTTGTCATTATTTCAGTTTATTTTACATCATTTTCTACTCCTTTTATGATCTATCGAATCAATTTGTTTCATGGAATATCGATGATATTCATCAATTTACTGATTGAGTAAGTCCCTGTCTGATCGAGAAGACCGTTCAGGGCACCATAGATTCGTTTTCTTGAGCACAGCCCTTGCACGGATCTGTGGTTAAGACTATGTACACGGATTTTCGTTTGGTATTTTCTAGCTACTGACATTTTCCATTGTTACAAGTACCTCAATAGAACATTAATAGTGTTAGCTAGACATCCCTAAGAATGTAATTACACTATCTACCTATTGTACAATATGTACCTTCTAACCCTTGTTGGTGTTAACTATGCTCAATCCCTTTTGGGGTTGTGTTCACTTCTCTCTCTCTCTTTGCATCTTTAGCATTTTATTTGCATTTTTCACTATTTTACTCCATAGTTGCATCTAAAACTATGCTTGGGTGGTGGTCTCTACACATCAACACCCTCATTTTTGCTGAAAACCTTGACTACACTTGACCTTGTTGACACTGTTAACATCGTTAACACCGCTTGAACACTTAGCATCGTTTTGCATAAACATTGCAGCTAACCATGCTACACCCCTATGGCATTTGGTAATGAAACAAAACTAATTTTGAACTAACACTTTGAAATAAGAACAACTTAAGCCCTTTCAAGCATTTGGGAGGAAAAATTTGACTAAGGCATGGAACTTATGCTGTCAAGCTAGCTTGCCCTCAGTGTAAAAAACTCCAAATGACGTCAGAATCAAGTCAATGGTGTCTTAGTTTGAAGGTGGGCATCCTCAAGGGTCACTAATGTCAACTCCAAGCTTCAGCATTTAGGATTCAAATTTCAGCTTCAAAAAGTGCAAAATTTCTCAATCACACTGTCACTCACGCTAAGGTCACATTGCCAGCGTGAGTAACTTTCAGAGCCCAAAATTGAGTCAAAATTGTGTCAAAATGACTTGATTTCCAAAGTGCAAGTCATCCTTGGAGTTGATCATCAACAAAATTCAAGTTCCAGCCTCCATAATTCTAGACTTTAGTTCAAAATTGCAAGTTTTTATAGGTCACGCTGTAGGTCACGCTAGTAGCGTGAGTCCAACATGAGCTACCAAAAGTGGTTCAAAATAGGTACATCAAGCTTAATTTTTGATTTCCAGATCATTCCTAAGGTCAGCAACACAGTCAGACAGTAGTTGCACTAAAGAAATAGGCTTCAAAAATCAAAATTTGGAGTCAAATGTCTCATTTTCAAGTCACTCATGCTGAGGTCACATTGAGAACATGCTGGCAGTGTGAGTGTAGCGTGAGTGCAGCATGGGCATACTAAGGACATGTCCAAACAAAATCAACTCACGCTGGGAGTCCTGGTTAGGTGAAGATGCCTCAAACAGCCATAGAACCACTCAAATTGACATCCTACAATAATCAATTTAGAGATCCAGAAGTTTCAAGTGAGCCAGAGTCAATTTCTCTTGTTGTACATTATCATTTCATTGTAAATTTTCATCATTTGTGAGCTCTACCAGGCTCTTATGCTCTAAATTGTATGTGCTTCCATGAGGGTAAGCTAGCTTGTGCAAGCTGATGCATGTTGTAAGACACAATGCATCCAGTCAAGAACGTAGCCTACCTACACATGACCAACTCACACATAGCTATCCATTGGACACATGTCACACGATCTGTTTTCCTCTCATCTCTTAGCCATCGATTCCATCCATGGGTTCCGTGCTGGAACCTAACCAAAATCTATAAATACCCTATCAATTCACATAAATGGGGTTGGCAATTTTGAAGTTTGATGGCATAGGAAACTCAGAACAGAAATCCTTTTGTGCTCAAGCACACTTGACTCCTAGCATCCAAGCACTCCTAAACACATCACATCACCCCAGGGCTTAGTGCTTGACTTGCCATCCACACGTGCAACTACACTTTGACCAGTGCATATGTATTTCTAAGAAATACAATATAGTTTATTTTGCTAGCCATTATATTGTTTACTTTTTTTTACATTTAGTTTACATTTTTATGTTCTTTACATTCTGTTTGCAATACTAATTCTACATACATTTTTGTTTACATTTCATGCGTTGTTTACGTTTCAAATATCAGTTACGATAACCCTAGTGTAAGCAGTAGTTTACGTTCGGGGAATTCCTTGGTTGATTTGTGTGCAAATCATCCAAGGCACTCTACCTTTGTTTTCTTTTTCAACTTGCCCTCACACGAAGGTAGGGTCAGCTGTACTTGTCTGACGATCTTTTGGTGTTTGTTTTCCTTTCCAACCTTACATCAATAATTTAGGTTAGTATAGTAAATTGGCGCTAGAAGGAGGGCCACCTGCAAAATTCTTACATTAATTAAGACTATAAATCTGCAAAACTCTCACAGCGAGCACTTTACACTTTGCAACTCCACCATTAAAACCCAAAATAACGTATACACGCTAACATTCTGCCAAGTAATGTTCCACCACCACCGTCAACCGTCCACATTGAGCTTCTCCCATCACTTGCCTAACGTGTCAAAATAACTTACGCAAGTTCATCTTGACTTACCCGCCCTATCCCAGATATCTTACACTGCAGTTTACGCTATCTTAGCTCATGCTATCAGTCCATTTTACATTGTAGTTTATGTTTTTTTAGCTCACATTGTCAGTTTATGCTGTAGTTTATGCTATCCAGTTCACACTGTCTGTCACTCATGCTGAGCTTGCTCACGCTAGTCCAGCTAGTCACTCATGCTATACCCACCCACACACACTATTAGTCACTCACGCTATCTGTCAGCTTGTTCACGCTATTAGATTGCTAACCACTTCTCAAGCTCTCTTATGACCTAGCCTTCTTTAGTTGCTTTATCTATAGTCACCATGGCACCATCCATGGGCATGCCAAAAAGATTAGAAAGGAATTCAATGATCAGGTGGAAAGATACCTTGACCCCTCGAACCTGTGTGCTAAAATGGAAAGCATCATCATTGAAAGAGTCAACAATAGTGATCATCTCAGTAACCAGAATGCTAGGAGTTAAAGCTATGAACAAGTCCATCAGACCTGCTCGAGTAAGGTAGCTGATGATCAAATCAGAAGCTTTCTTCTACAACCATATTTGTGATTGATCTACCTCCCCAAATTTCATAAAAAGGGTATCCTCCATACACCTTGTTATAATAGTAACTTCTTCAAAGGGGATGTTGTTGTAAAAAAGGAAAACATAGAGCGAAGAGTTAAAAAAACATAGTACACAATGATGTAACAAAAAAAAAAGGAAAATGGAGTCTAAAGTGTGGTCATTTACCATCAATAAGTGGTGTAGGTGGGATAGGTGTAGGATCAATTATTTGAGGGAAAATTGGCCCATTAGAAGACCAATCCTTATGTAACCAGCCACGAACTTAGCAGCAATTGAAGGCTCTTGAAAACTACCTATGGTAGTCAACAATAGCTACCTTTGTCTGGTCCAGTACTATGGCACAAAGAATGGGGCCTTCCATGAATGTCTCTAGCGCTGTGCACACTAAGGCAAGCCCACCATCATCATTGCATGTCCCATGTTCATCAAAATGGAGTCTGCATAGGAGAAAAACATTTACATTTAGATGATGACATAAAATTCAAAAAAGAAATCAAAAAGTAAAGTGAGGCACAAAGAAGCATACCTGTCTACTCTATATGCTGTCCTAGGTGGGTTCTAGAATAGAGTATGCACACAGAAGGCTAAGAAAAGTGTGTTGCTGCTATTGTAATAAGCACAAGTAGGAAGCTCCCACACATGAGTCAAGGGACGTGTAGATCTAGGACCCTCACTAGGGCCTCCCCCAACCTTAAAAAGTTCCTTATAGATATCAATAATAAAGGCAAGCATGCCTTGTGTAGACCTAGGCAACATGGTCTCAATGATATCATGAGCCAACTGTTCACTCAGGTGAGCCATATAACTACGCCAAAATTTTTTAGGATGAATGACAAAAATGAACTAGCACTGGGACAGAACCATATCACATGGGGCCCGATATGCATGTCATAGGGAGGTGTGTCTGATCTAAAAGGGCCAAACCAAGAAAGTACACCAACAAGATGAACGACAAGAAGAGAAGATTTAGGTCCCCTGCATACAGCCAAAACATTAGGTAATTGAAGAATCTAAGCGCTAACAATAGGGAAAAATCACATAAGCCAAAAATCACATAAACAAATACTTTGAATGCATAGCTTTGCTCCATGAGATAAAGAAACCAATATCTATTTAGTGTATCTGACGCTCACTAGGGTACATTGAAATCCATTTTACAATAAACCCACACAAGTAAATCCACACAATGTAATGGACGTCCCAGCAAACAACACACTTCTTCACACTCTAGTTCACGCTAGGCATTCTAGTAAGCTCACACTGTGGCCAAGCAACTCAAATGGGAGGGATCACGTTGGACAACTCACAATGGCCCAAATCGCATTGGCCTTCATAGCCTAACTCATGCTGGCCTTCCCCCTAACTCACACTAACATGTTGAACCTGCATTTGCACTAGCATCTATCCAACCATTCACACTAGGGCTTGTCTAGCCACTCATGCTACCCAGGGAAATTTGTGTGCATGTTGGCATAGGAAAAGAAAAAATTGACTTTGGAAACCTTCCCAATAACCTAGCATTCATGCTGCCAACACAAAAACACATAAAATAATAGTGTTTCCCTATAATGTACGTAGCTCACTCTTCCAAGGCCTTCCCTGCAATGCAGGCCTTCTTGGCCCACACTCATGCTAGCCAAAGAACTAATATGCAATCGCCAAAGAACCTTACCGAACTACGTGGTCTCCAAGGTAGGCTACAATTCATTAGATGCTTTATCGAAAGGCTGACGGATAAGTTGAGACCCATGCAACACTTACTATGAAAGAATGTGCATTTCCAATGGACTCAACAATGCTAGGAAGTGTTTGAGAACATAAAGCAAGAACTGGCTTAACTACCGACAGTTTATCCCCCACAAGGCGATAAAACTTTCTACATCTATCTTGCAACTTCCGAATCCTCCATTGCATCCATGCTTTGTCAAAAGCGCTAAGATGGAGCCGAGATCTCGGTATATTACCTAAGCCATGCTTTAATTTCCTATGAACAATGATACAATGACGTAGAGAAATCATTCCTCGCCTTTGTCTTCTCCCTGAAGAAATGGTAGCATTATCTCTTCTGTAAACTAATTTACATCATTTGAAAGGATAATGTACTCCATGCCATCACAAACAACATCTACGAGTCGAGTAGGATAGCTAGGTGAAAAGCGATGATTGCAGAGTTTGACTTGCACTATGTTGCTCAATATTCCACGAAAGGTCAAGCAATAGTCACACAATTAACTACCTCGCCAGCACATGATCAAGCAATGATAAACCATAAATTCCTTAAAAATAATGTTAATAGTAAAGACACCATACCCGACAACTACGAGGCAATCCTCTATTTCAATGGATCTTCAACCTCCTAAGGAGGAAGTGCTATGGCCATTTTAACATACCCCTCTAGAGAAATACAACCCTTTGCCTACTGGTTAACCTTTCCTTGTACCAATAATGTGGTGGAATAGGACGGTCTTCTTAGAGGTCTTCAAGCAACATTGACTTTAGGAATCACACGTCTTGTAGTGCAAGGTGATTCATAGTTAGTCATTAATCAAGTCACTAAGGTTTATGCATGTAAAACTCTCCATTTACAACCGTATTATGATTTGACCAAACATCTACTGAGGAAACTAGTAGAAACGGATATACAACATGTCCCCAGAAGCAAAAACACCATTGCCAATGCACTTGCTACATTAGCCTTAAACATGACAACTGAAATGTTTCATGTGTTGCCTAGCTCTATAACAAATTGTGTTGAACCTATAATTAACACTCTTGAAGAAATGCATATAGCATCTATTAGCACAACACACGCGATAGAATGGTATGATGACATAAAAGAGTACTTTCTAAGAGGTGAGCCTTCACCACACTTGACAAACACTCAAAAGGACGTTGTGCGAAAATGCTCTCGACAATATAGGTTAATAGGAGACACCTTGTGTCGCAAATCCTATGAAAGCATTCTGCTGATGTGTGTTAGTAGCATTGATGGTCAAAAAATCGTAGAACAGGTCCACGAAGGACTTTGTGAAGGGCACATAGCACCTAAAGTAATGGCAACAAAGATTATGCGGTTTGGGTACTATTGGCCACACATGGAGTATGATTGCATCTCTAGGATCAAGATATGTAACATTTTCCAAAGGCATAGTAATCTAATACATGTGACACCTAATGAATTACACATAGCACAAATCACATGGCCATTCCAAAAATGGGGATTAGACTTAATTGGACTGATAACACCATCATCCTCTGTGGGACATAACTTCATTATCATAGCAACTAAATACTTCACAAAATGGGTAGAAGCTATTCCCCTTAGGAAAACCACTTCTAAAAAAATTGCACTTTCATAATAGAAAACATCATGACCTGTTTTGGTATTTTGATGATCATCGTTACTGACAATGGGCCACAATTTAGCAGTGCAAACACTAAAAAATTCTATGAAAGCTTGGGTATTAAACATGCATTCTCATCACCTTACTACCCATAGAGAAATGCTCAAGTAGAAGCTACAAACAAAACTATCATCATGGTACTCAAAAAGATGTTAAATCAAAGCAAGAAGCAATGGCACAAACAATTAGTCTACGCATTATGGATGTACAGAACGACACATCAAATGTCTACAGGTAAAACTCCATATATTCTTGTGTATAGATCTGAGGCTGTTTTACCTTTAGAGTTATAGGTTCCTTCATTGTGGATAGCTCTCTCAGGCCTCCTCAATGAAAGTCAAAGTAATGAACTATGCATTGCTAACCTTGACTCGGTGGAGGAGGAATGTGTTCGAACGCTTGACTAGATCAAGTGGTACCAGAAACAATAGTGGCAATGACATAAACATGATTTTCATAAAAGCTTGATTAAAGAAGAAGACTAAGGATGCTTGTGAACACCCAGATAAATTCTTAGCCAACTGGGAAGGGCCTTACTTGGTTACCAAGGTGTACAATAATAGAGCATTCAAACTCACTGACATGGATGGAAACGAGTTCGCTAATCCTACAAATCACCTATACCTGAAACGATACTATGTATGATGAACTTAAGGTACAGAACTGTCCTAGCATCATGACTTAAAATTGATACCACAAAATAGTCTTGGCATCATGACTTAAAACTGATACCACAAAACAGTCCTGGCATCATGACTTAAAACTGATACCACAGACAAGTACTGGCATTATGACTTAAAATTGATACCACAGAATAGTCCTGGCATCATGACTTAAAACTGATACCACAGAATAGTCCTAGAATCATGACTTAAAACTGATACCACATAATAGTCTTGGCATCATGACTTAAAACTGATACCACAGAACAGTCGCAGCATCATGACATAAAAATGATACCACAGAATAGTCCTGACATCATGACTTAAAACTGATACCACAGAACAGTCCTGCCATCATAACTTAAAACTGATACCATAGAACAGTCCTAGGGCTATGACTTGAAATTGGCACCATAGAGCTCCATTCGGTATGACACTAAAATTGCCACATCTATCCACCATGACGTAAAACTAGCATCCAAAGTCCACTAAGAATATAAACTGGTTTGCCTCTTAATAGTCCACTACGACTATAAAATAGCAATGTGCCATCTGCTACGATGCTAAACTAGCATCATCCAAAGGGTTATGACATAAAACTAATCTACAACAGTTCGCTATGACTATAAACTGGCAACATCACCGACGACCAAGAAAAACTTGAAAATATCTGTTGCTGCAATTGGCTGTACCTGTTCCATAAAGACTTGTTGCATGATTTGTCTCATGGGCCTTGATGAAGCTGATGCTGTTCATGATTCTGTTTGCTTTGAAATTTCACTAGGTGGCTCCATCTCCTTGTTTAAAGTGCTTGGTTAACTGATTTATTTGTGTTTTTCATGTCTTCTTGAAGTTGTGTTTGCAGGATGACATGCTTGAGGTGTTTGTGCATAGATGCATTGCATCATGACAACAAGGTGTCACCGTTTTTATAATGCCCACAACTAAATCAAACAATCCATTCATAAGTACATTCTTGACCCTTGATACATTCCCTATTCCTCATCATGTTCCCCTTATCCTATTCAATTACACCCCCTTGATGCACATCCCAAAGCTCTTGATACATTGTTGCACATTGCAACTCTCTAAGCAGTTGCAACGCAAAACACAGTACACAGTACATAATGCAAAATGCAAGCGCTCAAACACGAGCACAACACTAAAAGCAAGTTCTTTCGGAAAGACAAAAAAAAAACAAAGAAAAACAGAACAAAGAGGAACAAAAAGAGAAAAGAACAAAAAGAAAAAGAACAAAAATAAAAAGAACAAAAAAGGTCAAAGAGAAAAATACACAGAAAAGGTCTTCATGAACCCGTTGAAATCATAGACCAAAGACTATTGTCTATTCTGATACAAGCCCCAGGAGAGAAGGCAATTGTCTTGGAAAATAGTTACACTTGTATCTCAAAGAGATCATGTTGCACATCATCACGTGGCTTTGGCTATTTTCAATGGGACCTATAAACACTCTATAAGGGAGTCCTGTTTCTCCAAAGAACATACTTCCTATGTCTTGGCTCCGAGTTTGCTGGACATTGGCTATTGACAAGGACCAAGGATATAGCTCATTCACATGAGGAAGTCTTGGCTTTGAGTTTGCTAAACACTAGCTATTGACAAGGATCTAGGATATAGCTCATTCACGTGAGAGCATTCCTCTCCCACAATCCCGGCAGCAATTATAACCCTTGATCAACTCCTAAATTCTCTTGGTTACAACCAATCCCCCTGCATCTTGAACTACACTTCCCCATTCCCATGTACTTTTGAACATGGTGCGATGACATCCAGCCAAGTGTCGATAGTTAATGCTTAATGCTTGGTTGTTCATGGTGTTTTGCATTTCTTTGTTGATGCCTCTTCGGTGGATTCCTCCAGAGATCAACAAAGAGGGGCCAGTGGAACACCACTAATTTCAGCCTAACACTTTGAAACAAGAACAACTCAAGCCCTTTTAAGCATTTAGGAGGTAAAATTTGACTAAGGCATGGAACTCACGCTATCAAGCTATCTTGCCCTCAGTGTGAACAACTCCAAACAGCATTAGAATCAAGTCAATGGTGGCTCAGTCTGAAGGTAGGCATCCTCAAGTGTCACTAATGTCAACTCAAGCTTCAACATTCAGGATTCAAATTTCAGGGTCAAAAGTGTAAAATTTCTCACTCATGCTGTCACTCACGTTGAGGTCACGCTACCAGCGTGAGTAACTTTTAGAGCCCAAAATTGAGTCAAAATGACCTAATTTCCAAAGTGCAAGTCATCCTCGAAGTTCATCATAAAAAAAATTCAAGTTCTAGCCTCCAGAATTCTAGATTTCAGTTCAAAATTGCAAGCTTTTACAAGTCACACTATAGGTCACGCTGCAGTTCACACTAGCAGCGTGAGTCCAGTGCGAGCTGCCAAAATTGGTTCAAAATATGTACATCAAGCTCAATTTTTGATTTCCAAATCATTCCTAAGGTCAAAAACACAATCAGACAGTAGCTGCACTCAAGAAACAGGCTTTAAAAATCAAAATTTGGAGTCAAATGTCTCATTTTCAAGTCACTCACACTAAGGTCATGCTAAGAACAAACTGGCAGTGTGAGTGTAGCATGAGTGTAGTGTGAGCATGCTAAGGACACACCTAAAATGAATCAACTCATGCTGGGAGTCTTGGTTAGGTGAAGACACCTCAAACAGCCATAGAACCACTCAAATTAACATCCTGCAGTAATCAATTCAGAGATCTAGAAGTTTCAAGTGAGCCAGAGTCAATTTCTCTTGTTGTACATTATCATTTCATTGTAAATTTTCATCATTTGTGAGCTCGGCCAGGCTCTTATGCTCTAAATTGTATGTTCTTCTATGAGCGTAAGCTAGCTTGTGTAAGCTAACACATGTTGTAAGATACAATGCATCTGGTCAAGAATGTAGCCTACCTACACATGACCAACTCATACACAGCTGTCCATCGAACACGTGTCACATGATCCATTTTCCTCTCATCTCTCAGCCGTTGATTCCATCCATGGGTTCCATGTGCAAACCTGGCCAAACCCTATAAATACCCTATCAATTCACATAAACGGGGTTGGCAATTTCGAAGTTTGATGGCATAGGAAACTTAGACAAGCAATCATTGGGTGCTTAGGCACACTTGACTCCTAGCATCCAAGCACTCCTAAAACACATCACATCACCCCGGGGCTTGGCACTTGACTTGCCATCCACATGTGAAACTACACTTTGACCAGTGCATAAATTTTTCTAAGCAATACAATACAGTTCATTTTTCCAGCCACTATATTTTTTACTCTGTTTTACATTCAGTTTACGTTTTTACATTCTTTACATTCTTTTTGCAATACCAGTTCTACATACTTTTTGTTTACATTTCGTGCATTGTTTATGTTTCAAATATTAGTTATGATAACCCCAGCACAAGCCATAGTTTACATTCGGGGAAGTCCTTTGTTGATTTGCATGCAGACCATCCAAGGTACTCTGCCTCTGTTTTCTTTTCCATCTTGCCCTAATGCGAAGGCAGGGTCAGTTGTGCCTATCAGACAATATTTTGATGTTTGTTTTCCCTTCTAGCCTTACACCAAAGATTTAGGTCATTATAGGTAAGTCTCTATTTAATTAGGCAAACCATTTAGGGCACCCTATCTCCACCTCTAGCAAGCCCTTGCACAGACTCAGGGTTAGGCTGTGCACCTATGGACCTTGGTTTTTCAGCCATCAAAATTTTCAATCACTACAAGTTTTTCAATGCAAAGGAGCTATTTCTAGCAATGCCCTATCCTTGAGATGTTCCCACATTGGTTCACATTTTTCATGTAGTGTGAACTATGAATGATCCTAGGAGTAGGATGGAGAAGATAAAGGCACTATTGGATGCCTTCTATCTTTAGCTAGAAGTTGTAGTTGCCATAGAAAAACCATAACCACCTCAACCACCGCATGTACTTGAAGTAGGAGAAGGTCATTTGGAGCCTCAGGAACCTCCACCACCTAGGACTATTTAAATTTCTTTTTTGTCTTCATGCCATTAGAGGAATTGTCTTTGTCATTTTTTTCTAATGTTCAATTCTTTTGTCTTGAACACCAAAATTTTGTAATGATTGTAAATTTATACAGTTGGGCACTTAGTGTTTGTTTGTATTTGTGTATGTTAGTAATTAGCCAGCAATCCCATGCCTTCCTAGAATTTTGTAAGAAACTTATTCTTCTTCTTGTTCACTCAAGGACAAGTTTTCAGGCAGTTGTGGGGATATGATGAGTCATGCCATGGGTTACGTCAATGAGGCCTTGTCGATGTGGTTCCATCAATGCAACCCCATTGATGTAGCTACATTGATGTATGATTAGATGCATTGATGTGACCTCATTGACATAGTGTCTATTTTCACCTATAAATATGCACTCACCTATCATGTTTATGACATATTTATCATATTTGTAGTGAAGCTCTAGTAGTTTTTCCACTTGAAAGTCAAAATATTTTTCTAAGTACCTGCAGTAAGTGTTAAAGAGTGTATAGATCTTTATTCAAGCACTGTTGCACTTAAGCATGACAATGTGTGCAACAATAAAGATGAGCTTTCTAATAAACCTTGCAGCACTTTGAAATAGATTAATTATTTTCTTTATGCATCTAATGTTTTATAGAATCTCCTTTAATGATTTAAGTAATTAAGTAATAAATTAAGTTAGATTAAATAGTGATTAATTTAGGACATAAGTATGAAAACTTCGAGCATATTCTTAGCACTTGATAATCCTAGTATTACTTAACGTTTGGTAATTCAGTAATGTTAAATGTGTTCAGGATGTGTATGGCAAGTGGGAAAGTGAGAACAAATGCTTATGTTAAGATTAGTTAAGTATAGTGTGTTACATTAAATTAGTAATTTAATTATTATGTTCATTATTCTTTATTCTTAGGTGACCTAAGACATAAAATATAAAAATGATAAAAATCATATGCCTTAGTTGCACTTAACCATACCTTTGCATTTCACATGTGTAATTGAAAAGACAATGATTGTAATGGTTAGTTTCACTTCCTAGAGACCAGTGTACTTAGAATGCTATAAGTCCATGAAATTTGACTAAATTGCATGTGAATGCTTAGTAATTCATATAGTTGGGTGTAGGGTCTACTCATCACTCCTTAGTGAGGTAGTGTGAGCCAATGATGTCTACTACTTCCCTTATTTCCTATGGTGGTGGGTCATTAGTGATGAACATGGAAATTAGATTAGATGCCTAGGGCATTAGTGTCTTCACTATGACCCTAGCCACATTCATAGACAAGTGTGACTATAACATCATACTAAAATTTTGTAGGATATAGGCAAGGAATTCCCTGGCCTTTGGCCAAATCCATAGTGAGATCTTGTCCAAGGTTATATCAGGCAAAGGGGTGTTTACCTTAGGGTGGCCAATGTAGCATAAAATGTCCACTAACACAATAATGATGAGTATGGGCTTCAAGAGGACCTTGCATGGAAAAGAAAAAATATCATAATCGATTGAAATTTCTTAACAAGTTTGTAAAAACATCCTAGATAGGGGTAAAATTAGCCCCTATAAAAAGCTCTAAGATCATTCAAATTTGCTCAAGAAATTCCACAATAAATTTATTACAACCTTTTATAGCCTTGTAGATCATAGCTAAAGCATTACGGCTGAGATGACACATCAATTGACACATAACCAAATTTAAAATATAGAAAATAGTCAATAACATGAATATTTCCAAAAATAGTAAAAATCACTTATGACCTTCAAAATCAAATTTAGAGCATTAAAAAAAATTTTCGGCCTTCCCAAGGGCATAGAATATGACAAGATAAAACTATAAATATGTCAATAACATCCATCTCCAAAGGGATAAAGTGCTACAACCAGAATTTAGCCTTATTAACACTACCTATATCAAAAATTCCTTAAAAGGTCATCCTAGCTTCAATTTCAGTGATTCAACCATAGAAGGAATCCTAAAATCATAAGTGTTTCAGCCATGGCTAGCACAACCAAAAACACATAATTTTTTTTACATAAAACATAGCCAAAAATAGCAAAACCATAGCTTTCTACATAAACTTCTTTTCGTGCAGGGTTAGAAAAAAATTCACCAAAAATTTTGTTCAGGTTTAAACAGAGTGATTCTACTACCATTTGAATTCTTGAATCAAGTTCTATGCACTCATGCTTAAAAAGGAATTTGAAACCCATGCCATTTATTCCAAATAAATCCATTAACTTGGATGAAAATATGCAAACAACACAAACCTTTTACACAAGCTTAATAAAAAATTCATTTTAAAACAAAACTAAGTGATTTTACCTCTTTTGAAAATATAAAGCCATAATATATACATCAATAACCAAAAAATAGAAAAAACCCCTAACATTTAATTGAAGAAAATTTGTGAATTCACATGAAATTGTGAAAAATGGCACAAAAACCTAATTGCACAACCTCACTTAAACAACAATAACTTCATTGTTATAAATGGGACCATAGCCATTGGAAATTTTAAATGTAGATATACAAACCCATAACCTTATAATTCTCAAAAATTTAGTAGTTTTTATAGTAAAAAATGCACAACATTGCTTGCTTTTTTTCAATCAAAAAGCACAAAAAAACTCAAAATTTGCAAAACTTAACTTAATCTAGCCATGAAATGAAGCCATAAAAACCAAAAAAACTTATAAACAAATTAAAGAAAACCAAAATAAAGGGGTAGGATTTTATTAAAAAATTTTTTTGAAAAAAATTAAAGCCTAGATCTAAAAAAATGGCTCTATCCTCAAAATTTTAGAAAAAAGCATGAAAATAATAGGTCTATTTTCAAATTCAAATTTAACAAAGAAAAAAGAGTAAAATAACCTTCAATATGCATGAAATTGGCCAAAACATGAAGTAGGATTTCATGAGATTTTTTTTTAGCCCCTCTATTAGTGTAGATTTGAAGAAACTAGCCCCATCCATAGCTTGAAAAATAAGAGAAAACCACTAGAAACTAAAGGGAAAATGGCTAGAATTGCCTACCTTAGCGTAGCCATAGATGAAGCCTAAACGGTAATTGACCTAGGAAGTCTAGATAAATTTCTAGCATTCTCATTTAACTTTTGGATCTATGGATTCTTGCTCTTTCCTCCACACTACTTGGATGCCATGGTTACATAAATGTTGTGAAACTCTGGAAAATGGGTGGAATGGAGGTTCTATGCTAGTTGAAGGGAAGATCTAATGAATCCATGCTAAATATTGAAGATGTTTGCATCAAAAAATCTCTAATTAGGCACTCTTATAGTGCGTTGTATGTGGGAATGACAAATTGTGATGGTTTTTTGCAAAATTTGACAATAAAATCCTAATCTAAACCTAAACGCCCACCTCCAAACCTTTGTCGNTAAAGCCTTAACCCCCATGAATCCATGCTAGGAATACCATGAGAAAACCTAACTTTCTTAACATTTTTGTTAGCTATAACTTACCTTTTTCAACCTCAAGCTTCAAAAGGGGTTAAACCTTACTAAAAATAAACGTCTTGGGCTTCCTTGTTGAAGCCACAATGCTCAACATGAAATAAGGGAAGGTAATAATCATTCTTATCCCCAACACCCATCTAGCTAAAATTTGATCCCTAGAGTGGGCCCACATGACCTATAACCCCTCCAAATCATTCTCGGTAGCCCCAAAACCTTGCAAAATCTAGTCAAAAGTGCTCAAAACCTTTGGATTTGGTCATTCCATGTTGTGGGAGGCCTCATCCATGCTAAGAATCCTATCCTTAGCTTGGATAGATGGGGGGATAACCAAAACATCCTAAATTGACTACCCAGTAGCCATTTTTCAAGCCTAGCACTCCCTCATAACTTCTAGTAACCTAGTTTGACCTTAAAGCAAGTTGATTTTACACCCATAGCTTGTTCCATTCTAGTGAACCCTACCTCCACATTCCCTAGCATGGAGCCACTATGGAAACTAGGGGCTATGTAAGAAAACTTAGTTTATGACCTAAAATAGCCAAATAACCTACTATGGTGACCTCTAGACCATGCTAGAATCCTCTGAAGTTTCCAAATGCTTCAAAAGTAGTAAAAAATGGCACAAAAATTCCATCCCCCTCTCCTCCAAGCTGAGGCCATCATGCGCAATGTGGAAGAAAAGGGGGGGAGGGAGGGAGCGAGAAGGGGGGTTTATTGCATGAGGCACCTAGGAGCCTTCAAACTACTAGATTTTGACACCAAGTATTGACCATTGGCATCGGGAACCCCAGAGGCTAACATGCATGGTAAATTGAGTATCAAACTAGTCTAGATCTAATACTCTTAGATCAAAAAATGAGGATGTAGCTTGGGATATTAGTGGGGAGTCATAGGTGCATGAAAACAACAAAAACTGATCTTGTGCTAGCATTAAGGCCTTGATAGCCCTTCTAGAAGTCACTAGAATGCCAAAAATAAATAAAAAAGAAATCCCTTAAGGTTTTTCCATGTTGAGGAGAACCTCATCCATGCTTAGAATTCTAGCACTAATTTGGATGAAGTTAGGAAAGAAAAAACTATCAAAATTTGCATGAAAACTAACTTTTAAAAGAAAGTCAACCCTTTTATAAGCCACTATTCTTTTGGAAGTCAACTGAAACAATCCAAACTTGCCCTCCTTGGATTCTCCATGCTAAGGAGGATCCGATCCACATTGATCATCCTAGATGTAATGTTGATGGAAGTGGAGGAAGTTTACAAACCACCTAACAATCCTTGAAGTGATCAACTTTGACACTAGGCATGAATAATTAACACTAGTAACCTTGGAGATCCACATTCATTACCAGAAATGATAAAAAGTAGAAAAAATAGATTCCTTTACTTATTTCATGTTGGGAGCCACCTATTCCATGTTTCCTAGGATGGCAATAGTGGGGAAACCTAAGGATGACTTAAAATGACCCTTAGACATCTCAAGTAGACACAAGACAACCTTGTGTGCATCCTATGGCCAAGTTTGCACCCTCCAGAACCCTTCAAACTTGTAAACCTAATCATAAGTGGCTAGAAATATATCACCCTTGATCTCCCAAACTAGATCCATGTTGGGTACTTTACCCCTAGTGTGAAAAAATGGGGGAAGTCTAGAAACCAGTTAGGAACACCTAAAACTAACAAATTTTGATATTAAACCCTAACACTTAACTTTGGTAACTTTGGAAGATGACATGCATGATAAATTATGGTATGAATTAGCCTAGATCTAGGATATTTCATCCACTCTAGATAAGGCCCCTTCCATACTAGGTAGCATGGAAATAGGGGGTGGGGGTGAAATGCCTTTCCACTTTTGATGACAAGATGACACTCCTTGAGATCAAAAATCTGAGCCGAAGAAGCCTAAGTCCTCATATCTTACGATTATGCTTCTTTGACCTCGTTTTAGCCTCCAAAAATCATTCCCCCAAATCTTTCATGCTGGAGAAACTTCCCTAGTGTGGAAACAATGGGTGAAACCTTAGATTCTTTTAAATGATCTCTAAACATGACCAAAATTTGCTAGAACCTTGGAAAATCATGATCTATAGCTCCCTGGTCAATGTTCTTCCAAATCATCCCAAATCCATAAAATAAGTGCACCACCATTCTTCCATACTGGGGCCATCATGCTCAATGTGGAAAAAGGGGGGAAGTAATTTTAGCTTGTTTTGGCACCTAAAACTAACTCAAAGGCCTCAAAACAAAGCTAGGGGATGCACAATTCCTAGATTTGGGTTTTAATAGCTAGTTTGACCTTATTTTTGGTTGGATTTTAATTATCCACATTGAGCCTTGCTTTCTTGATGATAACTAGTGTGAAAATAGGGGGGATGTTTTAAAACATGCTTTTTATCCTTTACTAACTTCTAGAGTACCAAATTTTGATAGATCTAGCCCTATGTTGCCTTGGGAAGGCCCCAAAACCTTAATTTTGGATCTTTGGATGCCCCAAAATATACCTTTCTTGATTTCCATGTTGGATGTCACTCCTTTCATGCTAGACAACATTGAAACATGGGGGGTCTAGTGTGGAAGCCTCAAAACTCTTGATTTTTAGGTCCAAATAGCCCAAAATGACCTTGATTAACATCCAAACATAACTAACAACCTTGAAATCTTGAATGATGACCTGCTAAGGCCTAAACTTAGAACATATAACCCTTTTGACCTATATTAGCTATGTTTCACCATATGTAGCTTGTTATTCTTGATGTGGCCTTATTACATGATGTTTTAACTTATTTTTAACCTTGTGTTGCATTGTTGACCTTCTTATGGCCTTTACATAGCCTTATATGTTCTTTATTTTCCTTATTCTAGCCTTATTTTCCTCTTTTTAGCCTTGGATTAGTATCAAATAGTGGGGTTTGACCTTCCTTGATCACCATTTGACAACATGTGAGCATGGCCTACTATGGCCTTAAACTAGCATCATGGCTCACTAAGGCCTAAAACTAGCAAAACTGTGACACTTTTTGACCATTTGTAATCTTATTTCTCATAGTTCTCTTTTTTTAACCTTTATTTGACCCTTATTTCACTTTTTTCACTTGCTTTTACCCTTTTTATAGCCTTGGATGACCTTGTTTTCATTAGAATAGCATGTATTTGCATAATTTTGTTGCATTTTAGCATTGTTTATTTACTTTTAGCTAGGTGCCACAATATTCTTTTGGTTAACATGAAAGATAAAAGTATGAGTACTTGGGAATAGATCAATCTACCTTTGAGCCTAAGTGGGCCTCATGGTGATGTTGAATGGTGTATTAACCCTATTTGCCTAGATCTTGAGTCTGAGAGTCTTGTCAACCATGTGGCCTCAATAGAGAAACCTCTAGAATGGTCTAAAATCCTAGTAAGAAATCTTGACTTAGAGATGGGTGACATAACTAAAGATTCTCTGGTTGAGATTTCTATTATGACACATAATGGTAAGAAGAAATCCCTTAAACTAAGTTCCTCACTGGAACCTCAACAGGCTCAAGACATCACCAAGGTCCTATAAGGTAATATTAAGGCCTTTGTTTGGTCATATGAAGATATGCAAGGCCTAGAACCATGATTAATATAATAGAAAATCATACTAAACCCTAGCATTAAACTAGTTAAGTAAAAAATGCACAAAATTAGATCTAATTTAGCCTTGGTAGTTCATGATGATTTCTCAATTCTCTACCAAGTTGGCTTCATTATGGCTATTGACTTCATAGAATGGGTGTTCAACATAGTGGTAGTCCCTAAGAAAAATGGGAGTATTTGTATTTGCATCGATTTTGGAGACTTAAATAAGGTAACCATTAATGGTGACTTTCCTCTACCTACTATTAATCAACTTATCGATATGATGGCTAGACATGCATTGCTGTCCTTTATGGATGGATTCTCGGGATACAACAAGATTAGGATCAACCTAGAATATCAACCTAGCATGACCTTTATGACCACTTGAGGTACCTTTTATTATATAATGATTTTCTTTGGCCTTATGAATGAAGAAGCAACCTATCAGTGACCCATGACCTACATCTTTAGTGATTACATGCTAGGTTTGCTCAACGATTACATGGACGATATAGCTGTTAAGTCCAAAGTGGCTAATGATCGTGCTAATGAACTAGACCTTGTGCTTAAATGGTAACTGAAGTATGAGCTTATACTAAACTCTAACAAATGTGTTTTTTATGTCAAGATTAGTAAGATGCTTGGATTTGTAGTATTTGAAGTAGGGATTCATGTCGTTCTTGATAAGGTTAAGGCCATATCCAAATTAGTAGTGCCTGCCAACCTTAAGGAGCTTCAGGGATTACAAGGTAGGTTGTAGTTTATCTGTAGGTTTATTGCTAGGCATACAGATAAGTTATAGCCTATGCAACACTTTCTTAAGAAAGGATTTCACTATGAGTGGATGACTCAATGCTAAGAAGCCTTTGAAAACCTTAAGAAAGAGTTGGTACAACTACCAATAGTCTATCCTTCATAAGAGGGTAAATCATTTTACATCTACCTTGCCATCTTTGACATGTCCATCACCTTTCTACTCTTCCAGAAATGTGATGAGGGAGAAAAGATGCTAGTATACTACCTTATTACATTAGTTACCCATGAGACCTGATACATTGAAGTGGAGAAGTATTGTTTGGCACTAGCCTTCTCATTGAAGAAGTGGAGATACTACTTTTTTAGAAGTCAAGTTAATGTCATTTGTAAAGATAACATGCTTAGAGCCATAATGACTAACATCTACGAGAGTAGTCATATAGCCCAATGAAAAGCCATAACAATAGAGTTTGACCTTCATTACATATCTCAATTTTTAATAAAAGATTAAGATATAGCTATACAACTCATGATATCACTTGTTGACAACCAAGTAGCTATAGATCTAGATTTCCTTGATGAGCCCATTAACATCATTAGCCAAGTGCCTGAAGGTTATGAGGTAGTCATGCACTTTGATAGAGCTTCAACTATCCATGGGGCTAGTGCCACTACCATCATAACATTTCCATCCGGTGAAATTTGATCCTTCATCTATTGTATTGAGTTTTCATGTACCAACAACATAGTAAAGTATGAGTGTTTGATTAAAGGAATGATGGTAGCTTGTGATGTAGAAATTAAACATCTAACGATTAAAGGTGATTCACAACTTGTGGTTAACCAAGTAATTGAGGTCCATGCATGTAAAGTCAAATACATACAACCTTATTGTGACCTAGGGAAGAAATTGTTATAATAATCTGTAGACGTTGATATCCAACACATACCCAAAAATGAGAATGCCATAGTTGATGCAACTGCAACATTAGCCCTCAGTGTGATGCTTGATATGTTTAGTTAGTTCTCAACCTTAACCGTGGATTGTGCTATTTCATTCATGCACAACACTAAGGATATCTTTGTGGTTGTAGTTCATACTACTCCTACTAGGGAGTGGTATGTCAATATCAAGTTTTACCTCATACATGATGAATCTTCACAAGTCTTGACTACTACTCAAAAGGATGTTGTACATAAATGATTAAATAAGTATGTTATCGTAGATGATAACACATTATGTCAATAGTTTTATGATGGCATAATATTAAAGTGGTTGGGTAAAATCAAAGCTAGAACACTTATAAAGAAGGTTCACAAGGGTGTGTGTGGAGGACATATATGACCTAGAGCTATGGCTGCTAAGATTAGATGGCTAGACTACTACTGGCATTATATGGAAAGTGACTACTTGTAGAAGGTTAAGTAATGTGACACATGCCAATGACATAAAAACTTGATACATGTACCACTGATAGAGTTGTGCAGAACTTAGATTACTTGGCCATTTCAATGATGGGGGTTTGATATCATTAGACCTATAATGCTTAAGTCTTTTGCAGGGCATAACTTCATCATCACTAAAATTGAATACTTTACTAAGTGGATTGAAGCTATTCCCCTAAGGAAGACTACATCTAAACAAGTTTGTAAATTTATCCTAGATAACATTGTAGCCAGTTTTGGCATACCCGTGACCATAGTTATAAAAAATGGACCACAATTTAGTAGCCAAGAAACAAAATATTTTGTCATGACCTAGGCATTAAGCATTCGTTCTCATCTCCTTATTACCCTCAAGCCAATGGAGAAGCATAAGTAAGCATAAAGGCCATCATCAACTTGCCCAACAAGATGCTCAATAATAGCAAGAACAAATGGCATAAGTGCTTTTCCATGCACTTTGGTCCTATTGTACATCTTACTGTATAGCCACTGGTGTAATAACTTATACCTTGGTTCATGATTCTGAACTAGTTTTACCTCTTGAATTACATGTACTATTACTTTGGGTGGCCCTAATGGAGTTCATTAATAATGAGCAAAGCAAGGAGTTATGGACAACAGACCTAGACTCGATGAAGGAGCAATGTATGTATTCACTTGCTCACATCAAGCACTATCAAGAGAGGTAGCAATGACAACACCACCATAACTTGATTAAGCGTAAGATCATGGAGGGTGACATGGTTCTCAAAGCCATCCATAAGCATGTGGATAAATTCTCAACCAACTGGAAAGGGCCCTTCCTTGTTACTAGAGCTTATGATAATGGAGCATTTAGGATAGCTAACATGGATGGAAATGAGTTGGCCATTCCAGTCAATCATTCCAATATAATGCCATATTACATGTAGTCAATGATCATCAACAAGAAAGCCCACTCAGTACAACTTATCGAGGCCTTAAATCGATAACACAGCTTTCCAGTGCCTTAAACTAGTGCAACATGGCCTATTGAGGTCTTAAACTAGTGCCATGATATGCTACAATCTTAAAATGACATCATGGCCTACTAGAGCCTTAAACTAGTACTATGGCCCACCATAGGCTTAAATTAGAAATATTAGTGAGTTGGGTACTATGGTTTTATCATTTTATGTGGCTTGTATGCATTATAATGTTATGAAATGCTTTGTTTTTTTGGTTTTATTTTTCTCTTGGAGTTGTATTTGTAGGATGAAGTGTTAGGACTATGACAAGGATGCAACTCATTATGATAGCAAGTCACCATGCAACCTTGATGTGCCCAATTTGGTGTATTTTTCCTACTGTGTCAAGAGTGCTTGTACCATTACCCTCCATCTAGCACCACTCATTGAGCCTAGCCCCATCGCATCATTATAGCTTTCCATACGATGGAAAAAAATGTTAATATATGTTTTTCAATCATGCACCATGGAAATATTATATCTCTTCATCATATCCCATCCTCAAGTCCACTTGAAGGTAATGCAACTCATTTAGTGGGAAATCATTAAGTCCATCGGATGTAACACATTTCGTTTGATGGAAAAACCAAGTTCATTGAGTGTAACACAACTTATTTAATGGGAAATACATATCAAACTAACATTGGTAATGAAACCGAATGAAGGCTTCACCCCCACCAAAAGAAGAAAGAAGAAAAAAACAAGAAGGGGAAGATCAAATTTCCAAGAGGTTGAATGACTAGCAAAGCCTCAAAGCCCAATGGCCAAAAGAAATATTGGAGCAATGTGATACTTGGAATGCATTGTTAGCCTTCATAGCCAACTTCCTATAACCCCATACCATTACCAATACTAGCTTGTCATCTCATCATAGCCTTATCCCATCATCATGGGCACTCTTTGACATGGTTCAACATGACTAGATCAAGCATTGAGAGGGAATGTTAGTGGTGGACTTATAGTGGTGTTTTGTATTCTTTGTCAATGCCTCTTAGTTCAACCCTCTAGACACTAACAAAGAGGGGCCATTGAAACACCACAAAAATTTACATGTTGCAATCAATTTTCATCATGTAGCCTTTACCCCATGAAATCCAAGGTAAAACTTTATTATAAATGTGAACATTATAATCCACCTGAGGGGAAGCAGGGGGGTGTACTGTCTGAAATCATCGGTGCCTAGCTGGAATGAAAAAGACACCGAGAGATCCATAGACAGACACAGAAGGCCCTACCTTCGCTTGAGGGTGAACTGGAACTGACGAAGGTAGAGTACCTTGAGTGGTCTGCATGCGGATCAGACAAGGATTTCCCCGAATGTATAGCAATGTGCAATATGCTAGGTTATGGGTAAATGATGTAATAAATGTAAACTAGAACGTAAAAGTGAAAGGATGTAAACAAGAACGAACAAAAACTATAGCAAATCTTAGCAAAAAGTGCAGCAATATTATTGCATGATGAAAATTACAATGCACTAGTCTAAATGCAGGTGTGGATCTGGCACAAGGCGGATGAAGAGCCCTGGTGGATGCGGAGGGGTGATGGTATGATGGTTTAAACTATAGGCATAGTGTGGAGGCTGTATGCTTAGCGTGCAGGGTCGGAGTCCAGCGTACAGGATGGGTGTTCTCTATGTTCTCAGCACGGATTGCCCAAATTTTTGCCCAGGTTCTTTAATTTTCTGAACCCTTATCTGGTAAAAAATTTAGGTTTTTGTACAAGTTTGGGCATTAAACTCAGATCTAAGATGGGATGATTGGCTGTGGGATGCTAAAGTTTTGGATTGAGTGACATGTGGAGCGTCGACCGGGTGCAACAGAATGAAACTTTACAAGTGTACGGTGTGCCAACGTGTATACGTTGGGCATGCATGCAGGGCGTGTAGGGCCAAAAATGACCCTTTTGATGCATAAAATTGATGTTTCTAGATCCAATGGACTTGTAGATTTATTGACCATGCCTTGGGGGTTGACTCCATGTCAAAATCTTTCCTAAAATGCCTAATCAACCCTGTTCAAAGTGGTACATGCAGGGCTGCATGCTAGGCGTGCAGTCTAGCATACAAGCATGAAAGTGCCACTTTTCAAAGTTAAAACTTGACTTTTTGGAGCCCAAGATGATTCCTGATAGTTTCCCTACCTCTGGAAGTTGATTGGCAATGAAAATCATGCTCTGAGTGTTTGTTTTGGTCTGTCTATGATTGTACATGCTGGGCGTGCAGGCCAGCATGCAGGCATGAAAACCCATTATTTGGAGCCCAAAAGTTGAATTTCAAGTGCCTCAGAGCTATTGGGGACCCTTGGGAAGGTCCTAGGGGGTCCAGACGCTCAATTCTGATATGTTTTGGCTTATTTTTGGAGCTGAAAAGTTGCTGCATGCTAAGCTATACACTGGGCATGCAAGCCTGTGTGCAAGAAGTATACTTAGTCAAAACTAAGTGTTTTGAGTTTGAAACCTACAGTTCTTGTTGCTAGGTGTTGAAGTAGTCTCCAATGGATCTTGGGGAACTCTTGCTTGTTCAATTTTTGCTCTGTTTGATGCTATTTTTATGAGGCTTTCAAGCTTGGTCATGACTTAGCTCAATTTCGATCTACAAGTGTTAGCCAAAATTTTTGTGGTGTTTCATTGGCCTCTCTTTATTGACACTAGGAGGAATCGACCTGAGAGGCATCGACAAAGAAGTAAAAAACACCACAAGCAACTTAGTGGCATTGTCCCTTTGACACTTGTCCAGATGTCCTTGCATAGTGTTCAGAAGTACTTGGGATTGGGAAATGAAGTTTTGAGATAATGTCTATGGGATTGGGAATTGATCAAGGGATTGTGCTGGTGTGGGAGAGGAGTGTTCATCTTTGTGCAAACAAGTCATGTTGTTCCTTGTCGATGGCCAATGTTTGGTAGCCTTGGAACCAAGGTATGAGGTGTGCGTCCTTTGGAGAAACAAGACTCTTGTTTAGTGTTTAAGAGGACTTGTTGGCATAACCAAAGCCACGATGATGATGTGTTTCATTCTTTGGAGGAACAGGGCCTCTATTTAATGTTAAAGGGGACCTTTTGGCAGAGAGCCAAAGTCACGCAATGAGATGTTACTTGGTCATTTGAGACATGAGTACTTGTTTTCAAGACAACTGCCTTCCCACCTTGGGCTTGTATGGGAAGGGCCAAGGGTCTTCTATTTTTTTTTGATCTTGTACTCATGCTCAAGTGACATGTTGTGTGTTGCAATTGCTTAAAGTGTTACAGCGTGCAATGGTGTGCTCAAATTTTTAGGTGTACTAGGTGTATCAGGGGTGTAATTGAGTAGGGTATGTTGAGGAATAGATGGGAAATGTAACGGGAAATGGAGATGTACTAGAAAATGGCTTGATTAACCTAGTTACATGTGTTAGGAACAATATGGTACCTTGCTGCTATGACGAAGTGCATTCTCGTACGAACACCGCTGAGTGTCATCCTACAAACACAACTCCAAGGAGACAAGAAAACCACAAGTGAGTGAGTAAGCTTAGATTTGAATAGAAACTAAGGAAAAAAAGGCACTAGATGAGATTTTAGGCACTGAATATGCATGACAACGATGTTGTCAGGATCAACTGATGATGAGTGAGGCAATGACTCTGATGAAGTTTGAATTCAGCTATCGATCAGGAGGCTAGAGATGAAGCTACCAGTTTATAGTCCTAGCAGACTGTCATGGGTTAGTTTTATGTCATAACCTATTGGACGTTGCCAATTTAACATCGTAACGGATGGTGCATTGCTAGTTTATAGTCTTGGCAGACTGTGGAGAGGCAAATCAGTTTATAGTCTTAGCAGACTTAAACGAATGAAACTGTGGTAGTTTAATGTCGTACTAGATGGGTGCTAGTTTATTATCATTGCAGATGTTCTATGGTATCAGTTTACCATCGTAATGCCAGGATGAGCTGTGGTATCAGTTTAGCATCATGATTCCAAGACGAGCTGTGGTATCAGTTTACCGTCATGATTCCAGGACAATCTGTGGTATCAGTTTACCATCATGATTCCAGGACGAGCTGTGGTATCAGTTTATCATCATGATTTTAGAACAAGCTGTGGTATCAATTTACCATCATGATTCCAGGACAATCTATGGTATTAGTTTACCGTCATGATTCCAAGACAATCTGTGGTATCATTTTACCGTCATGATTCCAAGATGAGTTGTGGTATCAGTTTACCATCATGATTCCAGGATGATCTGTGGTATCAGTTTACCTTCATGATTCTAGGATGAGCTGTGGTATTAGTTTACCGTCATGATTCCAGGACGAGCACATACCTGAGTTTATGCTCAAATGTAGATAGGTTTCAAGTACAAGTGGTTGGTCGGGTGTGCAAACTCATTCCCTTCCATGTCAGCTAGTTTAAATGCTCCATTGCCGTATGCTTTGGCTACCATGTAGGGCCCTTCCCAGTTGGCTACAAACTTGTTCGCATGTTCACGGACTACCTTAAGTATGAGGTCTCCTTCCTTGATCGGGTGCTTGTGAATGTCATGTTGATGGCACTATTGTTGTTATTTTTTATACCACTTGATCTGATCGAGCACACGTGTACGTTCCTCTTTCACCGAGTCCAAGTCAACAACATGCAAGTCATTGTGTTGACCCTCATTGAGGAGTCTAGAGAGTGTGATCCTTAAGGATAGTACCTGCAACTCCAAAGGTAAAATAGCTTTCGAACTATAAATAAGACTATATGGCGTTTTACTTGTAGAAGTCCGATGCATAGTGCGATAAGCCCATAACATGTATACCAACTATTCATGCCATTTTCTCTTGCTCTGCATAAGCATCTTCTTTAGAACTGAGATGACAATCTTGTTCGTAGCTTCGGCCTACTCGTTACACTGGGGGTAATATGGGGAAGAGAACGAATGTTTAATGCCTAAGCTGTTGCAGAAGGTTTTTGTTTCAACATTGCTAAATTTTGGTCCGTTATCAGTAATGATGGCCATTGGGATGCCAAAGCGGGTCACAATGTTTTCTAGGATAAATTTGCATACTTGTTTTGATGTAGTCTTCCTAAGGGGGATAGCTTCCACCCATTTCATGAAATATTCAATTGCGGTTATCAGTTTACCGTCATGATTCCAGGACAATCTGTGGTATCAGTTTACCATCATGATTCCAGGACGAGCTGTGGTATCAGTTTATCATCATGATTTTAGAACAAGCTGTGGTATCAATTTACCATCATGATTCCAGGACAATCTATGGTATTAGTTTACCGTCATGATTCCAAGACAATCTGTGGTATCATTTTACCGTCATGATTCCAAGATGAGTTGTGGTATCAGTTTACCATCATGATTCCAGGATGATCTGTGGTATCAGTTTACCTTCATGATTCTAGGATGAGCTGTGGTATTAGTTTACCGTCATGATTCCAGGACGAGCACATACCTGAGTTTATGCTCAAATGTAGATAGGTTTCAAGTACAAGTGGTTGGTCGGGTGTGCAAACTCATTCCCTTCCATGTCAGCTAGTTTAAATGCTCCATTGCCGTATGCTTTGGCTACCATGTAGGGCCCNTTGGCCACTAGTGCTACTAATGCACCTTAACAAGATACCTTTGTAGGATCTACGATACAACGTGTCACCTACTAATGCATACTGTTGAGAATGTTTTTGTACTGCAGCCTTTTGTGCATTTGTTAGATGTTGCAGTGTTTCGCCATGTAGAAGGTACCTTTTTATGTCATCATACCATTCTACTGTGTGTGTTGTACTAANTAGTGCATTTGCAATGGTGTTATCATTTCTGGAAATATGTTGTACATCTATGTTGTCGAATCACTTCAGCAAATGCTTAGTCAAATCACAGTATGGTTGTAAGTGCTATGCTTTGCATGCATAAACGTCTGTGACTTGATTTAGAACTAACTGTGAGTCACCTTTGACTACGAGTCGCGTGATGTTGGAAGCTAGTGCTACTGTGAGACCTCTAAGGAGACCTTCGTACTCTACTACATTGTTGGTACAGTGAAAATTGAAACGATAAGCAAAGGGTTGGATCTCCCCAGAGGGATAGGTGATGACGGCAGTGGCACTTCCCCCTCAGGAGGTGGATGCTCCATCAAAATTCAGAATGGCATCGTAGTCATCAAGCACTATGTCTATTACACTCACATGTTCATCCGGGAACTCTGGCTCTATTGTCGCTTGATCATGCATTGGTGATGTAGTCATTTGAGCTGTTATAGCTTGACCTTTAACCGATGACTGTGCTATGTAGTGTAGGTCAAACTCAGCTATCATGGCTTTCCAGTGAGCTATCTTACTTGATTTGTAGAGGTTGCCTGTGATGGATTTGAGCACATTATCCTTGCAGATTATATTGACTTGGTTATGGAAGAGATAATGTCACCATTTCTTCAAGGAAAAGGTAAGGGCTAAACATGACCTCTCCACCTCGTTGTACTTCTTTTCATGGGCTAATAATGCATGACTTAAATAATAAACAGGGACTTCAGTTCTATCATCTCGTTTCTAGCAAAGCATAGATGTGATGGATGAATCTGAAGTGGCTAGGTAGATATAGAATGGTTTGTTGTTCTGAGGTGGATAGACTATTGGTAGTTGAACAAGTGCCATTTTAATATTGTCAAATGCTTCCTGGCATTGTGAAGTCCATTCAAAATGGATGTTCTTGCATAGCAAGTGGTTCATAGGTTTCAATTTGTTTGTCAATTTTTCTATGAAATGCCTGATGAACTGTAATCTACCTTGTAGACCTCAGAGTTTGGTAAGGTTTCATGGTGGTTTCAAGTTGGTGATAGCCTTAACCTTGTTCGGATCTACTTGTATTCCTATTTCTGATACTACGAAGCCTATCATCTTGCCCATTTTTACCCCAAAGACACATTTCTTTGGGTTGAGCCTAATCTCATATTTTAGACAATGTTTTAAAACCAAATCTAAGTCTTGTATGTGTTGCTCTGGTGTTTTTGATTTAATTGTGATGTCATCCATATAATCATTGAGAAAATGAAGTATGTAATCACTAAAAATGAATGTCATTGCTCTTTAATATGTGGCACTAGTGTTCTTCAAGCCAAATGGCATCATTGTATAACAAAAGGTACCCCATGGTGTCATGTAGATCATCCTGAGCTGATGTTCCAAGTTGATCCATATCTGGTTATATCTCGAAAAGCCATCCATAAAAGACGACAAAGCATGCCCTGTAGTTGAGTCAACAAGTTGATCAATTCTTGGTAGCGGGAAGTCATCCTTATGGTTGCAATGTTGAGATCTCGGAAGTCTATGCATAAGCGAATGCTTCCATTCTTCTT